>CM062813.1:799407482-799966388 GCA_031772625.1 Pinus tabuliformis | reverse complement strand
GATCTAAATAAAACGCATTTCATAATCTCTGCGTGGTTGTTCCATCCCTTGTTTTTATTACCTTGTCGCAACCCTGTTGGCATAATCCACACATTGTGAGTGGGCCGATTCGTGAGTAGTTGACCACATCTTACGGGAGTTCTGTTACACAACAGCGTTGCCCAATCATGGGCATAACCCAAGTCACAAGCCTATACACATGCCTTTTGAGTGAATTTACACGATCATATAAATTCCTCCATAAAAGCCCGATTACACAAACTTATCCGAGCTTGAAGGATACTGAATGAATGTGTGTGTAAGGTTTATGCAACAAGGGAATTAGAATTCATAGTGTGGAGTATCGACTGATTGATCTCAGAAGATCATTGAAACTTAACATAAAAATCTCGGAACTTTCAATTGAACTTGGTTTTATAATGATAATCTAATAATCCTTGGGATAATTGAGTTGCTGAGATAGTTAATTCCACTCTCTATTTTCCATTCATAACTTGCAAACAAGCGGAGCAGGTGTTAAGCATTAAAAATTGATTTCCAGAACAAAGTTGAAGAATAGTTAGTTACTGGAGGATTGTTTCTCTCTTTGATTGATTAGATCAGGTAGAAGATTACTCTTAGCTCGAATTTCTATTGTTTTGAAACAGAGTATAGGTTTGGAGCTACATAGGTTCACCAGTTTGAAGACAAGCTTTCATTGGTTTGATAAGAAGAGTTGGCATCTCATTTAGTTAGGTTTTCCTTTCATGATGGTTGAATGCAAGTTATAGGTTGTATTTTGTTAAGCTAGGGTTTGATAGCAGATTGAAAGTTATTGTATCCTTTTAATTTCAGGCATAGGATTTAGATTTGTATGGTACTTAGTCAAACAAGCAAGATGACTGAAATAGGTTTTTAGTTGGAAATTCTTCTGAGTTGCGCCCAAGAGTGAAGCTTATCACAGAGTCCTAAATATTTAAAGTTATCTTTGAAAAGTTTAGTTTCAAGTCTACTTGCCTTTAGAACATGCTTGAAGTAAATTAGAATTTGCAACATTTCATTCAAAAGTAGCATAGGTAACATAATTAGGGTTTCTTAGGGTTTTTATGGGATTTGAGTTATTTGATAAAGTGTTTTAATCATAAGTTTTTGCTTAGCATATATCTCATGATTCAGATTGGGATTTCATTTAAGTATAATAGTTTTAAAGTACAAATTCATTAAGAGTTTCAAAGTTAAAATTTGATTATTGATTTTGATTACTAGAATTTGATGAATTGTGTGCTAGATTCAGCTAAATCATTTTACAAAGCAAACCATTAGAACTCTGACCAATAACTGACTTTACAAAGATCAGTAAAACTCTTGTTTACGAGACCATTGACATATAGATGCTGGAGAATTAATACATCCATTAAATCTCCCAACATTTTTGGCGCCGTTGCCGGGGAAGTAATTTCTTATTCAAGTAACTATTATTATCAAAGTTTCAGGATCTTGTAGGACTGTCAGGGAGTAGAGAGTGTACAGTAAGACATGAGTGAAGAGCCACACATCCACTTTGGTGGGGTTGCTCCAAAGTCTGACCGATTACTGCTTGTTCTTGAGTTTCTATTTCCTTTATCTTTATGCGTAGGAGTACAGGTAGACCTAGAGATAGTAAGGGTAGATTTATTTCTAGTTCTAAATTTCCTACAACCTTTGGATCAGTTAATATACCTCTTATTAATGCTGATAATCAATATGCAAGACTGAGACAAGAAGGAGGAAGTGTTGATACCAACCTGGTTTCAGATCGAGAATTCTTAGATCAAGGAGAAGAGACCATTCAATAGGTTGTCTTTGGCAACACTGAAGGGATCGAGGTAGAAGAACCAGTAGAGTTGCAAGATAACATGGACGTGCAATCAACCAACATCAACCGTGTTCCAGTACCTCCTGTTCACACTATAATCAACAAACCTCTTCGGGTTCCCGTCAAAGATATGGACCACCAAGAAAGGGAGAACATACACACGAAGCACACCATGGAGAGGGAGAAGGCCCTCGACTCAATGTTAACTTCTTTGGAGGAAACAACCTGGAAGGAACAAGGGGAGGACCAGAGGAAGACGACGAGGAAACTACCTTCGGATTCCCTATTCTAGATGTGACTTGCAACATTAACATGAAAAAAATCCCAATGACATCTCTTCTGCTATTCTACGGTAAATCATTTGAAGATCCCGATGCATTTCTTTTGAATTCGATATTTTATGTCGTAGTTATAATTACTATGAGGATGCACATAAACTTAAATTGTTTCCCACCACTTTGAAAGATGCATCCCTTAGATGGTTAATGAGTATAGGGGAACACACTATATAGTCTTGGGATGACATGAAATCAATCTTCCTTAAAAAGTATCAAGATTTTTGTAAGAGTAGGGACATCAACGATATCCTTAGGATGCAATAAACAAAAAACGCAACCCTAGAGGAGTATCTTGAACGATTCCTGTATAATTTCAAAATCTCGTGGGTCAAACTTAGACGAAAAGACTATCAAAACGATGTTCCTAAAAGGGTTGAGGGATGATTGCATTGAAACATTAAACCTTCTTAGCGGTGGGGACATATATAAGAATCCATTTTTCGAAGTAGCCGAGCGTTGTCGTACTTATTCTAGGACCCAAGCTAAAGTAGGAAAAAAGCTTCGCGAACTTAAAGATAATTCCAGAGACTGTGCTAAGAAAACTGTGGCTAATGCTGTTACGAGAGTCGAACTGGGAAACTTATTACAAAACTTTAAAACTAATATACTCAACACAATCAGTGACCAGCTAGACACTATGAAAATCAAACAAAAACAAGAGGCCAAAAAAGTAGCCATGGCAGTCTTTTGTCATAAGTGTAGGCGCAAACATCCAGACAGGGAATGTCCTTTAAATGCCATTGAGATTTGTGGAATCTGTACTCTTGAACACCCAACCGAGAAGTGCCTATCACTTCGCGGCCTACAGACTATCTACAAAGGGAACGCTGAAACCATTAACCAATCTCAAGCCACCAAAAGACCCATCTGGAGAGGCCGGAGTTAGAATGTGTTTCTAGATCCAAATTCCCAACGTTATGGTTAGACTCAACCTTGGACCTTCCAAACATCTTACCCTCCTTGGGTTACTCCGCAACCAAAAAATACTCCCTGGAACTAGAATTGGAGGGAAAATCCCTATACCAATGCTTATCAACCCCAAACCCAATTCTATGCGCCTTACCCAAACATGCCAACCATGCAACCTTATCAACAAGGGCATAACCCTAACATGTATCAACAATCCACGTTGCCACCACCTCCTTTGCATCAGTTGTTACCTGCACCTTCTAACCCATCATCCTCGCAGGCACCTTCTACCTTGAACCCACCCTGACCTACACTGTTGCTTGCGAAACCTGTACCTAACCCAAGTCATAATAGGCCACCTCAACCTATAAAAAACATTGATATCCAACATTTTCCTACATATATGATCACCGCCATTCCTATGAATGAAATCTAATTACAATCAGGAAAGACAGTTAACAAAAGGAAAATCAACTGTTGTTATCCAGGAAGAGGTGCCCTTTACATCATCCAAAAACCACTTGCAAAACGAAAAACAACAACAACCACAGAAAGAAGAATCAAATGAACCACCATACCCGGAAAGGCTGATTGTAAAGAAAGAAGAGACCCCGCTTGAATATGATTTGGAAAACAAACTAAGGAATGTCTGCATTAAAATTCCACTTTCACAAGCAATTAGAAAAATTCCTATCTACACCAAAATTGTCAAAGATCTCTGCATTAAGAAAGTGGGGAGAAAGGGGCATAAGAACCAGAACGTCAAAATCATAAGCCAAATGTCCACTATTATTTCTGACTTACCTGCGAATCCCATTGTCACCATTGAGATAAATAGAGTACTTCTGCCAAATACCCTTGTGGATTTAGGAGCAACAATAAATGAAATGACCTATGAAACAATGACGTACTCATAGCTACCTGGACTTAAACACACCCCTATCATTCTAGAAATGGCTGACAAATCTGTCATCAAACCAATGGGAATCCTAGAGGACATAGTGGTCACTATTGCTTCTTGGCAATATCCCATAGATTTCGTTGTCATTTCTCCGAAAACCTCTAGGCTCGGACACCCTGTGGTTCTAGGACAACTGTGGCTGGTAACTACTAATGCTGTCATAGGATGTAGAAATGAACAAAAAATTATTTCTAATGGTCCCCACAACCAAACTCTGTCTATTTCCCCCCTGCTCAGACAACTGATGAAGTACCATTATGGCTCGAGAACCCATATGGAGACGAAGATTGTATGTTTCCTTTGTTGTCATTAGATCAGTCTAGAGGTCTCCAGGAGCGTTTTGATTAACATGTTTTGCAGTAGTTTTTATTTGATAGTTCTTGTATCGATTATCCTATTTCTTTTAATGGTTATCAACATGTGCTTAGTGATGAGTTTCAGGAAAATTTCCATCCATCTGTCTTCGCCTCTTTTGCAGCAATGGAGGAAAGCCATGAACCCACCACAGAACCTGCAGAAATTTTTGAAGGAAAAATCTTACATATTGGTACAGGATTGACTGCAGAACAAAGGCAGTAGTTGATGAGTATGATTCATGAATAATCTAGAGCTTTTTCCTAGGATTACTTGGACACGAGGGGCATACATCCAGACACTTGCATCCACCATATCTATACAAATGAAGAAATGAAACCTGTTTGGAAACCACAAAGACGTATGAACCCAACATTAAAAGACATTGTCAAAGCTGAGCTTCATAAAATTTTGGTTGCAGATTTCATTTACCCCATTTTTGACAGTAGGTGGGTGTCACCTCTGGTATTGGTTCCAAAGAAGAACAACAGGTGGCGTATCTGCGTTAACTACAAAGAATTAAACAAGGCCACATTGCGTGACTATTTTCCACGGCCCTTCATTGATCAAGTCCTCGACACACTTTCAGGTAAGAAGTATTTTTCTTTTCTAGATGGTTACATCGGTTATAATCAAATACAAATAGCTAAAGAAGACCAAGAGAAGACTACTTTTACATGCCTTGGGGTACTTATGCATATAGAGTCCTCCCCTTTAGTCTTTGTAACGCCCCTGCCTCTTTTCAGATAGCTGTACTTGCCATTTTCTCTGATTTGATCCATGATTGTGTGGAGGTCTATATGGACGATTTCATAGTTTATGGAGATGACTTTTCACAGGCTTTGGCAAATCTAGAAAAAGTATCGATTCATTGTCAAGAAGCTAATCTAGCCCTTAGTAGTGATAAATGTAAGATGATGCAAACTAAGGGGATTTTTCTAGGCCATCATGTGTCACAAGAAGGAATTCAAGTTGATCCAACAAAGATCAAGGTAATCTCCCGTATCCCTATTCCTAGTTTGCAAAAAGAGGTAAGAAGTTTTTTAGGGCACACAAGTTATTATCAATGATTTATTGAGAATTTTACTAGAATTGCAGCACCATTACTTAAATTGTTAGATAAATACGCTGAATTTGTATGGAATGTTGACTGTCAACAGGCTTTTCAGGTACTAAATGAAAAGTTGTCCATTACTCCAATATTGAGAGGGCCAAATTGGTCCTTACCTTTTCATATTTGTACAGATGCTTCAAATACTGCAATGGGAGCGGTCTTGGGACAAAGGGAGGATAACTTTCCCTATGCTATTTATTTTGTTAGCAAAAATCTTTCTCCTGCTGAATTAAATTATACAGTGACTGAAAAAGAGCTGTTAGCAGTTGTGCGTGCTATAGGAAAGTTTAGGCATTATATCACCGGTTATGAGACATTTGTCCATACTGATCATTTTACTATTAGATTTTTAATGAATAAACCTATTACTAATGACAGGATAACAAGATGGTTGTTACTTTTACAAGAATTCAATATAACTGTAATTGATAGGTCTGGAAGGGATAACTTGGCAACAAACTCCTTATCTCGTTTGAACATTGCGTAGGGAAGCATGCCAACACCAGTGCCTGATGAATTTCTAGTTGAAGCATTGTTTTCCATTTCTACTGTTACTCCTTGGTTCACTGATGTCACCAATTATCTGGTATATAGTGCGGCGTAGTGCTAATTTCTCTTGGATCGAAGGGGATCTATTTTATACTGGGCTAGACTTGATTATGAGGCGGTGTGTGTGGGAAGATGAAATGTATGATGTGCTGAGAGCCTGTCACAACGAGCCTTGTGGTGGCAATTCTTCCGATAAAAGGATTGCATACAAAGTTCCCCGTACTGGATACTATTGGCCTACACTTTTTAAAGACGCCAAGAATTTTGTTTTGAGTTGTGACCCTTGCCAACGGATGGGGAGACCAGTTGCCTCTGATGAAATGCCTCTTCAACAACAAATCACCATTGAACCTTTTGAGAAGTCGGCATTGGACTTTGCAGGGCCCATCTCCCCAATGTAAAAAAAGAAAAAGTACATCTTTGTATGCACTGACTACGTCACCAAGTGGGTGGAGGCTAAAGCATTGTATGCTGCCACTGAAAAGGTAGTAGTAGAGTTTTTGTTCGAGGACATCTTTACGAGATTTGGTGTGCCTCGTGAAATTGTCACTAACCAGGGTACACAATTTACATCAAACCTGGTCAAGGCACTCACGAAGCAGTATCAAATTAAGTATCAAAAATTGACTCCTTACCACCCCCAGGCTAACGGGCAAGTGGAGTCCACGAACAAAGTTTTGGAATCCATCCTCACAAAAACTATTCAATTGCATCATATGGATTGGGTGAATAAGTTACTGGAGGCACTATGGGCTTATCGGATCACTTGGAGAAATGTGACAGGACACACACCTTATGAGTTAGTCTATGGTAAACAAGTGCTCTTGCCCATTGAGTTCCAAGTAAAAACATTCAGGATTTCCACCCAGATGGGCATGAATCTAAATGAAGCTCAAGAGTAGAGGCTGACGCAATTGAATGAACTTGACGAAATCCGACAAGATGCCTACCATAGAATCGTGTTGGTGTAGAGCCAAAGAGCTCGATGGCACGACAAATTGATCATGAAGAAATTCTTTCATCCAGGTGACTGAGCCTTATTATATGATAGTAAGTTTAATCATTTTAAAGGTAAGTTTTCTATTAGATGGTTAGGACCATATGGAGTAAATGAAATTTTTGATAACGGTTCAGTTTGTATTTGTACTATCGATGATGATAAGATTTCTTTTGTAGTAAATGGTCATTGGCTTAAAGTTTACCACAAACCACTTTCACATGATCAGTTTTTGCGGGAAGTACGAAAGGATCCAGGGTTGGATCTGGTTCATGCAAATGACTAGCCCCTTGCTGGTTCAATTGATTAATTTCTTTATATATATATATATATAAACCAGTGGGCTGTTATTTCTCATATTTACAGGTGTTTCTCCCCACAACCCACGTAGAATAAAGGAGGAATTCACCAGGAGAAAGTTTATTCCTTTATCCAGGCCTGTTGGATTACTTATGGAAAAGGAACATTTGGAGTCTTCTTTGGAGGCCTTTAGAATCTCTAAACATGAAGTTCCTGAGCATTGACTAGTCTAGGCTCGCAAAATGATATGGACCGGTATTAGTCTAGGGATTCCTTGAGTATAGAGTTGTTCTTTTCCGGGCTCAAGGAAATGTTTACGGAAAGGAAACTCCCTGGAGTCTACTATGGGAAATTCAGACTCTCTAAACATGAATGCCTCGAGCACAAACTACTTTAGGCTCGATAAAATGGTAAAGTAGTGGTAGTTTAGGGATCCTTTGGGCATTGAATTATTCTTTTACGGGCCCAAGGGAATAATTACGGAAAAGAAGCCCCCCTTGGAGCTCTCCTTCCGGACGTTTCCAACTACTTAAATAAGTAATGCCCCAGGAAATATTCATCTTAGGCTTGGTAAAAAACCATGAGATGATAGACATGGTTCTAGTGCTATCCCACAACAGATTTGATGCCAATTTGTCAAAAGAATTGCAAATCTATGTTCTATTTCCTATGTTTAACTAGTTTTGTTCTCAAGTACTTAATCCTGGGCTAGAGTTTTTCTAAGAATCAGTTTGTTTCAAGATTCCAAAATATTTGTAATGATATGAATGTTCAAGTGCTAATCTTGACAACAGCACCATCAGTCTCTTAAAAACATATCAGTCTCTAAAAAATATGTAAACTCTGCTGCTAAAAGCACGAAGAAGTCTTCTCAGATGTTAGGCCTCTCAGCTCATTGCAAAATCACTGTTGTTTGCACAATGAGGAAATATGTTTCAACCAATGGACCTGAAATTCACAATATCTTCTATACCCAAGATCACTATAGTGACACAGTTATTGCACTTAACTTACCTAATTTGGTCTCAGATAGTTCTAATGCTCACCAAATGTAATTGTATTTTACCTAATTTCCTAAAAATCTGGTCTCTATTCCTATTTCCACCCCCACTTCCTAACATATTCCTGGATTTGATTAAACCACTTCCCATTTCGACTTCCTCATGATTATGACTCGTATCCTTTCCTCACGTATGTTCATAATTCAGGCATGATTTCCCTTGATGGGCATGACATACACCGATCCATGGGCTAGATGTAGGGTATTATTCCTTAGAGTATGCATAGGTGTTAGTATGATGTGACGAGCAATATTTGGTTGAGGTTGACGCTAAGTCTATTCCATATTAGCGGTCTTTTGTTCACATGTATGATGCCGTAATGATGAACAATTGTCACCTCTCGCTCCAGAAGGCGGCCAGAGTATTATTGCTCTCGATGACCATGACTCCGGCATGAAATACACATTCCTTTCTAAGTGCATTACCTTAAGTTCCATTCCCAAATTTTTAGTTGCTGCATCGTTTCTATTTATTCACAATCACTGCATACAAATTTTTCTCACCACAGAGGTGTCTCGTAATTTCAATTGGGTGCTAATTGTGGAGTGACATTTGCTATAAGAGAGTCGGTTCGTTGGTGCAATTGGTCACTTGTCTGTGCCAACGAATTCCACAGGTGCACTCATAATTTAACCATGGGGGCGGATAAGCACGAGCCAACACTTGGCCAGTTTTCGCGGACCCTTGAGTATCAGTCTTGTAAGGTTGTCATCGAAGAGAAAGGATGGACAATTTTTCTCCAAAAGTTTCAGGGGTACAACGATGCAGTTGCTTTGGCCTTTGCCCAAACATTTGACAGGAAGAGAGCCAAAGTTGGAAACTTGCAACTCAAGATCACATAGCAGTCTCTCAGCGAAGCAATAGGGCTACCTTCAAGTGGGGAGCATTTCTTCAAGGGCAACCAATTACACATTCCCAATTGTGCAGCGTTTCTAAAACCGACTTATCAATCACTAAGTTGGGCCAAAGGAGTCTTGCGTACCTACATTTAGGATCAATGACATCCCTTGTTAACTATGATCCAACATTTCTTAACCTGCGAAGGAAGGTATGACATCATTTTTCTATATCATATCAGGCTCTTGATGCATTTTACAGAGGACTGCTCCATAAATATTCCCCATTTCTTGAAATTAAGCCTCCACAAGATGGCCAGGGGAGTGCAATCTGAGGGTAAGAAACCAAAGACTTCCCTCTACCACCATAGCTTGATTAAAATTTTGATTGTGGCTAAACTGAGTAAGAGAAAGAAGTCTTGGGAAGACTTTCTCATAGAAAACTTTCCAGGAGAAGAGACACAGGTCAAGTGGAGATAGAGGCCTATTGGTAGAACCTTGAAGTCTAGGAGGGAAACCCCTACACCTACCTCACAAAGTACCCCTACTTCCCCCACTTCTCTTGCCCATTTTGTGTCATGTCCTCCCAAGAATTCAAAAATTCTCGATCCCTCTTCTAGCTAAGCAGCTCAGCCTTCAAAAATACAGTTAGAAAAGAAGTAAAAGGAGAAAAGGGGAAGGGAGACCTTAACCTCCATAGATGAGCCAGCTGAAATTCCCTCAACAGGTCAACAAAGTCATCAACCCAAGAACAAGGTTAGGAGAACCTTGTTTATTGCTTACAAAACTTTGACTTCTACTATAGAAACCTCCATACAAGGTAGAAGAAGGACTCGAAGCATGAACAAACCTCCTCACACCCCATTTGCATTTCGAGCTGCCAGTCCTCAACAAGTGTTTGTAACTTCATCTCCAGAGTTCATTGGTCAATCTCCATTATCTCTACCTCAGTCTACTTCACCTCCATTGCAGTCCCAAATTCTCGATGACATTGTCCAAGATTTACATAATTCCACTTAGCCTTCAACCACTTAAAAACAACAATTCTCTTCACCTAAACAAAGTGCAAGCCAGATTCTTGGAGGAAGTCCTTCCCAACAATCCACAACTCCAGAAGCTCTAGAAAGGACACCTGTTTTTGAAGAAGAAGAGAGCCTAAGAATTAAGTTCATCAGACTCCAGAAAAGGATTGGTAAACTCAAAGATGAGGCTCATAAATTTAAGGTACTATTTCACTATGTTAGAGGAGTGAATAATCAACTGCATGATAGTAAATTGAGACTCTTCGTTCAAAATGATGCTTTGAAGAGAAATAATAGACAAATTTTGATATGGAAAGCAGCTAGGACTCGTCCTGCAAAAAGGATCAATGCTCAAAAGTTAGCCAGGCAGTTCACCAAATGTTCAGTGCCAGTGAAAAGAGGACTTGAAGTCTTGGTCAAGGCAGTTGGCCTTTGACCAGACACTTAGGTGATTCAATCTCTTTTTGGTTTGAGATGCATGAGGACATGCATCACCTCAAGCGTGGGGGAGATGTTGGACTCCGTTTTTGTCTTTGATCATATACTTTTCATACTACTTTTTGCCCTATTTTAACCTATAGTTGAACTCTTTTCATGTCATTTTGACCTCCTTGTGCCTGGACTATACCAAATTCCCATCCAAGGTAAAAGCATTACAAATGGTGTTGTTTTAGCTATTTTGATGATCAATATTAGGTAGTTGAATGTGTGCTTGTTTGTTTACTAATCATTATGTGTGATAGATGTGAAGATTTCTCTCATGGGGACCCAAGACTTCTGCATCAAAAGAGAATTTTGCACTCAAAGAAGGAACTGTACTTAAGGCAACAATCTAGAATTGCACTCTAGGAAATTACACTTGAAGATTTGCACTTAAGGATGAGCAAGATGGTCAACGTGACCTCATCGAATTAAATGAGGAAGATCGATGCTTATTATGCATAGCCAGCCTTCAACCTCCAAAACATAATTCTGTCTTATCATTTAGATCTTGTATAGCAAACTGTGGGTTGCTAAGCCTTGATTAGAATGGAAATTAGATTGACATCTCCATGATTTGTTTTTTACTAATTGTAATATGTAAAATGGATTATAAATCCTATAGAAAACAATGTGGAGAAGAGATACATGCATACATACTCAAGAATCTAAACTTTTTTGTTTTATTATTGTTCTACTGAGATTTATCAGTGGAAATGATCTTTGCCTTGGTTTTGCATTGAAGAATAAGTTGTGATTGAAGAGCTTGTAAATGGTTGATATAGTTATCTGATCCTATTCATCTTAATGTAAGTTTCATACCCAGTAGTGGCAAGGGCCCAGCACCACTGGGAAATTTAATCCTGTAGCTAGTAGTTGATTTGTTGCTTTAAGTTTTAATTCATTTCTCTGAATTGTTTTGAAAAGAATTTAAATCTAGTTTTCAGCATTTGATTGATTGTGTTAATTTGTTTCCAGAGCATCTGAATCAGTTTTGTTTATATGACAGTGTTATGGCATTTTGGCATATCTTGATTTGGTCTCTGAATGAGCTAGTTTTCATAAGGTTGGATTTGGTTATATGGCAAATGAGTAGATTAATTAGAATTTACAGTTGATTGGATTGAGCATTCACTACAGGTTGATCTCAGTAAAAACACATTCCTTTGATTTCCCTTTTCACTTACCAAGAAATAGGCACTCTTTATTTTCAAAACGAATTAATGGTGAATGTAATGACCTCTGTTCACTTTGTCTTCGATCCAGCATGTTGATAGCCTCGGTTCTCTGCTTCTGATCTAAAACAAATTTCATAACCTCTGCGTGATTGTTCCATCCCTTGTTTTATTACCCTGTCGCAACCTTGTTGGCATAATCCACCATTGTGAGTGGGCCGATTCCGTGAGTGGTTGACATCTCCACAGGAGTTCTGTTACACAGCAACGTTGCCCAATCATGGGCATAACCCAAGTCACAAGCTTGTACGCATGCCTTTCTAAGTGAATTACGCATGATCATATAAATTCCTCCATAAAAGCTTGATTACACATACTTATCTGAGCTTGAAGGACACTGAATGAATGTGTGTGTAAGGTTTATGCAACAAGAGAATTATAATTCATAGTGTAGAGTATCGATTCTTCCCAATCTTTTGAAGTCTAATTCAATGGGACATAATCCCAATCTTTTGAAGTCCATCAATCTTGCAATTTGTGGAATGTTGAAAAGGATCAAGGTCTACATTCCTTATGGAGAAGCAATCTATATCGATGTGAGGAGAATTCTATTTGAAGACTTGTAGCAGCTCATTCTTGAAAGCCTCTATAGTGAAGAGAAAACATCTAGCATTTTGGGACCAACTTGAAGTCCTCATCTAACTCAAGTAAGTATTGATATTACTCTTTATGTTTTAGTCATCTAACAATATGACTTCAATGTGTAAGAAAAAGCAACAAGATCAATGGAACATCAATCTTTCAAAAAGACAAAGGTATGTAATCTTGAGGTATTTATAGCATGTTCATTTGTTAAAAGTCTAGTATGAAATGTTTTAGAGTTTAGGGTTTGAAAGTTTTCATTGTGATGAAGTTTGTTAATACCTAGTGATTGTAAATCCTAGATAGAACATATGGAAACCCTTATCCTAATTCTCTTGTTTCTAACTCATGATATCTAGGGTTTGTAGGTATATGCCAATCCTTTACAAAAATAGAATTGAATGATGTCTAGATTTTTACATAATGCCCCTAGAGCTAGTTAGGGTTTTTACTCAAAATCCATTGGAATTCATTCTCTAAGAAGTAATAGAAACCCTAAATAATCATTACACTATTGTACTTGTATATTTTGGTTGTGCTTGACAATGAATATTGTAGGTATATATTGAAGGAAGCAAAGATAAGGTAGACATTCTAATCTTAGGAATGGTGGCTTGGTAAATCGAGTTAGATCCTTAGGTACAAGTTGACTTATATGGAAATGGACCATGAAGACACTGTCATGATAAGGAAACCCTACAAGGTTTGTAAAAGGAGAAACTCAAGGTATGTTTAAAGACCAAATGATTTTAACTAGTCTTCTTCATATAAAAAGGTACGATCATTTTGAAATTTGATTTATATTACTAATTTTCTCATGTCTAGGGCTTTGAATCATTAAGATTCTTATTTAGGGTGATTAATCCTTAGATTAAATCAACCCTTTTCATACTCTCTATCTTTTGTTCATTTTGGTAAAACCCTAACCCTTTAGGATTCAATATAAAACCCTACCCTTTTAATGTTATGATGAAACACAATGGTTGAAGTATTGATAGTTGTGATTCAGTATGAAGATGAAACATATATATGCCTTTGTATATAGTGACATAAATGACTTGTATTATGATTATGTGAATGAGTTGATGAAGCTTTGGATTGATATTTCTTGATAGATGACAAACTTGTTGGTATGATAATAAATGAGGTCAAGACTTGATATGAACTCTACCTGTCACTCGGTTGAAAGAACTGCTAATGTGACATTGATGACTTTGATAATAGTTTTGATCTGAATTCTAAACTTTGATGAGATGAATTTGTTGATACAACATTAATTTACATAAGGATGATTATGTTGGCTTAGTAAGGCATTATGCTTGTAGAGAGAGTTGCATGAAGCAAGCTACCCAATCCTGCTATGTCCATAATTGACAGTGATATGATGAAGTCAGGATTATGAGTACCAAGGTATGGCTTTGATTTTGATTATGGTGTTGGTTTTACATATTGATGGTATACTCTTGACAGGGGACATGGCTTCTAAATCTCAAAATGATGTACCATGGCATGATGAATCGATTTATGGAATTTGAGAAATAATTCTATATTGCAAAGCTGTTGAAAAATGTTTTTGAATAATGGAAATGAAAATCCTTGGCTTCTCCGATTTGAATTTCAAGATGTTGTTGAACTTGACATGGCATCTGATAGTTGATTGAAGCAATGATGTTCCAGTTTGAACGTATATTGAGCTGCTTCATTCACATAGAGATTCCATCGAACATCCTTTGAAATGTTTGCAAGAGGATTTCTATTTTTGAGGCTGATATATTTCTCCTATGATATGTGATTGCAATTGATATATTGTTGTTAATAGAGATTATTGTTGATGAGCACATAAGAGTGCTGGATTAATGTGAGATATGCCCTGATATTATTGACAAGTCCATAGTTTTACTCTCAACCGAGATTGAGCATGAAGTTTCTAGCATGACTAACTGCGAGGCAGGATGTAGAAGCTCCTTAGAGTTCCATCTAATCAGGATCTGAATATGACATGGATACATTGTGATGACATAGAATCTATATATATATATAGTTGGGACTGAGATACTACCATATTTTGAGACAATGCAATTGTTCGAGACAAGCTTAGGCTTGTGATTGACGCCTCCTTGAGAGGGAGAATGATTGTGGTATTCTTTTGTGATTTATATGATTATTTATGGTCTAACATGATATTTGATTTGATGCCATGTATGAATAGGAAACAACTACTATTTAGACAAGCATATACCATATTTGAGTATGATGAGAGCAGTGATGATCAAGGACAATGAACCAACTCTTCCTCCCTGTTTGAGCTTCCAGGGTGAGGAATTGAGATAGAGGGCTCCTGGGGTTGAGGGAAATCTGGACATTAAGGTATGAACCCTATCTATTACCCATAGGGATGGAGATGTTGCTAGCCTATCTTCATAGGGTCAGAGAATGTTGCTCCCCTGTCTAGTCTTGTTACCCATAGGGATGGAGATGTTGCTAGCCTATCTTCATAGGGCCGGAGAATGTTGCTCCACTGTCTGGTCTTTGTAGAGTATACCCTAGTTGGCATCATACCCACAAGCAGGGCTTGTCAGGAATATTGGTCCTCGTTTGACCAATGAGTTGAAAATGTACTTTGGGTGTACCACGCAAGTCGATTACGATGCATGATTTCTACCACATGAGTATTTAGGGTCATCGATGGGAAGATCAATAGGCAATATGATGGGTTGAGATAACCAGATGCGGTTCCAGGTTGAGATTGAGATCCTTGGTGTAATCCCAGGGTCACAATGTGCTACCCTGTGTGTTTTGATATCCTATTGCTCGATATGGGTTTGTCAATGTATATCTCCCCCATGAGATTCCGAGTTGATATTTTCTCCTCGATGTGGTTACAGGTTGAGATGTGATCCTTGATGATATGCTCTCTAATGATGAAATTCTGGGTAGTAGCTTGATGGATAGAGGGTGGTAGCTTAATCTCACCTCCAGTAACAAATGCTTCTTCTTCTAGATTCTAGAATGTTCAGCATATGAGCAAAAACAATCAAGAGATAAACATGAATAAGCAAGGGATAGATCGAGATGTACATTAATGATTTATGATAATGAGAAACTTGATATGGTCACGGCATGAAAATTACATGACAAAGATGATCAGTGATGATACATGTTGACACTTAAAGATACCAGAAAGGCTTATTGATCGATGGACAAATATTGGCAGGTGGAATTCTCCCTAGTTGAGAGGTAGTGTTAAAATTATGCAACTACGTTCAAATTCCAGTTTGGATAGCTCATATGATGAAGATAATAATTGCAATAGATTCCTCTTTTTTAGAGGACCAAAATCAACCTAAATATCACCTTATTTGAACAAGTAGAAGTTGGTTTTTGAATTTATTTATTTACTCATGTACAATTGGCAAGTCGGCCTCATCATCAAGTAGACCCTCATGAAAGCCTATAAATAGAAGAGACCTCAAGCTCATTTGGACACAACCTTGAATCACTCTCTTCTCTCGTCTATTGTTTGGTTTGCACAGGTCTGAGGAAGGTAAGCTGGTGGAAAGAATCCAAAACTACAGGGTCGAAGCTCGCACGTGTCTAGGGTTTCTGAGTTACATATGCTCACACATAACTAAAGATTTTCGTTCGTGGAAGCTAGCAAAATATGATCATGAGAGCTTCGGGAAGTCTTAGATGCTTGCTCTCAGTGTCTAAGGGAGCGTTCGAGAGGCTAAGGATTATGTAGTTCTGGTTGTTCCCTAGACGCTCACATCCATTTCTCTAGAGAGCATCCAAATTAGTCTCGAACGATTGTAAATGGTGTTTAAGGGAGAATATGGGAGGCTAGGGTTTCTATAGTGCAGTTGGAAGCTGTATGCTCGCACACAGTTCACCTGGGATCTTCCAGATCAGTCCCAAATGCACTTATCCATTTTTCCAGAGAGCGTCCAGATCAACCTTAAGTGCTCACACACAATATCTTTGCATGCTTTTGGGACTGAAATATGAGTTATCCGTATGAAACAATGTTCAACATAGTGACACTTGCATGGGGTAGTTTAAGTGGTAGTGGCCATGGAAATGAAGTCTCACCGAACAAGAAGTCTTGGGTTGAAATATTGTGCTACCCTCCCCCCGTAGCGGGGTGGATAATGGACATGTAAAAAACATGAAAATCAGAGAGTCCTACCAAGCTTACAACAAAAACAAATTGTTCAACATAGTGACAATAGTATCCAACAGTTAACTACAGTTGGTGACAGTGCATTACAATCCTCAAAATCATGATCTTTGAGTATAAGTATGTTTAAGACCATGCTATGGATGTTCTAGTTGATTTGTTGCATTGATGAAGATATGGATCATTATACTCCCTTTTGCTGTATCATTTGATGACATTATAAGAAGAAGAAGATTTTCCAAGTGTTTTCCCCGTAGTGGGTTTGGCCTTGATCTCTGACCAATCCTGGTGTCTCTATGTTTGCATTCTTTTCTTCTATTGTTCCTTTATGTTCTGCCGCATAAATGATGTTGATATTTTTCTTTCTATATAGTTGGATATGACGATGAATAATAATGTAAATATGAATAATGTTATAATGTTACGTGGTGAAATTAATGCGTTAATGAAGAAATGCAATTATCAAAGCAAAGAACAATGTAGCCCTATGAAAAATTAACATGGTATCAGAGCTGGGCTGAAGAAAATCCATGAAGATCACCCTGATGAAGACACTATTGATGGAAGCATGAAGAAGATAGTAATTCTAGGGTTTGAAGAAAACCATAGGCAAATTTATTATCAGGTTTTGATAGATGCTATGATGTTAGGGTTGGAAAGAAAACACTATTTTATGGAAAAAACATGAGATATAGCATGGTCAATGTGAGGAGGCTCAAGAACTTGAGAAAGATTTGATGAAGACCTAGATGGGATAATCCTTAGTAAGCCTGGTTGGTTGATTAAAGGTAACATTGGTATGCAGATTATGGATGGTGATGGCTGGTTCAAGAGGGAGAGGATCACCTTCCATTGAAGATAAGTATTTATTGACTTATGATGCCTCTTAATTTTTTTTAGACTTATGGATTTGATTATTATGTTTATTGTTTATACTCCCTGCATATGTATTTGAATATATAGATGTTTCTAACCTCCTTGATGAGATGTGACGTGTGGATCCTTCTTGAGGATCATTTGAAATGTAGGAAGGATGGCTAGAAATGGAAAGGTTAAGAGGCACTATATGAAAGGATGGAAAAGTGCTTGAAGCTGCCCATGTCTAATTAAAATGTGCACATGTATTTGAGTACCATAAGGTATGCATGGTATGTTGTATTGCAACTGTAACATTGATGGCTAGGTAAACCCTAAGGTATGATGACAATGTCTCTTTCTTTAATGGACCATGCATGCATATGAAAGTGACTTGGATCTATGTTTCGCATGATGAAATGATGCATATGGTGTTGAACATTTTGATCTTCTTGAATTCTATAAATCTATCTAACGTTGATACATTGATATACTTGATGTTTGGCTAACATCTATTTGTTGGATATTTTGATCCTATAAATAGGGCTAGCACCTTGACACTAGTAGATGATACTCTTGATACTTAATGATGGATTTCACATAGAAGTTTAACTCATTAATTATTATACATGATGATGAGCCCCAGAAATGGGTAATTATATGGGCTCATTTAGCCTCCTAATTCGACTTAATCCACCATTCTCATTAGTTTATTGCATGTTTTTGATTATATTTATGCTAATAGAGTGAATTGGGTTAGTCATTATGCCAAAAAGTCTAATGTGAGTTTTATGCAGATTTTTGGTGAATTTTGAGAAAAAATCAAAGGTTTAATGAGCACTTGGCAGCCAAATTCGTGGAAGAACAAGGGAGAGGATTTGTAGGAGGGTGTCCCCTTCATTTATGAGCCCTTAACTCGAATTCTCCGCCAGCAGCTCGGAGTTCAAGGGCCACCACATCAATGATCACAAGGGCAGCCGAGCAGGGCTAGTGAAGCTACTGTTAACTGCAAGTTTTGGCAGCCAAGTTCCTAAAGTTTAGGAGGACTATTGGGGTCCTCAATTTGTATAAATAAGAAGGATTAGGGCCTTAGTTTTGTTAGTCAGATGTTAGTCAGATTTTAGTCAGATTGTAGTTAGATTTTAGTCAGTAGGTTAGTCATTTTGTTAGTCTATTTTCGCACTTTAGTGCATCTCTGTATTAGCACATTTTTGAGCTTTTTCTTGTAGATAGTTTTTAGGATGTAACTATTATTTTTTGATCAATAAATATGAATCCAGCTTTGCACCAGCTCTAATCTTTCTTAGGAGGCTGTAGCTCTTGGGGTTGGGCCCAATCCAAGTGCCAGTACCTCCTTTGTGTACTTTTATGTGTTTTTGCTGCATTCATAGAATAATTTCTGTTATTTAGGTTAAAATCTTGCTTTGTTACTTAGGTTGTTTTTGATGATTAAGATAGATTTTCATACTTCAGGTTGATTTGATAGTTTGGTAAAGGAAAATATCTGCAAAAAGGCCATCAATCAATCCTTGATCCCATCTCTCCCTCCTTGGGACCATGAGCTGGGACCAAGGCATACATGCTGCCACAAAAACACTGTTTTTGCTTTTCCATGCAATTGCTAATGTTAGATTTTTAGTTGGAAAAGTTGATACCAGTTGTACTTGCATGTTTAGATCTGTTCTTGCTTAGTTTCCATAGTTATCTTGCATGATTCCTTGTCTATAAACTTCTGTTCATCATGTTTCTGGTTTTTAGGTCAGATTATGTCAAAATAGCTAGATCTTTGGTTTTCCTAGTCTTTGTTCGATCAGTTTTGGAAAATAGTGTGCAGAACACTTGTAATATCTCCATGCCTAGCCTTCCTCCATCATACAACCTGCTCCAACCCCTAATCCAAGATTCTTTCCCTTCATTTGCCACACTTTTTCAATTTGTCATAATTCCTACATTCTTGTGCAACATCGCTTCTTCCATCCTTGAACGAATCCAACCACCTCAATCACTCCTTATCATCATTTACCAGGTCCTAGACCCATTTTCATCCTCATCCATCCTCCATTTCCACTTTTCCACCGTTTTTCCACCATCAACCCTCCAAAATCCTCTTTCGGATCTTCCTGTAAAACATCTTGTAGAACCCTTGCAAACTTCCTATAGAAATTCACGTGAGCGGTTTTTTGAGATTTGATCAATGTGAAACTCTCTAGAAGGGTGTTAGGGACCCATTTGGCCCTCTTCTCATCTTCCCAACCTCCTGCAAGTACCCACTCCATTTCCTTTCGCCAATCAACCTCTGCACAGTAAACAATAGTCAAAGCACATGCATAATAATTCTGCGAAATTACTCAAAAATGCAAAAATATGTTTTTTTCATATTTTTCTTCAGAAGTAGCTTAGTCACATGCATTTTACCTTTCCAATAGTCAATGGCATCCAGTTCCACTGCTTTCATCTCTTTTCTTGCACTAGTAGGGCTAGTCGGTAAAACTAGGGTTTGCGTTTTTTCAGCTTCCAGCTTCTTTCTGCAAGTAGACTAGCCTCCTTTGAGTTAGCTTTCATACATCACAATTAAAAGCTTCTTCTAAGAGCTAATAGAAGTTGGCTTAAGCTCCTAGTGGACTTGTGCTAGCTGGTGACAGCCTGCGGCAAGAGCTAGTACTTGTGCATACATCACCGTCGCTTCCAAGTTTGTTACTAATAACCAAGTTGATAAAAGTAAAGAAGGGAGTCCCAGGAGTTGTAGCATCATTGCTGCAATACTGGAGCCCACCATCTTTTTGGCGCCGTTGCCAGGGAAGTGTTAGAGTATTTGTGATTGCTGCTTTTCTTCTATTTTCTACTGCAACCTTCTGCTAAGTAGTTTATTTCAGCAAGAGTAGAGTAGTTGTTTCATTTCCATTCTGCAATTTCATTTCCGCAAAAGTAGATTAGACATTTCCTACTTTCCTAGACTAGAATTTCAATTCTGCAAGCGTAGATTAGCATTTCAATTCCACAATTTCAATTCTGCAAGCGTAGATTAGCATTTCAATTCCGCAATTTCAATTCTGCAAGCGTAGATTAACATTTCAATTCTGCAATTTCATTTCAGCAACATAGATTAGTCATTTCCTGCTTTCATTTCAATTCTGCAATTTTTGATTTCAGCAAGGTTTATTTTAGTTAGTTGCAATTTGTTGTTCAATCAATTTCAGTTTTGCAGGTACAAGCAGAAAAAAACAAAAATCAACCAAAAATATTTCCTTTCATGCCTCATAGGAGTAGAGATAATTCAGAAAAATGTTTGCACAACACCCCCACTACTTCACACAACCAACCTTCTCTCTTCTTCGGTGGCTGCAATCAAGAAACACCCTTAGGTAACAGCTAGACATATTTGAAGAACCTATAGGGGAAGAAGAAGAAGAAAACATTCCTTTGGAGCCCATGGCTGAAAACAGAAATGTTGGGAGCAGTACCTTTTCTTCCAACTCATCCCTTTATGTTGGAAAAGGTGAATGTGAAAATATGCTGGAAGATTTCAAGAGCGAGATGAGGTAGTTTCTTGCCATGCAAATGGATACCTTGCGGATCCAAAGGAAGCAGGAGGAAGCTGAGAGGGCTTTGGCCATATTTTGTCCCAGGTGCACTAGAAAGCATCCTAGAAACGAATGTCCATTGCACTCCATAGAAGTGTGTTTTGTCTGTGAAAGTGACTGTCGTACGGACTAGTGCCCTTCCTTGCCCGGAATTAAAGCTGCATATCAAAGGGCCAAAGGAGCCACTGAACCACTCTATTTTATAAACCAAAGGAGGCCACATGGACCCAGAACTTACCAGGAGGGAATACAAGGGACACCCCAAAGCTATTACAACCCCTATCAAGCCACTTCCATTCCTTCTTGGGGTCCCCTTGCTCATCCTTCTTGGTTCACACCTCCTCCTTGGTCCTTTACATCTCCATATTATGCCCAATTAGTTGCTCATCCATTTCACCCCTACGCTCAACCACAACCTCAGTGGAATGCACCTCATCAGGGGTGGAGGCCCCAGTACAACACTCCTCCCGCTCCTTTTCCTCTACCACCTGCTCAACCGCAACCATCGCCTCCTGCTCCACCAAGGCAGCCCCAAATTCCTGCCCAATTGAACCCGAACCCAAATAACAGACAAGCTCAGCAATTATATTGTGGGAAACCACCTGCCCAACCACAACCCCATCCACATCCATCTCAAATATACACCCCCACTCAACTACCCGTACCACCATTTCCAAAACGCACATTGGAGTAGCTCAACCCAATTACAATGCTGAGGCACAACATTTCCAAACAACTCCTTTTGAGCTCAATGATATTCACCATAGCTTAGGAAGAGTATTGCAAGAAAGATATTATATTGATATCATTGAAGGACCACATCTAGCAGAAGAAGATGTAGAAGAGAAGAGCAAAGAACCATGGGCTGCACTTGATAAAGAGAACACAACAGAATCAGAGATCGAGAGAGCTCCCTCATGGTTACCATCAAATCCTCCATGTATTCAAGAGAAAAATCAACAAAAAGAGGAAGATGAGAAGGTCATGGTAGAAGGTGACATGAAGAATGATCCAGATCAGCAAAAGGACCAAGGATATCAGAGCTATATTGAGATATGGTTCCAGACGGTCACTAAGTTGCAGCAGTAATCTCTTCCTCAACTATGTTTGATCTCTTCAAAGTCAAATCATTTGGTCTCTGAAATCCGAATACCTATCAAAGCATGCATTTCAAGCCTCCACATCATTTTGTCTCTAATCTCGATGTGCACATGGCTCCATTGGAAGTATTCTTATACTTGAAAATTATTTTGTTTTTCAAGTAGGGTAGGGTAGGAAAAAAGAAAAAAGAAAAAATGAAAATAAGAGGAAAATAAAAATCTAAGGTGAAAACCTCCTCGGAGGCGCCTCAGATTGGCTCATTGATTGAAAACCTCCATGAGGCAGTCAATGGGTTGGAAAGAAGAGAAAAGAAAACGAGAATAAGATCCCTGGGTGAAAACCTCTCATGGAGGCGCTTAGGGCAGGCAGTTAGGGTGAAAACTTCCTTGAGGCGCCCTAGTTGTTTTCCAAAAAAAAAGAGAAAAAATAAAAAATGAATTTCCAGTTGTATTGCAGGTTTGCAGAACTTCAGGAAGCAACAACAGGTGCCAAGAATGCTCCGAAACCAATAACGGCACCTATCCTACCATCCCTCACCCTTCTCCATCATTTTTGACATTCTTTCCACCTCATTGTGCTTCTTTTCTGGAAACTGTGTTTTCTACAGGAGGATCCTGTAGAAATTACAGAAAGCTAGAAATGGAATTCAAAATCAGTTTGAGGAACATTCTTGTGTAGCATCGCTCCTTCCATCCTTGAAGGAATCCAACCACCTTAATCACTCCTTAGCCTCATTTACCAGGTCCTAGACCCCTTTTCATCCTCATCCATCCTCCACTTCCACTTTCCCACCGTTTTTCCACCATCAACCCTCCAAAATCCTCTTTCGGATCTTCCTGTAGAACACCCTGTAGAACATCCTGTAGAACCCCTGTAGACTTCCTGTAGAATTTCACGTGAGCGGTTTTTTGAGATCTGATCACTGTGAAACTCTCTGGAAGGGTGTTAGGGACCCCTTAGGCCCTCTTCTCACCTTCCTAACCTCCTGCTAGCGCCCACTCCATTTCCTTTTGCCAATCAACCTCTGCACAATAAAAAATAGTCAAAGCACATGCATAATAATTCTGCGAAATTACTCAAAAATGAAAAAACATGTTTTTTTCATATTTCTCTTCGGAAGTAGCTTAGTCACATGAATTTTACCTTTCCAATAGTCAATGGCATCTAGTTCCACCGTTTTCATCTCTTTTCTTGCACCAGTAGGGCTAGTCGGTAAAAATAGGGTTTGCTAGGGTTTGTGTTTCTTTTTAGCTTTCAGCTTCTTTCTGCAAGTAGACTAGCATCCTTTGAGTTAGCTTTCATCCATCACAGTTAAAAGCTTCTTCTAAGAGCTCATAGAAGTTGGCTAAGATCCTAGCGGACTTGTGCCAGCTGATCAAGTGACAGCCTGCGGCAAGAGCTAGTACTTGTGCATACAACACCGTCGCTTCCAAGTTTGTTACGAACAACTAGGTTGATAAAAGTAAAGAGTCTCAGGAGTTGCAGCATCATTGCTACAATACTGGGGCCCACCACATGATACTATTGATAATTCTTGTGATAAGCATGATAATGGAAAGAGAGATTGTCACTCTTGTTGTTTGGGTAAAAGTTTTATTATATGACCTAACTCGATCTTATTGATCATGATAAGCATGGTAATATTGATGTTAGAGGTATAACTATGAGATTGAATTCTAGATCTCTTACTACCTGTGGTCATGTCTTGATGGCATATAATAAGACTGAATTCCCTAACTTGATGGATTGTCCTGATCAAAAGCGTTATTGTGCTCATATGATGTCACATCTATCTGCTGCCCTAATCTTTCTAGTCTAACCCTTGATGAAGGATTGATGACATGATGTTGATGAATATGATAGATATATGGTTATGATCTAAAAAATCTACTGTGGCATGACTCTAGTAGAGACAGGTTGGTGACATGAATGAAGAAGAATGAAGTAGATTCGCAGTCAGAGGGAGAATCTCTTCTCAATATTCTTACTCATATTACTATTTACATTTTGTACCATTCAATTATGATTGATGTGCATCTGAACTGCAACAAGGGACAAATTTGAAGCCCGTAAAAAAATTAGGGTTTCTAAGGTAGTTCAGACAATATTGGTCCCCATATGCTCGCATAAAGCGGTCAAGGGAGCGTCCGGACAGTCCCAGACATAGGCACAATAACTGGAAGAGAGCGTCTAGGGGTTTGGGGCAGTTCTGGGTAAGTTTTACCCCCAAAAGTTAGCATATAGTCTTCCTGGGAGCATCTGGGTCAGTTACGGATGCCCTCACACAATGGCTTAGAAAGCATCCAAGATGCTAAAGAAGTCCCCATGATAACCTGAAGGGAGCGTCTAGGGGTTTGACTATAGTTGACCGTCATCTGAATTTTTCTCAAGGTGTTTGAAATTTGAATCTAGGTGTCTATGACATATTCTGCCACTGTAAACTGATTTCTGAAGCTATTGGGTTAAATTGCTGATCACAATGAAGTATTGTGCATGAAATCAAATGTTCACCGAGAAGATGTCTGTATTACAAATGTGTTGCAGATAACTGTAAGAGCTAAAAGCAGGAAAATCTTGAATGTTTTCCATGAAGACTAAACTTGTGTTTGCAAGTGACCGAGACATACATATAGATATGTCATTATGTTTGAGGTTTTTTCTACAAGGGTTTGGTATGATTTGGTTGATTGATATAGATGAGTTGTGTTTGGATCTTTGACATGATGCTTGAAAATGACTTAGAACTCTGAATTGATATTGATATATGTTTTGGACTATAGATCTCTCTACAATAGTAAATTTTGTTTTGTCCTAATGTCTATTGATTTGGTTTGACGATTGTTGATTTTCCTTGATACGAATGCTATGTGGGAATAGTGACCTTCAATGACTTATGTGGGTATTAGGAAAAATGGTTTCTTATTGGCCTCCATGTTCCTAGCACAATGGTTGAAGTATTGATAGTTGTGATTCAATATGAAGATGAAACTTACGTATGCCTTTGTATCCAATGACATAAATGACTTGTATTATGATTATGAGAATGAGTTAATGAAGCTTTGGGTTGATATTGCTTGATAGATGACAAACTTGTTGGTATGTAATAAATGGTGTCAAGACTTGATATGAGCTCTGCCTGTCTCCAAGTTTAAAGAATTGATACTGTGATATTGATGACTTTGATAATAGTTTTGATCTGACTTCTAAACTCGAATGAGCTAACTTTGTCAATACAACATTAATTTACGTAAGGCTGATTATGTTGGATTTGTAAGGCATTATGCTTGCAGAGAGAATCGCATGAAGCAAGCTCCCCGATCGAGATATGTCCATAATTGATAGTTATATGATGAATTCAGGATGATGAGTTCCAAGGTATGGCTTTGGTTTTGATTATGGTTTTGGTTTTACATACTGATGGTATACTCTTGACAAGTGATGAGCCTCTGATGAACTAAGTAAGAGGGAGATGGCTTTTGAAGCTCGAAATGATGTATCATGGCATGATGAATCCATTTTTGGAATTTGAGAAAGAAATTCTATATTACAAGGTTGTTGATTTTTTCTTTTGGAATAATGGAAATGCAAATTCTTGGATACTCCGATTTGAAGTTCAAGATGTTGTTGAACTTGACATGGCATTCGATAGTTGATTGAAGCATATATATATATATATATATATATATATACACACACACACACACACACACACACACTTGATGTGCATAGAACCTGAATAAATTTATGATTGAGCCGCTACATTCACATAGAGTTGCCATCGAACATAGTTTGAAATGTTTGCATGAGATGTTCAATTCTTAAGGCTGAGATATTTATCCTATATGTGACTGCATGGATGTCTTGTTGTTAATAGAGATTATTTTTGATGAGCACATAAGAGTGATGGATTAATGTGAGATATGCCATGATAATATTGACAGGTCCATAGTTTTATACTCAACTGAGATTGAGAATGAAGTTGCTAGCATGGCTCGCTACCAGGCAAGATGTAGAAGCTCCTTAGATATCCATATGATTAGGATCTGCATATGACGTGGATACATTGCGATGAAAAAGAATCTCATATATATAGTTTTGACTAAGATACTTCCATATATTGAGACAATGCAACTGTTCGGTACAAGCTTAGGCTTGTGATTGACACCTCCTTGAGAGGGAGGATGATTGTGGTATCCTTTTGTGATTTATATGATTATTTATGATCTAACATGATATTTTATTTGATGTCCCGTATGAATAGGAAACAACTGCTATTGAGACAAACATATACTAGATTGGAGTATGATGAGAGCAATGCTAATTGAGGACAATGAGCCAACTCTTCCTCCCTGTATGATCTCCTAGGGTGAGGTATTGAGATAGAGGGCTCCTGGGGTTGAGGGAACTCTATACAATAGGGTATGATCCCTATTTGTTACCCATAGAGTTGGAGATTATCCTCCCCTATATTCATAGGGTTAGAGAATGCTGATCCCCTGTTTGGTCTTTGTAGAGTATACCCTAGTTGGCATCATACCCACAAGCAGGTCATGTCGGGAATACCACTCCTTGTTTGGCCAACAAGTTGAGAGTGTACTTGGGGTGTACAACCCAAGTCGATTATGATGCAAGTGTTCTGCCACATGACTCTTCAGGGTCATCGACGGGAAGATCGGTAGGCAATAGGATGGGTTGAGATAACGCTGCAGTTCTAGGTTGAGATTGAGCTCCCTGATGTGATCCCAAGGTTGAGATGTGCTCCACTGTGTGTTTGGATAAAATATTTTTCGATATGGGATTGTTGATTATAGCTCCCCCATGATATTCTGGGTAGAGATGTGCTCCCCGATGTGGTTACAGGTTGAGATGTGCTCCTTGATGATATGCTCTCCGATGATGATTGACGACAAAATTATAGGTAGTAGGCTGATGGATAGAGAGTGGTAGCTTAAGCTCCCCCCGGTAACAAATTCTTCTTCTTCTATATTCGAGAATGTTCAGGATACTAACAGAAACAATCAAGATATAAGAAGGAATAAGCAAGGGATAGATCGAGATGTAAATTAATGATTTGTGATAATGAGACACTTAAGATGGTCATGGCATGACAATTACATGACAATGATGATATGTGATGACACTTGAAGATACCAGAATGGCATATTGATCGATGGACAAATATTGGTAGGTTGAATTCTCCCTAGTTGAGAGGGAGTGTTAAAATTATGAAACTGTGGTGAAATTCCACTTTGTTAAGCTCATATGATGAAGATAATAATTTTAATAGATTTCTCTTTTCGAGAGGACCGAAATCGACCTAAAGATCACCTTATTTGGATAAGAAGAAGTTAGTTTTTGAACTTATTTATTTACTCATATACAATTGGATAGGTCGACCTTAATATCAACTGGACCCTCATGAAAGCCTATAAATAGAAGATACCTCAAGCTCATTTGGACACAACCTTAAACCAATCTCTTCTCTTGTCTATTTTTTGTTTTGCACAGGTCTGACGGAGGAAATCTCACGCAAAGAGTCTGAAACTATAGGGTTGAAGCTCACATGTGTCTAGGGTTTCTGAGTCACAAACGCTTGCACGTAAATAAAAATTTTCATCGCTAGATGTTGGAACAACATGTTCCTAAGAGCGTCTGAGAATTCTTTGACGCTTTCTCTTAGTGTTTAAGGGAATGTCTGGGAGGCTAGGACTTCCGCAATTCTGTTTGGTCCCCAGAAGCTCGCATGTAGTTCTCTAGAGAACGTCCAGATCAATCTCAGATGCGCAGATATGGTGTATAAGGGAACATCTGTGAGGCTAGGGTTTTCAAAGTGCAGTTGGACCCCAAAGTACCGCGCACAGTTCACCTTGGAGCATCCAAATCAATCCCAAATGCACTCATCCAATTCTGCAGAGAGCATTGAAATCAACCTTAGACGTTCGCACACAGTATCTATACATGCATTTGGGACCAAAAGATGCATTATCGGTATGCAACAGTGTTCAACACAGTGACAACAATATCCAACAGTTAACTACAGTTAGTGACAATGCATTACAATCCTCAGAATCAGGATCTTTGAGTATAAGTATGTTTAAGGTCATGTTATGGATGTTCTAGTTGTTTTGTTTCATTGATGAATATATGGATCATTATACTCTCTTTTGCTGAATCATTTGATGACGATCTAAGAAGAAGAATTTCCAAGAGTTTTCTCCATAGTGGGTTTTGCCTTGGTCTTCGAGCAATCATGGTGTCTCTATGTGTGCATGATTTTCTTTTATTGTTCCTTTATGTTTCACTCCATAAATGATGTTGATATTTTTCTTTCTATATAGTTGCATATGATGATGAATAATAATGTAAATCTGAATAATGTTATAATGTTATGGGGTGAACTTAATGTGTTAATGAATAAATGCAATTATCAAAGCAAAGAATAATGTATCCCTATGAAAAATTAACAAAAGTGACACAAATGAGCTTATGTTGTATGGTGGGATGATAGGTCCAATGTAGAACGCAAAAAAGCATTCGTCTTTATCTATCGCAAATGAATAAGGTGGCCTGGGAGTAGGGTTGGTTAGCAATAAGTGAAGAAGAGAAGAATGAGGCTAATCTTCAAGGTGCAAGTGAGATGGCTCCCAGGCTAGAGTAGATGGTCATGGATTCGAAATAAAATGTGGGGGTCTATAACATGAGGTGATCCATGAGTGGGGAGGCTCTATTGACTGGCATGGATGTTTACCCCAACGAGATATGTTTAACTATGCCAGGTTTGTTTGAAATATTGAACTTAATGGTAGGTGAAATATTTTCCATGTCCCCTTGAATGCATCTGGTTCTAGGATGGGATTATTAAACCAATATACCTGTCCTAGAGGCACAAAATATTTTGATTCTATGGCGCAAATATCAAGGCTAGGTGCGTCAGTAGGTACAAATGATTTTTCAGGTATAAATTATGAGTGATGGTGCATGACATCCCATGGAAATTTGAGTTCTATCATGGATTCTAGAATATCTTCGCCTGAGTGAAAAATATTATCTAGTATTGAATTGGGTTAT
This sequence comes from Pinus tabuliformis, assembly GCA_031772625.1. Taxonomy (NCBI): domain Eukaryota; kingdom Viridiplantae; phylum Streptophyta; class Pinopsida; order Pinales; family Pinaceae; genus Pinus; species Pinus tabuliformis. Next base: position 799,937,034 of record CM062813.1, on the reverse strand, counting down.
GCAGGGACTTGAGGTTGGTGTTCAGGCCTAGTTGTGCTGGTCAACAAGAAAGAATATGATTCAATGGTTGATGCCGCAGAACTTAGTGAAGTTGGAAATGTGCAGATAGGATGGGTCTGCACCGTCGGTGATGGTACCACTGGTGTGGTGGGTTTGGCAGTATCGACACAAAAAATGATTAGAAAACAACACGAATCATGGTTACTACAAACGAGGAAATGAATCGTATGTGATGCTACTTGTTATTAGCATTAGGTTGTGGTATAATTTCCATAATGGTGGGTTGATAATGAGTGGGAGGAAGTTGTTGAAACCTAGGTGGTGTCTAATGGGAATTTTTTTCCTCCTCGTAATGAGGTTGATGCTGAATCAGAAGCTGTCTAAATGTTTGCAACATATGGCATGTCTCAGAGTTATGATAATCACTGGTGCAAACACTGCACACATAACTATATCTAACACTATAAATGGTGTGGGTGTCAATATCATCCATAGCGTGAGATGATGATGCTTGGTTGGTTTCATGAGGTGGGGAAATCGTGGATTCCGACAACCTCTGGATCTTAGTATCAACATGAGGTGTGTTCCAAATGTGAGGTTGTCTCAATTTTTCTCTTGTTGCTCGAAAACGTGGAAGGTACTGATAGTTCCAAGTATGGTGTGCTTGAGAGAAAATGTGACACTCATGGTGCGAATGTCTAACGTGGTTAAGTCGCAAAGTATGGACCAACAATGAAAGATGGTTGTAATCTTGCCCAATTCTCGACATTGATTTTCCAAGTGGTTTGGTCTATTGCATAGGGTGCATGTGTGGGTTGATTTTGATGAAGTGGCTTGAGGCCGTTTTGTCTTCCTTCTAGATCTAGACCGATGGTGGTGGTGGTTGACATGTTGATGGGTTCCTGACTTTGGCTAGTTGGGGTTTTGTCTTCGAATGACCTAGATCCATCATGCTCCACTGATGTGTTTTTATTCAGGGATTAGGTATTTGGCTTGACTAGATCGAAGTTCTCAGCGATGAACCCCCGCATGAATCCCAAAAGTTCATGGAATTGGTAAAGGTGTGGGAAACATTGAGTATGATGGTTTCTTAAACAAATTTGGCAGCTATGACGCCTGCATCTGCGCCTTTTGCTTAGGTTGGGTTGTAGGTTAGGGTAATACCTCCTAAATACCGTAACTTGAGACATTGGTTTATGAAATGGTCAGATTCATCTGATAAAGCACATGTGGAGGTATGTTTGGGTGTGACTCATTCTGGTTGTCTCTGCGCATGGTGGGAGGTTAAGGGACTAGAAGAGGGATATGAGCAAGAAGCTTCTTCCCTTGTGAGCATTCAAAATCTTCATGATCGAAGTTGTTACAAATAGAGCATTCTATTTCGTTTTCAAGAAGCGAAAAGCTATTGTAGGTCCTCTTCATGATCCCTATCACATTCCTTTGATTTCGTGCTTCCCTAGTCATGATGGTTTTGTAGGCAACACATTGAGTAGCTTTGTGTCCAAAGTTGTGACATGAAAAACATTTTCCATTAAAGAAGTTTATGTGACTATCGAATCTACTGACCTGGTGATTATAGTTTCCATTAACATTCATTCTTGATGCAAATTGAGTATGATTTACCTAAGGTTGGTTGTAACTTCTGTTCATCCTTGAAGTAGATTGAACTCGATTTACTTGGTGAACTGTTTTATGCCTTTGCTGACGATTGTCAAATTTTTCACTGCTCTTTGCTGCATCAAGATAGCTTTTAGTGGAGGTTGACAGCTTCTGTGCTTGAGATGCTTCTTCAGTATATCCAAGACTTGTCTTTATAAGAGGAGAATGCTGCACTTTGATATTTTCATCTAAAGTTTCTGTTCCTTTAGCAAATCTGAGATTGAGAGCTCTTGTTTTCTCAATATCTTTCCTTAGAACCACAATTTCACATTCTAATTTTTCATTGTGTTTTTATCTTTCAGCAAGTTGGAATGTCAGAGTATTTATAGTCATATTCTTTTCTTCTAAACAGATTTTGAGTTTAGAGATTTCTTCATAAAGATTATCTTCATTTAAAGCATCCAAGAAATCATCATCTTCAAAAGCCATCATAAGTCTATAGTCATTATTATCTTCATCACTATTTGATAAACCATCACTATCTTCATGCGTATAGTAGCTCTTCTTACTTACACTTTGTTTCCTATTCCATTTTGCTGATTCCTTACCTTTATCAAGCTTATCTTTATGAGGACATTTGGCAGCATAGTGATCGACTCTTCCACAAGCAAAACATTTGAAAGGTAGTTTACCTCTGAATCTTCCAGAACCCCGTTGAAGGTTGTTGACAAAGTTTTCTTCTTCCTCTTCTTTTGAAACATGTCCTAATTCATTGAGTTCTTCCCTTCCTGAAGCTTTGAATGCACCTTCTCTCATGTCTGATGGACCTCCTTTTCTCATTTCGAAAGAAGTTAAGATTCTGTGCAGCAGTGTCATAGTGATATTCTGAGATCCTGCTTTTATTTCATGGCAAAAACTTTTGGTTCAAACTTAGTAGACAAGGATCTTAAAACCTTTTCAACTAAAGTAACTTCTTTTATCTCTTCACCCAAGTTCTTCGTGTAATTAACAATCTCATCTATACATAAGAAGTAATTAGCTATACTTTCATCATTGTGCATTTTGAAAGTTTCATATTGAATTATGAGAGATTGTAGTTTTGCACGTTTTACCTGATTGTCTCCTTCATAGCTTAGGATGATCTTGTCCCATATTTCTTCGGTGGTCTTGAGCTGCATAATTTTGGAAAATTCTGATTGTGATAGACTCCCCAATAATGTATTGACAACCTTGGCATTGGTTTCATATTGCTTTTTACCTGCCGTATGTTACGAAACCAGCTCAAGAAAAGATAGAAAAGATAGATTAACACCTTAGAATTCAGCCTCTTCGAGGGGGCAACCTCCTTTACATTACATAAATGAACAATTCTTGGATGATATAAATGAAAAGACCTCCTTTCTATATATAGGAGTCTAAGGGGTCATAACATAATCAAAGCCGACATAACAATAATAATGTAAGGGCACAATAATAACAATAGTGGGCTTCTATGGGGCACAATAGTAACAATATGGGTACTACATGGGTACATCAATATAATAAGTAGGTTGTACTAATAACAATAAGGGGTTACACTAGTAGTATAGGGGCCTAACATGCCCCTTTCCTTCAAAAAGTGTTGTCCTCAACGCTTCAGTAGTTCTTGATGCTTCAGTATAAAATTCTTGTCCTCCCATGTGGAATCTTCAGTGGGTAAGTTCTTCCGCTTGATGAGATACTCTGAAATTGATCGATTTCGTAGTTGTCGGGTTTTTGTTTCTGTGACTGCTCCAGGTTCCAATATGATTTTTCCTTCCTCTTCAATTTCTGGCAATATTGTTTGAATTGGGATCTTTTGCAACTTTTGAATAAGTGGCCATACTTCTTCGTCCTTCTTCCATTCATCCCTTGCTTCATTTATCCAATCTGGTTGGATAATAGAAATAGCACAAAACAATGCTTCCACATCCTCATCCTTTCTTGAGAGTGCATCTGCAACAAAATTTTTCTTCCATTTTCTATAGATGATGTCAAATTCATAACCCAACATATTTGTGACACATTTTTTCTGTTCTTCCAAAGATAATAGTTGCTCTAAAAAGTATTTAGGACTATCATGATCCATTTTTACCTTGAAGATTCTTCCCATTCAGTAAGGTCTCAATTTCTTAAGTGCATGTAGTATTGCCAACATTTCCTTCTCATAAATAGCTTGCTTGAAATGTAGCAGTAAAAATACCCAATCACCTACATCAAAACATTTTTCACTACGATGTTGATCTACCTGTTGTTTCATTTGATTTTGCACCGAAGTGGTGTTATCCTTTAAAAGTTGGAGAACTTGTTGTTGATGTTCGATGTGATCTTTCACTGCTTGAACCTTTTTCTTCTTGATATGTCCTTCTATCTCTAGAGTTTGAGGAGTGGTAATTTCTTCCAATATTTTACAAGATATGGTTGGATTCATTTCTTGATGCTTGATGTGATCTTTCACTTCTTGAACATTTTTCTTCTTGATATGTCCTTCTATCTTGATAGTTTGAGGAGTGGTAATTTCGACCAATGAATTACAAGATACGGTTGGATTCATTTCTTCTTTCTCGATGTGGTCTTTCACTTCTTGCACCTTTTTCTTCTTGATATGTCCTTCTATCTTGAGAGTTTGAGGAGTGGTAATTCTTGCCAATGCTTTACAAGATACGGTCTGATTCATTTCTTCTTTCTCTGGGGTGGGGTCCTGGCATATATCCTCTTCTTTCGATGTTTCTTGACCCTTTTCTTCCTCCTCTTCATATTCTATATAAAATAATTTCTTCTCAGCACACTTAGGACCTTTATTGAATTTGCTATCACAATTGTAACAAAGCCCTTTTTCTCTTTTTTCTTCCAATTGTTGTGGTGTAACCCTTGTTGGTTGTGGAAGGCTAGGAGAAACAACACTTCCATCTTTATAGTTGTGAAGGGTATGCTTCCTGGTTTCCATAATTTTTCTTTCCACTATGTCACAAAGCCCTTTTACTCTTTCCAATTGTTGTGGTGTTGCTCTTTGTATCCTCATAATGTGCTATCATTTCCTCCGTGAAAATTGACCATGTAACAAGTTGTTTACGAGAACAAAGCCCTTCATACCATAAAAATTGATCCGATTCTAAATATGAAGATGCAATACATACCTTTTGTAATAGTGGTACACCATGTAGATCAAAATATTGCTCCATCTGAAGTATCCAATTTATCGGATCCTTGCCATCAAACTTCCTCATCTTGCTTTTTCTTGATTTTAGGAGCTCGATATTGAAACGACTGTAACTCTGTACTTTCGGATTTTTAAGTTCTGAAATTGTGACCTAGAGTAGCCCTCTGTGTCCTCTTTCCAATGCCACCAGTCTAATCCACATTGGATTCTCGAAGAAAGAGTTATGCACAATCTCCCAAGATGACCTGATTATAGACCTTTCCAGAAGAGCGAACTTGTATGAAGTGCCACGTGTCACTGTTTCAACCTTTGGCACTAAAAAATATATAGAAGAAACTATATTCCGTCCTCTTTCTGTACCTTCTTACAAAATTTCAGTCCGATGCTCAGAGAGAAAGTTATGATGATTTTCCCTAGATCACATGTTTGGAATGTAATTCAGGAGTCTGCAAAAAGACCAACTTCCTCAGATCATATCTCCGCAAATATAGCGCGAAAAGCTCTGAAATTTGGACCCGAGATTCAGCGCGATTTCTTCTAAAATGGGTTTTTTTTAAGCTTCTGAAACGTCGCAGAAAAAAAAGTTATAGCGAAAATGCCACGATGACCTGTTTGGAGCTGCGAAACCCTAGAATCAAAAGCTATGATACCAAATGTTATGAAACCAGCTCAAGAAAAGATAGAAAAGATAGATCAACGCCTTATAATTCAACCTCTTCAAGGGGACAACCTCCTTTACATTACATAAATGAACAATTATTGGATGATACAAATGAAAAGACCTCCATTCTATATATAGGAGTGTAAGGGGTCATAACATAATCAGAGCCGACATAAAAATAATAATGTAAGGGCACAATAATAACAATAGTGGGCTTCTATGGGGCAAAATAGTAACAATATGGGTACTACATGGGTGCATCAATATAATAAGTGGGTTGTACTAATAACAATAAGGGGTTACACTAGTAGTATAGGGGCCTACCACCGTATATGTAGAAATTGCTTATGGAAATGTATATCCTCCTTCTACGATTTCCCAGACATCTATTCCAAGAGATTGAAGATAGGCTGTGGTTCTTACCTTCCAATAGACGAAGTTTCTCCCATCAAAGATTGGTGGTCTAATGGATCCCTCTCTTTCTTAGTTACTCATGATGACATATCTTCCTTCAAGCTATCAAGCTTCTTCTGAAGGACTTGGCTCTGATACCAATTGTTGGAAATAATACTGAGAGGGTGGGCGGGGGGGGGGGGGGGGGCAGGATGGGGTGAGTCAGTATTAACAAGTCAATAATATTTCATTTCCATATTTAGATTCATATACGCTACTTCAGTTAATGAAACTTGTGTGTATACGCAACTGTATGTAAGGCAACTAGCGTATACCCTGTAAACTTATAATTTAGTTAATTCTTCATATGTTGATCCTTAATCTGTGCATCAGAAACATATAAACAATAACCAGGACCAGTAAAAATAGAATAGACAATCACACACATGAACACAAGATATAAGGTGGAAACCCAATGTGGGTGAAAACCACTTGCTGCAATTGTCTCTATCTTTCTTTTAGTAAGAACTTATTTTTACAATTTTGCACTGGTGCAGTCTTATACCAGTACACAGGCTTCTACCTGCAAAAGGCCACAACCTTCTCTCGTTCTCCAGCTTCTCCTGGAAGGGAGCTACAACCCCCTAGCTCTTGTACTAGCTGATGTGATTACTAGTACATAGGTGCTGGCCTACAAAAGGCTACAACCTTTTCTTTTCTTCCAGGGACCACATTTTATAAATTTTCAGACTGGATCCATCAATAACATCAATCAAACATTAAATATATCTGCATCAACCAATTTCCTTTACACCAACCAATCTCCTTTGCACCAACCAAAACTGAATCAAACAATCACTTCTCGGAATACTGTGACCAGAATACTGTAACAATAACCAAAACCCAAGCCAGAACCCAAAACACTGCAACAATAAACAGAAGTAGCTAAAGCATATTTTATGAGGTGTATGCTACTTCAATGTGTCGAACCTACGTGCATACGCAGTTGTATCAAGGCAAACCTGCGTATACACTTTTTTGAAATGCCGAACCAATGTGTATACGTGCCTTTGCTATAATGAACCTGTGTACAGATTTGTAAATGATGATTTAACCTTTACAATTATTCAGACATCATTTTTACCCAGATCATCATATTTATAGATTACGACATGGGCCAATTACTCAGATAAAAGATCAAAACAACAAAAACATACTTCTCTTCAAGCCTTAAGATCTTGACCCATTAATAGAACTTATCCTTCATCAAGCGCTCAGGTTCATCCTTGATTCAGATCCACCTGTGCACCATAACCCAATAACCTATATTCTAGATCTTGCTCTACATTAGTATTCAATCCATGAGTGCCTTTGCCTAATGATCTTCTCTTCCTTTTATAGTCTTAGGCCTTACTCAATACCATGGTCCAAAACCACTTAGAATCAATACCTTGGATCAAATACCTGGGGTCAACACTTCGGACAAGATACCTTGGACCAATACCATGGATCATAATACCATGGACCAAATACCATGAATCAAACCAAGTTTTCCAACATGTATGCGCCTTTCCTTCCGTGAAAGTGCGTGTGTACGCTATACATGCCTTTTGGTCTGCATACCCACGTGTACATGTGGCTTGGTCAATGGGGAACCTGCGTATACTTCTCTTTCTTCATTCTGTTGTTGGGAAAAGTATCCAATACGGAATGACCCTATCCCACTCTAAGGGTGATAGTACCTCAGCAACAACTGAATGCAAAGCTATTCAAGATTACTTCTTTATGAGATGAGAGAGAGAAGAGAAAGGGGATCCACTAACCGTTATCTTCCGCTAATGGTTGATCCAATCTTCCCTCTTCGCTACTTGCTCCAAGCTCCTTGCTCTTTCACTGGCCCAGCTACACAAAGATCCTGTAAAAGCACAAGAAAAGGAAACTACAAGAAGCATACATCCATAATCGATTCAGGGATTAGCATAAATCAAATATACAAGCATCAATTCACCATTGAGACACATGCATATAGAAGAACCTCAAATACTTTATTAATGGAAGAAGTAAAGTTCTGAGAGTGTTACAACCATAATAGGCCCAATCCAGCAACACCTCCCAGCAGAAAGAAATCTCCTCTTCACCTCCTTCAAGCAAATCACCCAATAGTTCTATACTCAAACCAACAACACTTCCTTACTTACACAAAATTCCAGCCTCCTTAGACCTCATGAGAGAGCTCTATATATAGGAGTTTTGGAGAAAGGATGAGTCAGCTTGAGGCTGGCATGAAGCTGACTAGTGTCCTCTCCCACTTTAGTTATTCTTCAGTTCTTGAGTCCACTTGGAGATTCTTGCTTCCACTTGGAGATCAAGACCCTCTTACTCATCACAAGGCGAATTCCTTGACCCAAGTGTCAGTTTGGAAGCTTCCTGGGCAATTGACACCTTGCAGAATGACTGTGCCACTTGGCCAATCTCGCCCAGCGCAGGTAGCCTTCATTGATTTTGACATTCAGCGCAGGTACAGAGTGGAGCAGTTGACATTCAGCGCAGATTCTCAGTGGAGCAGCTGACATGATCCAGAAATAGCTTGTTTTTGAGTGTTTTTAGGTGGAGAACTGATTTTTAGTGCTGTGGTTTGCTGACCTTGTTCCTCTAGGGGTAAGAACAACATGTTTAGGGACTTTGGATCCCTCAGATTATTGACATTTCATGCTTCATGCTGTTAGGCACAAAAATGTCTATAACAGTTTCCCCCTAAAGTATGAGGTCGTTCATCGGGTGAAATGCTTTATCAGGAGGATCCGAAGTTCATTCAATCGCTGAGAGGTGCCCTGTAATAAAATACAATACAATACATTATTTTTCATTCTGCTTTCATGATCTAGCTGAGGCGGGCATTCCCATGCTCAGCTTTATAAATTCATTTTGGTACATATAACAGACGACCGTCTGATGATAGACTGATAATTCTCTGCTGAAATTATCATACTTTGAGTAGGATGATCATCTGCTGCAATGATGTACATATCAAATGCCTTTATATTTCCTGAATATATATCGCAGCCTGGATGGATGAAACTAGATCCGGGGTCTTCAAACTCGTTCGATCTTCACTCTAAGTACAAGTCGATCCATGTGAGAAATGTGCTGAAGTCGAACATGGAAAGACATCGCTTGATTACCGGTCAATAATGTAAACCGTTAACAAGCGCGAGAGGAATCACCGATAATGATGATGACCCTCAAGGTACTACAGTACAATTCACGTGGTGTGAATATAGGACTTGGCGTCGAACACCACGCAAAATCTTCTGGTCGAAGGTCATTGATGTATACCTGTCGCCGGAAGTAAGAAACTTGCCATTGAGGCATGCAAGCTTCAAAGTACTGGGGGGTGTTCCTAGATCAACTTCTTGGATAATGAGCTGAAGTCGACAAGAAGCGATCTGTCAAAGGAGGGCCTTAATGAATCCCACATCAGTGACACGGAACGGAGCTAATGATTTTAGTGGAGGTGAAAACAATCTGTGAGATATGATTCAGGGTGGCGATCATGGGTGGATGAAGGATAATGTATGGCAGTGGATGGGACACGGTTGACTCTTTCTGAACAACATCTCTTGAACATATAACGACACTGATGTGATGGATCGGTAGCATTACCCCAAATACAGATGGTTTGGCGAGGACCATGGTGATGAGACCGGTGAATGAAACAACCCAACCCGATGTGATACAGAGGACAAAGTGTCATGTTCAAGAGCGACTTGCTACCATTAAAGCTTTGAGGTTCTCCCAATTTTCCCCCAGTCATTTCTGACCAATACCTCTTTATTTTTGTCAAGCTTGAGGAGGATAACATATGCTTGTTCTATAACTTGCCCTTCGGGCAAGCCCATCGCTATGTTTTAACAAGCCTAGCGATAGGGAAACTCGTTCTCGTCTAAAGACAAGTTTGTCGCTATTTAATCATTTTAACGAGTCTAGCGACAAAGACAACTCGGTCCTTTTCATTTTTAGAGAGTCTGAAAAGGTACAGAAAGTTAACTCCAAAATTCCTTTTTCGTCATCTAATCCCTTAAGTCCGAAAAAGTATAAAACAATACAGAAGGGATGAGTTTTCGATAACTTTAACGAGCCGAATAAAACAAGCGCTCGACCTTTTTGTGTAATAATCCCTCATGTCCAAAAAGATTAAAATCTAGAGGAGGGATAGCTCTTCCGGTCATTTTAACGAGCTGGAAGGCCAAAACTCGGCAAACTTTTCATATTTTACGAGTCAATTGAAAAGAGCTCAAAGAAGACTCGCCTTTTGAGGAACGAGTGATAAACAGGGATAGCAGCAGATTCCAGGTACAAGATGGAATTTTCCAATCACGGCAGTGTTACAAGGATGGCTAAGTGAAATCACTCTTCGCAGCTGTTCCTCAAAATGGATAAACAATCATATGGGGGTGAACGATCGGCCAAATGGAATGGAGGTGGCAAGTGCAAACACGACCAAGGCTTTTTATGGCTAATAAATTTACGATCACAATGGTTATTTACCGGAATAGGTTCATTTTTTAATGAGCTTGAACTCTGGTGGAAACCCTTGCTCACGCTTTTCTATTTTTTAACGAGCATAAATTCCACGGTAAAACTGCTCGAACTTGCGTTTATTTTTTAACGAGCATGAACTTTATGCTAAAACTGCTCGATATACCAGTCATAAAAATAAGAATGTCTCCCGAAAGATCCCATTTTTTATAGAGCTTGCGCCTTACCAAAGCTATGCTCCTTCTCATCCTTTCTTTATGCAAGTTTGGAAACGGCTAATCCTATGAGTTTAAAGGGTTAGACCTACAGGTTTAAAGGGAGGACCTAAAAATTTAAAAAATAAATAGTCGTCCCTTGCTTGCATTCCAAAAGGTTGCATGCCCCCAGGTATAAAACAGAGTTTCAAGGTTACCTCTACTTACCCTCCGCCAAAACATTTGTTTTAATCGAGAGAGGCTTACCTCTTTCAGGTTACCCAAAGATTGTCTCGTTAATCTTTCAAACAAAACACTTCCCCGGCAATGCCTACCGAAATAGACAAGGGTGAATGCCTGTTGTCAAACACGTAACTTTGACAAAAGAATCCTATTCTAGAACAACCCCTCTTCCAACCACGGACGGGGTACAGACTAGTCATATTCTCCCGCGGAAACTCTATCTTATACCCAAGGTTTTCTCTGCCCGAAGCAGACCAGGATGCATGCCCCCTGGGTTCCAGCCCCATCTTTCCGAATCACTCGCACTCATCGGGAAGGAGGACTGGGGGTGGAGACATTTCTTGAGTGAATAGACCATTGAGGGTTGGTATTTGACTATTTGCGATGCGTGATCCTGGAAATGAAAGTTGGTCTACGAGCTTGACCACCCTTCCTTCATGTGGAAAACACTTTACTCTAAAGAGTGAGGAGACTATAGCTCCCATGCAATATATATAGTCCCGTCCAAGGAGTAGGTTATAATCCAAGGGTCCTTGAACGACCATCACGTTCATTTGAACGGTCTTCCCTTTCAATGTAACAGGCACATTGGGGAGGATCCCTAATGGTCGACTGGTTCCTTTATCAAAGCCCGAGAGATTTCTTATCTCAGGCAAAAGCGCCGGGGAACCCAGTGCTTTCCAAGCAACAGAGGAAAGGATACTCACAGATGCCTCTTCATCAATGATAGTCCCAGCCATCACCATTCTATAAATTTGGGCTATGATTCTGAATGGTATACTGGCTGGCAACCGGGGTCTGCCTAGTTGGTTCCAATCAAAGGACACAACCAGGTTGCTTGGTGGTGGGACCGAATACACGGTCGGATACGATCCTGACGATGTTCCTTCCTGCGATAAAGCAATGGGCGCATTGCCCTGATGCTCATCAGAATCTGTGTTGATGAAAAGAATCTGGATGGTGTCATCCTTATTCTCTTCCGTGAGGGTGTCATTTGAAGATGAATCTTCAGTGACGGTGTCATTTGAGGATGAAACCTCTGAAGGAAGAACCGGGTCAACTGCCGTATCGACCTTTAGACTTTCGTCTGGTCTGGATTCAGTAGGTTCATTTTCAATGACTGACGCTTCAGCTGACCACTTGAGCAGGCCAGCTGTGTTTTCAACCAACGAAGGACTTGGCACGAGTTTTTTGTATCCAGGAGGAAGTCTCAACGGTGAAACCGGACGATCTTCCAAAACTCTCTTCGCTTCGTCTAAGAAGGGACAACGGTGGATGGCGTGATCGCCTTCACACAGTCTACAGGGGGATCTTGCTCCCCCTTTTGTCTTGAACCTTCACTTTCGCTGGTTGACGGTAAGCACTCAACCTGGCTATCAGAGGTCGATGCTCCCGAATTGTGGAACCGAGGGGACCAGTCCCTTAGTATCCGGGGAATACAGGGAGAATCTCTATGGAAGTGGTCTCCTCTACATATGACACATGGCGATTTAGGCCCGGTCTGTGCTGTGTGTGGGTTTTTGTTAGATGTCTTTTGCTTGCCCCCAGTCGCCTTAGGCTCCTTCTTCTTCTTCTCTTTCTTCTTCTTTTCCTTCTTCTCCATGGGAGCTTGGCTTTTGCCAGCCCCACTTTTCGAAGATGAAGGATTGGAGGAAGAATTATAGGAAGTAGAAGGCCGGTGGGTAGCTCTAGACTCATCTAACTGTTGACTCGACTGTTCAGGAACCATGGTGTTCTGAACTACATTAGTTGAGAATAGCCAAATAGGCAGGCCAATTGTCAGTCCTGGAAGCGACAATGTGGCCATGTGGGGCGCACCAACTTCTCCCCAAGAGGAGAAAGGACTAGGATTTCCATCATGTGGAATTCCTTGGTTGGGGCGTTCCATGTTCTCAACCTAAAGATCAACGCAGGAATAGGAGGTGATTATGTTCCGTTTAAAATAAATTTTATAACGACGCTTAGACACAACTTGCTTTTTCACTTTTTAAGAGTCGAGAAAAAGCTAAAGATGACTCTAGTCTCCTTCGATGTTTTAACGAGCCCGAAGTGACAAATGCTCGGATGGACTTTCTCAGTTATAGAGTTTGAAAAAGGCCAAAAGAAACTGCTCTGGAGTTCTAGGTAGAGGGTGTGCCAAACCTTTCGCAAAACCACAGAATACGTTTTACGGTACGAGTGGTCGATCTTCGTGAATGCTGTGTTCACTGCATTGCGATCAGTAGGGCGGCCGACACAGTTTCCTATGGATAAAGGCTTTGATCCTATAGGGGTCTCCCAATATATACGCGACGGTACGTGGGAGCACAAGTCCGTATTGATACTTATCGCTTCACCGTGGAGGAATCACCCAACCACTCAACGCTAAGATATCACGTTTAACGACGCCGAAACACGTCTCTAGCTTAGACCTCTATGTGTTTGCGTTATGTTTCAATGCATTGTTATGTAAATTCAATTTATTTTAAGGTTGATCTTGTTTAGCAGTTTGCCTTTATGGATCACCACGAGATGTATAGTAACACTCCTGAATGTAGTCTAAGATGATAAGCAAGCTTTTCAATCTTTCAACTTTGAAAACCTTAACTACTGAGGGAAAAGAAAGATAACACCTTTTCACACAGATCATAGAGCACACACTAATGCATTTTTTTCCTAAATCAACATGCAAACTGTCATAATGCACATGCACAATGCAAGTATTTCTTTTCTCTTTCTTAATGTTGGTGAAATACAAAAAGAAAGCTGTTGTATAACTTTGGATCCAATTTCAAGCGAAAGCAAACAAGCTTGTCCAAAATCAAAAGACACCTTAAGATTTACTTGTTTTTGACACTAGAAATATATAAATTCAAACCATATGACGAAAGCGAAAGCTCAATCAGCCATGAACAGCAAACAAACTAACTCTTAAGATCAAAACGAAACTTAATCACAGGTCTAGATCTAAGAGGTCACAGCAAGACTAGTTCACTTTTCGTTATGGGAAACTGTAAATGCACAAGAAATACACAAAGAACAAACACAGTTTCTTTATAAAACCGAGGCGGAATAGTGATAAGGAAAGTTGGTTTCAGATAGGCACAGTGACTGGTAACAAACAGCAAAAACAAGAGTGAAAACAGGGCAAGAAACAGCAGGAAACCCCAGTAGCACAAGGCAAGACTGGTCCAACGCAGGTGGGACACTGTTTGTTTGACCTTCAGCGCAGGTAGCCCCTTCGGGAACTGCGCTGAAATGCAGACAGCCTTTGTACAGCCTGCACTGAGAACGAAACTTTCGTTTCTCTTGGTTTCCGGGTCACAGTTTGCTCAAAAATTCACAGTTTTTGCTCAAATCAGAAGCTATCAGTCAAGGACACACTAAGGGATGAAAAGGAGGATAAAAAGCTATCACTAAGAGCTTATTAGATTCCTTGTGGATCAGCTCTTCAAATCATAAACTTGCCTAGAAACTGAGCTAGAGTAGCTGCCCTCTACTTTGTATTTGAAAGATCCAAATACAGTTCGATTCGGTACTCCCTTTGTTTATGAAATGAATAGCAAAAACACAAAAAACCAACAAGATATGATCCCCAGTGGAGTCGCCAATTTGTTGTTGGGAAAAGTATCCAATACGGAATGACCCTATCCCACTCTAAGGGTGATAGTACCTCAGCAACAACTGAATGCAAAGCTATTCAAGATTACTTCTTTATGAGATGAGAGAGAGAAGAGAAAGGGGATCCACTAACCGTTATCTTCCGCTAATGGTTGATCCAATCTTCCCTCTTCGCTACTTGCCCCAAGCTCCTTGCTCTTTCACTGGCCCAGCTACACAAAGATCCTGTAAAAGCACAAGAAAAGGAAACTACAAGAAGCATACATCCATAATCGATTCAGGGATTAACATAAATCAAATATACAAGCATCAATTCACCATTGAGACACAGGCATATAGAAGAACCTCAAATACTTTATTAATGGAAGAAGTAAAGTTCTGAGAGTGTTACAACCATAATAGGCCCAATCCAGCAACACCTCCCAGCAGAAAGAAATCTCCTCTTCACCTCCTTCAAGCAAATCACCCAATAGTTCTATACTCAAACCAATAGCACTTCCTTACTTACACAAAAATTCCAGCCTCCTTAGACCTCATGAGAGAGCTCTATATATAGGAGTTTTGGAGAAAGGATGAGTCAGCTTGAGGCTGGCATGAAGCTGACTAGTGTCCTCTCCCACTTTAGTTATTCTTCAGTTCTTGAGTCCACTTGGAGATTCTTGCTTCCACTTGGAGATCAAGACCCTCTTACTCGTCACAAGGCGAATTCCTTGACCCAAGTGTCAGTTTGGAAGCTTCCTGGGCAATTGACACCTTGCAGAATGACTGTGCCACTTGGCCAATCTCGCCCAGCGCAGGTAGCCTTCATTGATTTTGACATTCAGCGCAGGTACAGAGTGGAGCAGTTGACATTCAGCGCAGATGCTCAGTGGAGCAGCTGACATGATCCAGAAATAGCTTGTTTTTGAGTGTTTTCAGGTGGAGAACTGATTTTCAGTGCTGTGGTTTGCTGACGTTGTTCCTCTAGGGGTAAGAACAACATGTTTAGGGACTTTGGATCCCTCAGATTATTGACATTTCATGCTTCATGCTGTTAGGCACAAAAATTTCTATAACACATTCTGTGAACCTGAACTGTGATCTATCATATGAGTGAGTTGCCATCAAGGACAACACCTGTGTCAGAACGCCAAATCTGTGTCATAATTCCAACAACAACAACCTTTTAATCCTCCCTTGAAGTCTTGATATTGCATTATGGTGTTGAGGGTAATGATAAAAATCCAAGAGGAAAGGGTTGGAGTCATGAGGGAGTAGAGTAGACATTGGAAAAATAGAAAACAATAGCTTTTTTGTTTTTTCTCTTTTTTTTTTAGAGGTAGGACATAGTGGAAATTTTGAGCAAGTTTTGGTGAAATGGAATGTATAGGTGGTGGATGGGTGATGAGTGAATCAGTGGAGGACCTCTTCCAACCTTCCTTAAATAACACATGACCTTTTGACCTCTTTCCTCAATCATATCTGTGCCCTGTAGCAATTTTGGTCCCTCCTGTAGCATTTCAGGACAACCTCTTGTAGCAGAGTTGTTTTATCCATATAGCTCAAATGGTAGACTAGATTGACTTGATTTTTTCTGAGAATGTATCCATCATCCTTATTCACCTCCCCATAAAAAATATCGGAAAATGGATGCACAAATCTCACAAAAAATAAAAAATGACCGTAGGTGATGGAGGCATATTTCTTGAAAAGTGCGCACTAGATGTTGGTGAAATTGCTTGATCATGTTACCATAATGCATATGCATCTCTCCATGAAACAAATCATAAAATGGATGCATGGTTTTCATGATATGATAAGAAAAATGCTTCTCTATGTATTTTAGCCTCCTGTAGCAAAACAGAGCCCTCCTGTATCATTTTAGGACAACGAGGAAAATGAATGGGAAAATCTTGGGAATGATGGGTGGATGGTGGAAATAGATGATGGTGATGGATTGGCATGGCCTTGGTCCTATAGCATTTGGGAAAAGGAGGAGAAAGCCCAAGTTTGACTTCCTTTGACTAGATTTTCGATCAATTTTTTCCTTTTGGTGTTAATGTGTTGTTGTTGCTTGCAAAGGTAGGAGAGAACCTACTTTCATCAGAGAGAGACACATGGAGAAAATAATTTTTTATTTTCATTTTTTTCTTTTAAGCCTACTAGTTGCCTCAATGAGGTTTTCAATTAGTAGGTTTGCCTAGGCGCCCCAAAGGAGGTTTTCACCTAGGATTTTTTATTTTTCTCTTTTTTCCAACCCATTGACTGCCTCATGGAGGTTTTAAATCAATGAGCCAATCTCAGGCACCTCAAATGAGTTTTTCACTTGAGATTTTATTTTTTCCTCTTATTTTTTATTTTTCTATCCTACTCTACTTGAAAAAATAAAATCTATTTCAAGTATATGAATACTTCCAATGGAGATATGTGTACATCAAGGTGACAGATAAATTGATGTGTAGGCTTGAAATATATGCTTTGACATGTACCTAAATTTTAGAGACCAAATGCTTCTACTTTTACAATATCAAGCATAGTTGAAGAAGAGAGTGATGCTCCACCTTGTTTATTTTCTGGAACGAAACCTCAATATAGCTTTTATGCCCTTGGTTCGCTTGCTCATCTGGATCATTTTTCATGTATTTTTTTACCATGACATTCAAATATTCCTATTTTTGCAGATTATTCTCTTGAACACATAGAGGATATAATGGTGAACATGTTGTAACTCCCTTAATCTCTAATTCTGATGTCTTCTCTTCATCAAGTGCAACCCATGATTCTTTGGTCTTCTCATTTGAATCTTCTTTTTCTAAATATTGTCCTTCAATGACATCAAGAGAATCTCTTTTTTTGTAATACTCTTCATGAGCTAATATGAATACTATTAGATCAAGAAGAGATATTTGGAAGTGTTGTACCTCAGCATTGTAATTGGGCATAACTACTTCCTTGTTTGGGTTTGGGAATGGTGGTACAAGTAGTTGAGTGGGAGTGTATCTTTGAGATGGTTGTGGTTGTGGTTGTGGTGGTGGTAGAGGTGGATGGTAGGATAACATGGAGTTGGGTATTGAGGATATTGAGGAAAATATTGAAGATATTGTGGATTTCTCCCATTAGGTCTTTTCTAACCTTGTTGCCAAGATTGGTTTTTGGGTTGAGATGGCCAATGTTTCCAAGGAAAGGGTGTGTTCCAATTACTTTGAGATGGATATGCATAACCTTGAAATTATGAATTAGGTTCTTAAATCATACTAGGTTGACTAGGTTGACATGGTCCTCTTGGAGCTACCTTCAACCTTGGTAATGATGGAAACTATTTAATAGCATGTGATTCTACATGGACAACACAAATATTAACATGTTCTTTTTCTTCATCTTGCATTCTTAACATTTCTACTTGTCCTCTTAGATTTCTAAGAATTTCTGTTTTAAAGTCATCAAACAAATTTCCAAGTTTAGCTTGACTTACTGATATTGATGCTGATTTACATACTCTTGCCCTTCCTCTTTATATGTATTTGCATGTTTCACAAATTCTTTCAAATGATAATTGATATACATCACCTGTACTCATGAGATCAAGGAGATCAATCCACTCATCCCTAATTGTTCTAAGTGAGAGGGTTTTTAGCGTGTCATATCCTAAATGATGTAAATTTTCCCTCTTAACATTATACATGAACCTCTCTATTAGATCCTCAAGGCTCTCATCTTCTTTTTGATTCATTATAAATATTTATTCTTTAAGATCACGATCTTTATATTTTTTTAGAAATATATTTTGTATATCATTCCATGATCTTATTGAATTAGTCCCTAAACTCATGAACCATTTAAGAGCTTTATCCTTCAATGTTGCCGGAAACAATCTCAATTTTTGAGTGTTTAATAAGTAACCATAAGATCTACAAACAATTTCAAATTCAAAGAGAAAGGTTTCTAGATCCTCTGACCTCATACCATGGAAGTTGGGAAGGAAAGATGGAGGGATGTTCTTCATATGCACACTAACATCAATATCTTGAATGGGAAATCCAAGAGGATCTTCTTCATTGTCATCATCTCCATCCATTTCTTCTACCTTCTCTGTCACCTCTTCTTCTTCTACCTGCAAAAGTGGATGGTGATGTGGCTCTTACTACACCACATGATTAAAGCAGGAGGGGGGGGGTTTGGTGTTGGAGAATTTTTTTTGAATAAAAATGCTAATGTAATACAATTTTCTGTTTTTGAAATGAAATATGCCTAATGCAAATATATATATATATATATATATATATATATATAGATAGATATAGATATATATATATATATATATATATATATATATATATATATATATATATATATATATATATATATATATATGCAGAAAGTAAAATAAATGAATCAACTAAGGAAGAAAACAATGCATACTCTGAAACCTTCCCCAACAATGACGCCAAAAAGTGATGGGCCCCAGTATTGCAACAAGAATACTAAAACTCCCAAGACTACCAACTTTAATTATCAACCCGGGGTTTGTACAAACTTAAGAGGTATCGACACTGTATGTGCAACATATATTGTGTCCTACTTTTGTTGATCTATTGTAATGGAGTGAATGTCATGAAATCAAAGCCTAAACTAATGAAAAAATGGAATTGTTACTCTACTTGCAAGAAATGGAAATGCTACTTGCTCAACTTGTAAATGGTAACCAATAATTTCATGAAAGGACAAAGGTTAATCTACTCATAGAAAGAAATTTATTCTATCTTGCATAATTCATCAAACTACCAATCATAATTGCATGCACCTTCTACCTAGTTCACACTTGCTTGTAAACCAGTAACCTACTTTCATCATACTTGTGATAAAGAAACTAAGTCTACTCTGTTTTTGCAGTGAATAAAAGGAAGGGTTGGAATGTCTTAGGAGCTTCCCTTGATCATAATATCATAGTTGGGGGTCATTATTCATCTAGACTAAGTCATAGTTGCAGTGAGGATCAAAACTGATGAAGGAAAGTGGTGTTACATGTTTGCTACAGGAAGGGACACAATTCTACAAGAGAAAACAAAATTTCTATGGGAGAAGTTAACTCACCAAATGACCAAGTGAATCAAATGAAAATCAGATGAGACAATTTTTGTTATTGAGTAGGATGTATTAGGTCTCCATTCCAAGTGGAATCACTTCAAAATAACCTTGTTAACACGTGCTAAAACATAGACCTATCAAGTTCCTAACCTAATCAAGTGAAAATGCAATGGGGTAAATTTTGTTACTAAGTTGAATTTTCTTATGAAATAATCCAAGTTGAATCAACTCAAATGATGCTCATTAACACGTTCTAAAAAATAACATAAAATTACTAATATTTGATACAAGGGACTTCTAGAAAGTTTATATTTGTGAATAAGTAAACTAATCCAAGTAGCTCAATGATGACTATGACCTTCCAAAACTATTCCAAGGATGAAATCATGTTTGTGACTCTATAAATAACCTGAAAAAGAACTCAATTCAACCATTTAACCAAATCCCACAACAAAAAACCATCAATACTAAATGAAAAAATAGGGAAAACAAGAACAAGAGATGCATGTGAATAAGAAGTGAAAATAAAAAAAGTAAATTATATAAAAGGGATTTGACTCTCCTAGCGTGGCCAAGCCCAAATAAAATCAGAGTCCTATGAAGGATACCAAACTTTAGAAGCTAAAAATGACACCAAAATTCATTATTTGAATCAATCCAATTACATCCCTGCTAAATTTGAAAGTGGAATTGCAAAAATACAAGTTCTCTCCCCAAGAAGACTAAATAATACATGAATCTAGAGGAAAATTCAAATTGGAACTTATACAAAATTATGAGGAAGCATTCTCCTTGAAAGGAGAAAGATTTCCCCTCCAAAATTCCTCAAATAATGGATCTGGTTGCGAACACTAGGAATTTGCATTAAATGACAGGGAACACATTCCAAGATTTTATCAATCATTGGAGCTCCAGAATTTGTGCATTAATTTCATAATATCTTGTTGATTTATTATCCAATATTTATCCTCCTGTAGTAGGGAGCAAGTCCCTAGATTATCTCCTCCTCCAAATATTCATAATCTGCCCAATATTCTTAAAAAATAAATACTATTAGGCACAAATATGCAATTATCCATAAATCTTCCTAATGAACATATTAAAGTTAAAAATATTGTTGGACACCTAATCCTCAATGGGTTAGTGTGGAAGCCGAATAGACTAAGCAGTCCAAGAGACCTTGGGATCTGAAACCCAAGAGTCACATATTGTACTATAAATGTATATCTCATGTTAATAAAAAATGTATTGCATGTTTTATCTTTCATATCTCTCTTGCTGTCCATGTGTGTTTAACATGGTATCAGAGCCATGATGTGTGGCCTGTGTAGTTTTCTTCCTCAGGGTTTATCCTTTAGTTAAAAAATGAGATGTTGTTATTCCCTGAGCAACCGGTCTGAGCTGCCTTGAATAGTGCTGGCCTAGTCTTCATTACCTGTAACGCTCCATTAATTCTGCCTGCCTGTTCTTCTGAATACAATAATCGCTCTCTGACTGTCATAAACGTTTAAAAAAAGGAGCGTCATTACACCTGCGCCTCTACTGCCTAACAATTCACCTGATTATTCTCACCTGCGTTACTGAATGTGTTTGAATAGCCATTAAACTTGAACGCCTCTGTCATTCTGCCACACCTGCGCTGCCCTGAATTCACTCAGAATCCAAAACTGTTCCAGCGCCTCTGGGATCTGTCCATTAATGCCTCTGTCCACTGAGCTTTCGATGCCAAAGATCTGTTGTGGCGGTTGAAGGGAAAGCGATTGCTGTTTGAGGGGACTCGAAAAGATGGTACCGTGATAGAGCCATTGTAACCTAGAAGCCATTGTTATCACTGTATTTCTTGTATTGACAGTGAGTGCGACATACTGTAGTGTAAAGAATCGCTCTAAAGATTTAAAAATTGCTGTTGAAAAATACTTCCGGCGCAGTGGGGGAACAGTGAACGTTGGAAGTTGATATTTGATTTGCTATCTACTAACCCCTGCATTGTTTGAATCAAGCATTTTTCTAGTTCTTCGAACCGTGGCATATTGTCCACCTCTCAAAATTGCTTGCCATCATTAAGATTAGGTGATTCCATTCCGTGGAC
This sequence comes from Pinus tabuliformis, assembly GCA_031772625.1. NCBI lineage: Eukaryota > Viridiplantae > Streptophyta > Pinopsida > Pinales > Pinaceae > Pinus > Pinus tabuliformis. The sequence goes on along the minus strand of CM062813.1, from coordinate 799,915,474 downwards.
GTTTGGGCAGCATTTAACACAAAGCGCTCGAATTGTTTATGTATATGCGGTGATATATGTTATAGTAGTAGCGTTTAACACAAGTGCTCAATTTTTATGTGATATATATATGCTGTGATATATGATACGGTGATAGCGTTCAACACAGTGCTGGCAGAACTTGACTGGACAAATGATCGTGCAATTGCCTATTCAGAAGCATTGAGAAAGGTAAACATTGATGCTTTAGTCTAGAGTACGAGGATGCAGTACACGAATTTGCAACACTTGATATTTTCATAAAATTCTTGTGTTTACAACTGTAAAGGAGGGTCCGTCTATCCATTTTCTGGAAGCAATTGGGTTGTACGAATCTTGTTGATCATATTTGCTGGTATGCCAGTGAACGAAAATTCATATAATATGTTCACCAGTGCCATTCTGCCCAGTAGATGACTAGCGTTAAAAAAAAAAAGGTCCTGCGCACGTTTATCATAAAATAGCTTCAAACTGACGACTAATTTATCGCAACAATGGCAACAGCACAGAGATAGAGATATATTTTGTCACGGAAGCCATACGAGAAGAGGTGTATGGCGTTAGAACTCGGTGCATTTCGTAACGGAAGTCAAGGGAAGACTCGTATGACGTTTGGACAAATAATTAATTTGTCGCTCGCCTGTTTTTTCAACGTAACGTTCCAACCGTTTCCAGAACAAGATGAATGCCGCCGTGTCTGGAATCTAGCGCCAACGAACCCCAATTAGAAGAATTGAAAGCATATATGTTGATTTGGTTTCCGTTCGTTGAAGAAGGTTACATCATAGTTCCTTATTCCTACTCTAATGCCATTACTCTACATTTTTACTAGTGAATTCGCTAATTTAAGAAGCATAAAATATCTGGAGGACCAACAATAGCACTCAAGCAAGGTTCAAACCCTATTGTCGACTCCATAATCTAGACTTGAAAACCTGAGCACGTGCATCCCTTGGTACATTGAGAATTTAGAGGGTCGAAAGCACTCAAAGGTGCGTTGGTGATGGGCAGAGACAAGGTTTGATACAAACCTACTTAAGCTAATTTTGATGCAGTAAATATTCATTGTTGGCCATTTAGAAAACATTGCTTGTATCTTTATTTGATCAGTCATGGGGACTGTTTATATTCTTTAAAGTTGCAGCAATTTGGCATTATTTAAGAGTTCAGTGGAAATTGTTTCAAGCCAAGACTATTCTTTGTAGATCGAATTGGTGTATATTCTTAAAAAGTTGTTCATATCAGAGATTGTTATTGAACTAGATTGAAGTTGTTGCCAGGACAAGTTCCCTTGGATTCAAGGCTAGTACAGGAAAATATCTTTTTGAGACCTAAATTGATTATAGCTTTGTTGGAAGTTAAATTCTCACATGAATTGAAGAAAATTCATTTTTGATTGAGGAGTCTATTTTCTGGATATCACTATTCTTTTTTGAATCTATTGCAAGCTGATTGATTTGAAGTTGTTGCCATAAGTTTATATAAAAGAGCAATTGGTGTCCATCTTTTCCTCATTGTTTTACTATTTTTTGAGGTTAAAAATGGCTCCAATTGGTGCAATATTAGAGTTAGTGGACAATCTAATACTCTCTACTATGGATAATACAGTCAAAATCAGTAAGGATTTTCTCTCAGAAATTCAGACATGTCTACAAAATTCACAAGAAAAGATTGATTTTTTGTAGCTTGAATCACAGCTACAGCAAGAAGAGCTACATCAAAATAGACACCATTCTGAACCTATTTTTGTTCAGAACATTGAGACAACCACCCATCGGCAACATGTTAATAATGTTACAGTTCATTCAAATAAAGCAGCAGTTGTATATGCAGATGCAGAAACTCAGTCTGCACTTCCCAAGCCCATCATCAGACCTTGGGAACAACTTGTCCACAACAAGCACAGAACTGGTCTTGGATATGACAAGGACTTGTCCTTTCATATTCCAGACTACTTAAAGCCCATTCAGTTTCAGAGTGCTGGATTCATTCATGACAGTTCACCTGCTCCTTATGACAGTTCAGTTTCAGCTGTTCCAGACTCTGCCCCTCTTCCAAAGCAACAACAACAACAACAGATTGTGAAATGCCAACACTGTGACCGAGTTGGCCATTTGAAAGATCACTGTTTTGATCTTCATCCATGTAAGCACTGTGATAAAACCAATCATTCTTCACACAGATGCTTCAGAAACAAACGTCCTGCAAGAACAAAGATTCATCTTGGATGGATCGCTTCTTGGCAATGGGCATCAATAGCCAAGAAGATATTCCAAACACATGTCAGAACTTGTTCCAGAGTATTGAACAATCTTGCAGTTGAGTTTTCTCCATCTTCTTACCTTGTATCTGATAGGGGGGAAATGATGGTCATCTACAAGCTTCAAAGCCACATCAAGCGAGCCTGAGCCACAACCTGCCACACCAGTTTCAGAGTTGTAGCCTTGCCCGTGAACATGCCTTCAGTTGGCAATCTGGGACACTTCCTCTAGCAGAAGACTTCAGCTTCTTGCCAGTTTTGGAAGAATTCCAGGAACAAAATTGAGAACACTTCCTCTAGCAGAAGACTCCAGCTTCTTGCTAGTTTTGGAAGAGTTCCAGGAATTTCATTAAGCATTCCAGAGTTGTTGGTCATCCTTAAACCATCACAGGTTGAGACTTCCCTTTTCAGGTTGAAGTTTTACCTTTTATGCGGGGTGAGAACTCCCTTTTATGGTTGAAGGTTTCCCTCTTTAAAACAATAGGATCACTTCCTCTAGCAGAAAACTTCAGTTTCTTGCCAGTTTTGGAAGAGTTCCGGGAACTGCACTAAGCGTTCCAGTGTTGGTGGTCATCCTTAAACCACCGCCCTTTATACCAACATTTCAGAGAGCACATTCAGCCTAGTGCTGCCATGCATATTTGCACATTTTGTATTACAGCTCTCTTCTTAGACTCATACATAACCCTTCGGATTAAGGGGGGGAATGTTGGACACCTAATCCTCAATGGGTTAGTGTGGAAGCCGAATAGACTAAGCAGTCCAAGAGACCTTGGGATCTGAAACCCAAGAGTCACATATTGTACTATAAATGTATATCTCATGTTAATAAAAAATGTATTGCATGTTTTATCTTTCATATCTCTCTTGCTGTCCATGTGTGTTTAACAAATATGTCATCTAATGCAAAAAGAGAGGTTTAATGTGCTGAAGGGTGGTCAGATGGGCCTTAATTTATGTCTAATTTGGAGGCCCTTTAACTTCATCCAAGTCAAAGACAATTAAATGAGAATTGACATGATCGATTTCTCATAATGATGAAACTAAGGCTTTCCATTGGGTTGGGAATGTTTGCAAAACTTCCAATGCTGACATAAATGAAGAAGTTTGGGCTAAGTTATCGACTATGCTATAATTGTGACCATCCTTTGAGTTCTGTCCAACTAACCATACAAGACCTTTAACCATCCTTTGGATGGGATCTATGACATATCGAGGGATCATCAAAGGTGTTGTAGGTGCTACAGTAGTCGAGGTGGAAGGGTTGGTTTTTGGTAGAGTTTCGTACTCTCGGTTGTGCGTCTGCAGGAGAACACCTTCCCTTGTCATGTAATTGTCATAGTTTGAGGTAGTTTCGGAAAATTCCTCCACAAGGGTTATGGTGTTGTTGGGAGTGTTCCTGCTAGGTATTTACCACTCCTTGATGGGGGAAGGGATGTTGCATCACTGCAGGTTGTTGGTTTCCCCCCTTTCCCCCCTGTCTTTCATCCTTTTTAAACTAGGGAGTTGAGGACATCGATGGGTGTAATTACCATATTCACCACAAATGGCACAAACATGATTAGTTCACAGACTTGTATTCTTGTTTTGCCTTTGTGGGTTGTTATTGGTCGGTCCTTGGTTTTGGTTCCAGTTGGGGTTTCCCCTAGCAGGTGCCCGCAAAGGTTGTTGTTGATTGTTTCCCCCTTGTCCAGGCTCTCCCTTTGGATTTCTCTTTGGTTTTTTCTTAGAAATGTTAGGTGGGTTAGATGTGTTCCACTGTTTAACCAATTGTTGCAATTGAGCAAGAGAAGGCTGCACTAGATTAACCCTCTCATTAGCTTGTGCTGGTGGGTTATTCTATTGAGGTACGGGGAAAGAGAAATATTGGTTCCCTTGTCCTTGACTGGCATATGAGTTATGGGAAGGAGGAATTGCTTCCACGTTACTATGGTGGTATGGGCCACCTTGTGTGGGAGGGTATTGGCCACCCTGCACAGGCTGATATTGGTTAACTTGCATAGAAGGATTCTGCACATGCATAGATTGTCCATGGTAATATCCTGTGTGGTGTGGTCGTGTTATGTCACCAAATGGTTGGCCACTTTATTTGTATCCAGGGTATTGGAAGGTGTTGCTGGGTTGATTTTGGACTATGGTCCTAATCAATCCATCGACAACATTATATGCGTTTGTGTCTCTTGTTTAAAAGTTTGCAAGCATGGGGTGTTTGGAATGACATGGTAGAGGTATCCAGAATGGGTGTATATAAGCTCTAATTGTTGATATTTTATAATGGCCTCTTACTCTTTTTGCAGGGATGAATTCACCACATCTTTTGATATTTTCGACGTGAGAGATTTGAAAAATAGGTCGAGGAGGATTTTGCCTTCAAAATGTGCTTTACACAAGCTACGATGTTTTTTCCACTCATGGATGTGATCCGATACGTGTATAGCAAGTGTTTGTTTGAAGTGGGTGAGGAGTTCCAGGCCCGAGTCCCGACGGATCGATAGTTGGAAGAATGTTAGGAATGCTATGGCTAGGGAACTAAAGCTCCCATGTGACATAGAAGGTTGGTCAATATACCATTTTTCTACGGGCCCTGTAAGGGTGCATTGAAACTTTCATAATCGAATAGTATCGTCTGTGATACTATTGGATGAACACCATAGTTGAAAGGTCATGGCATGATTTCGTGGGTCTTCCCCCTGCTTCCCTTTGCATTTTGGAATGTTTGAAGGGAGCTTGGTGGGCATGGGTGGCTAGTTCTGGTCATGTGCAATCTGATTATTGGTTAGCTTGCTTAAATCAGGAAGGTTTAAAGAAGCTAAAAATGAGACTTGAAAATTTTCTGCCATCGCGAAACAATTTTGGACAACTATATGTATGGGGGTTCCTTGATGAGGATGGTTACCCTAGTAAGCACCACGTGGAATCCTAGGAGGGGAGTTGTGGGGGATCCCTTGAGGGGTAGTGAATGAGGTACTTTGGCGAGGAGGAGTTCTAAGAAACGTTGCACCGATAAAGGAAAATTCTATAATGATAGTTATATGGTGTCTTCTGTGCCTAAACGACGAGAGACCTGGAACTCCTCCTAGTAAGGGAGGGAGGTTTTGAAATCTTCTAGATTGACGGGGATCCATGGGGTCCCCTGTGGTGTCGAGTAGAGTGTTAGATACTTTGTGTGATTGAGGGAAGGAGATAATTCTCAAAGAAAATATATCACATACATAAAACAAAGCGAAAACAAAACAATTACTTTCCCTTTAAGTTTAGACTATGTGATCAATCAAACAAAAAAAATGTGTCTCAAATATGTAACATGACCATGGCAAATTATGGGATTCCCACAACCAATGGTCCTAACCTAAATTATAAATTATTTTGTGGCCCCCATGGTAAATTTAATTGGTTCAAGTTATGGTTTATTTTAAGGGTCTTGCTTTTCTTAGGGTGTGAGATGTAAGCCAAAACAGGCTAAGTACAAAAAACACTAGAAACTCGATGCCTTCTTATACGAAGCTTATATAAGCTTAGTGTGTGATGTGTAATTGTGTGCAAGTGAGCAAGTGAATATGCAAAGTCTGGTAAGATGTGGATATTTAATGATATGTTATAATATCCTCCTAATTACACTAGATTTCAAATATTCCTTGCATGAAAAAGAAATTATGTGCAGATAATGGGCCGCTTAAACTTTCTCCTATTACACTATGTGTGCCTAAAGGGAGATGGGAAATGCAAGTGCTTTAATAAAGCTTGCATATGATAGCCTAGGTTTGCCTAAAAGACACAAGGGAATTAGATATTACTTACTTTTTGCAATGACACTCAATGGCCCTAGTCCCAAAACTAATGAAATGAAAAATTGCTTTGTTTAGTAACAAGATTTGTGGATGATGGGGCACTTACTCATTTACTAATTAAGCTATGTGATTTGCAAAAAAATATCTAGAAAAATAGATTGAAAAATAGATGTGGAATTTGGCCACTCACTTTTCCCCCTAATTAATCTATGTGAGAATTGCAAATAAAAATAAAGATAATCTAATTACCCTACTAATTGTGATTAGTAGAGAAATTAAGTAATCTAAAATGACTTGAAAAAATTGTAGAGGTGAAGGCAATTCACTAAAGGCTGCTAATCACTTGAAAAAAGTGAAATTACAAGGATTTTTTTTGTTTTGTTTTGGAAACTGTGTGGGTTTTCCATGCGCATACGAAGTTGCGCATATGTCTAAGAAAAGTCTCTGAAGTATGCATCTGTCTATCAGAAAGCCACACAGTCGAAAGAAAAAACTATAAACAAGCAAGTTTCCCAGTCGCCAATAGGTCCAAAAGGTCTTGCAAAAATTCTAGAGAGATGATGCACACCTTGTGAGGTGATAATGCAGAGAGAAGGTCCCGCAAACACAACCGTTTAGAGTAAAGAAAATACAATAATGGAGTCTCCATTCTTGTTGTAGTGTTTTTGTAGCAATGGGGTAGAAAAAGACACCTTATTAGCAATTGGTTTTTCCCTGCAAAGATATACAAGCAGTTTGGTTGTTGTCAGTGGACAAGCATGAAGAAAAAAAACATTGCAAATGGTGAAAACAATGCATATACAAACATAAAATAAAACAAAGAGATAAACACACAAATAATGCTTAATGAAGCAAAATAGTCAACATAATTATGGAAAATGGCTCCCTTTATTGACTGTTGGTGGTAGAAGATGAATACAAATAGTAGAATACTAAAAGAGAATTCTTTGAACTATGGTGCTAAAAAATCGTCAACAAGGAGGTTCATTTCTTCACTCCCTTTGCAAGTTTCTCCTCTCTATCCAAGAAGTATCAAGGCTCTCTTAATGGTGAAATCCTCTCCACACTAAAGTGATGGATTATGAAGAAGTAATTCTTCCAACACAATAGTGCTCTACTTCTCTTGCTTCAACAATGAAATGACGAGTTTCTCTGATAGCAATTTGGCTAGCATAACATTGTCACCTTTTTGGTTCTCCCATGGCCTGTTTATATAGAATTTTTTGAATCTCTCTTCCCTCTCTTGGTTCATGAATGAAAATGACTTATGAGTAGGACAAGGGGATTCCTTTGAGGGCTGTATATCTTTAGGGCTACTCAAATTTGATTGTGCTTGACTGAAATCCTGCTAGGGAATCATCTTCCAAGTGTGGGAAGTGGTTTCGAATTCGCTGAGTCGGCCATTTATTCGAACGTGTGACTTTCAAAGGAAATGTCACGTGGCGCACGACTGTCTAAGGGAAATTCATACAATCATCAATTTTTAATTCAATATACATTGGACCTTAGGAGAAATTAAATTTTTTGAACTTCGTAATGTCTTTAGTTGATAAATATTCACTTGTGCATTCTATTGTATGACTTTGGGCGTCTTTTGGATTTTCTAAATATGTGTACAATTTTTTAGTGTTAACAACTGGCATTGAAAAGGAACTCTTGGCAGTGGTATATTCTTTGAACTACTTTAGGCATTATATCACTAGTTATGCAAATTTTTTTCACACTGATCATGCAACCATTAAGTATTTAATGAATAAACCTGATGTCAATGCTAGGATAATTAGGTAGTTGTTATTATTACAACAATTTGATTTGACTATTATTGATATATTAGGGAAAGAGAATATGGTTTATATTTCTTGTCAAGACTAACCCTGCCTACAAGAAAGGAAAAAATGATGGATGATCAACTTCTAGATGAACATCTATTTTCCATCTCGGTGCTTTCTCCTTAGTTTGCTGATATAGGCAACTAATTAGTTTCTAGGAGGTTCCCTCCTAATATGTCCTCCAAGGAGAAGAGATTGATTGTCAGGAAAAGTGCCCCATTCACTTGGATTGGGGGAAATCTTTTTAGATTGGGACCAGATAATATCTTGAGGAGATGTGTGATGGAAGAGGAGTTCTTTGACATCCTCTCAGCGTGCCATGATTGACCTTGTGGGGGTCACTTTGTTGTTAAGAGGACAACCTTGAAAGTTCTACAATCAGGTTATTATTGGCCCAATTTACATTAGGATGCAAGAAGGTACAACACTAGGTGTGATTAGTGCCAAAGGATGGGTAAACCAACACCCAAGGATGAAATTCCCTTACAACCTCAAGTGACTTTAAATCCATTTGATAAGTGGGACATGGATTTCATTGGAACTATTAATTCCCTATAAGGACTAAGAGATATGTAATTGTGTGCACTGGTTACTTGACTAAATAGGCTGAAACAAAGGCAGTAAAGGAAACAACTGTGAGAAAAATGTTGTTACATTTTTGAGGGAGAACATCCTCTACAAGTTTGGATTTCCAAGGGAGTTAGTCATCAATCAAGGAGAACAATTTACATCAAATATGATTGAGGATCTCATGAAGTAACACCACATCAAGCACAAGACATCCACTTCCTATCACCCTCAAGCAAATGGGCATGTGGAAGTCATGAATAGAGAAATGGAGAACATTCTTACCAAGGTTGTTAGCAACTACATAAAGGATTGGGAAGACAAACTTGTGAAAGTGACTTGGGCCTATAACACGACTTGGAAGACCTCCACTAGATTTACCCCATTTGAACTAGTTTATGGGAAAAAGGCCTTGCTATATATTGAATTTGAATATAACACCTTAAGGATGGTAGCCCAGTTAGACTTGGATCTCACTATAACACAACAGGAGAGGCTACTCCAACTCAATGGTCTAGATGAATTTAGGCTACAAGCTCTCCTACACACTGAGGTAATCCAACTACAAATGAAGATTTGGCATGACAAACACATCAAAGAGAAGACTTTTCGAGAAGGAGATTAGCCCCTGCTGTATGATTCCAGGTTCAAGGGTTTCAAGGGAAAGCTAATGAAAAAATGGTTGGGTCCCTATATAGTAAAAAAATGTCATGAGAATGGGTCTGTAAATATTAGAAAAATTGATGAGGAAGGGATCCCCTTGTCAATCGTTATAGGTTAAAGATGTATAAAAGACCTCTGTCCAAGGAAGAATTTTTCAGTTCAATCAACTGAGAATTGAATGTGATTGGGAGCCTCACAACGCTCAGTCCACAAAACTTATAAAAGAAGAAAAAAGAAGAAAAAATAAGAGGGTCTAGATGGAAACCTTCATGAGGCATCTAAGGCCAACTGCAGGGTTGAAAACCTCTTCGAGGCAGCCCATGAGAAGAAAAAAAAGAGAGAAAAAACAAAAAGAAAATAAAAGATGAAAAGATCCCCATGTGAAAACCTTCTTTGAGGCACCTATAGGACATGAATGCAGGTTGAAAATCTCTGCAGAGGCAACCTGCATGTCTCAAAATAAAAATAAAAAAAGAAAGTGAGAAAACAAGAAAATAAAAACACAAGGAAGGAGTTCTTACACTACTTGTGCTAATATCTCTCTTTTGCAAGACTCCAGAGATTCAACAAAACCATGACTACAGGGCATACCTCCATTTTCCCAGCCCATTGCGTTTTCACGCCCTTCACTCCCCTCCCTACCTCTCTCCATAATCCAACCAACAATAGAATAAAAAATTTCCTCCTTGCTGTAATGTTACAGGAGTAGCCTGTAATGCTACAGGAAGAGCATGTAATACTACAATAGGAGCCTGAAATGCTACATGAGGAAGATATGATTGGAGAAAGAGGCCAAGAGGTCATGTCTTCTTTGGGAAGTGTGGAGAGAGGTCCACCAACATCAATTTCATCACCCATCCACTCCATCTAGCCAAAATCTAGTTTCAACTCCCACTCTACCATACATATAAAAACACACAGAAAAGATATGATTTCATTTTTCCACCACTGACACCACTTCCTCATGATCCTAATCCTATCCTCACGCCTTTTATGACTTTTACTCAAGTTCCATATGCAATATAGTGATCCGAATCAGATCCATAAATGACTGTCATAAAACTGTGATTAAAAACAGGTCAAACAAATCCTTGAAGAATCCAAAACAACAATCGAAAACACCTTGAACCAGTGGCCATGGCAGCTGGCGCGGAACGAAGAGGACCTCGGTTAAAGCGCGTTGACTGAGGCCCATGGAGACTGCGCAAGAGGTCAAAATAAGCCCCTGGGAGCCCCGGATCGGGAAAATGAGTTGATTTTTTGATGTGCGTTAGCGCTAACGTGCATCGCTGGGAAAACAAGGTTGAAATGGAAAGCCTAAAACACTCGGTCACGTTGGAGCCAGAGAACCGTGGGCGAAGAAACGTAAAGCGCCATCGTACGAAGGTGGGACCCACAACCTAGAAACCGGCGATTTGATCGGGGCGCCCTTGAATGGTAAGCGGTTTTGGAGAAAACAGAGCGAGCACCCTCAGTGATCGACGCGTGGCAGTGGAGGAGAGAGAAAAACCACCGCGATCGCACGTTATCGGTCGAGCAAGTTGATCACGCTCGACGTGCGAATGACGTTGGATCTGGAGGAACCTAGATCGGACGGCTGAGATCGCGCCCGATGGACAGAGCGGAATTGACAGGGGATTAAGCCGCGATTTAAGAGGATTTGGAATCCGTTGACCACCATGATGGAGAAAGGCAACGAATCGACGAGCGGGCTGGCACAGTTCCGAAGGAGACACGTGGCTACTTCCTGAGTGTTATGCTGACGTCGAACAGGGAATCCCAAGCACGCGGGCGACAGGCGAATCGACGCAGGGAGGAGAGGAAACGAACAGGCACGGAGGCCGAATGGCTAAAGTCACGAATAGAGACAACGAACGGGGATTATCCGAACAAGGAACATAAGAGAAAAAAAAAGACAGTGAACAGTGAACCCTGAACACAAAGAGCAGTAAAGCCAAGCAGAGGTGACAGAGGGTTGAGCTGACCACAGGCAGCATCGAGCACCAGAGAGCTTGAGGAATCAAGCCTTCCCATAGAGGAATCTATCTGGATTGAGCATCACAGTTGGCTCTTTCCACTGTAGACCAAGGGTCACAGAGCTGGTAGGAAGAACAAGAGTCTGTGTACTCTGAGTGGCTTGGGGAATCCAAGAACCACCCTGCCAAGCAAACCTGCTTCAGGAGAACTCATATTGAGTCCCTGTAATGTAATTTTTCTGCTTGAAGACACAATAAAACAAGGCCACCACTGAAGCTGGACCGGAGATGTAGCCCTGGAGATTAGGGTGAACTCCTTATTAAAACTGTTTGTGTCTTTGTGTTGCTTACTGTATTTCTCTGCTGTCTCTCCATTTGAAATGTCTGTGTATTGGCAATCTAATCGATCCGTTGCTTAATTAACACAGAACACACACCAACACATGAGTCTGTAATACCTGTTGTTGAATAAATCTTAACTGATGGCACTCATAGGGTGAATATCAGATCAAGTGGTATCAGAGCTCTAGGTTGTAAGGTTAGACAAGCTTGTGTTGGTTTAGTTGTGAATGCTCACTAGATCAAAGCTCAAATTAGGAGAAGGAGAGTTGGTGGAAACTAATCCTGAAATTGGGAGAGTCTGTTCTCGAAAGAAAATGTCAGAAGAAGGTTCTGTAGGGTGAGACCCTCAATTCTTAGAAAGTTTCTTAGCTATAAAGTCCATGGTAGAAGAAATGTATAGGGACTTTAGAAAGCATAGGGGTGAAGATTCATCAGGCTCTAAGCAAGATAAAGAAGAAGATGAATCTCATTCCCATGACCACTCCAAAGGAAAGGGGAAAGAAGAAAGCTTCCCTACACCTCCTAGTAGCCCTGTGCATAATAAGAAGGCATATTTGATTAAGTTAGATGTTAAATTCGACTTGCTTATATATGATGGAGAGTTGAATGCTGAAAAGCTGGACAAATGGATAAGACAAATTGATGTGTATTGCAGAGTACAAAATATAGACTCAGACAAGAGCAAGATTTAGCTAGCAAGCCTATGCCTAGGCGGCACTGCCTTGGTTTGGTGGGAAGGCAGAACCCAAGCTGATATGAGGAAGCATGGTAAGACCATCTCTGTCTGGAGTGAATTTGTTACTGCAATCAAAAAACAGTTCTATCCATTGGCCTACATTCAACAAGCCATGATGAGTTGGCAAACTCTTCGGCAGTTGAAAGGGAAAAGTGTACAAGGGTATACTCAAGAGTTCAGAAAGAGAGCATTGACGTTGGGTATTTCATTAGACTCACTAGAAACTCTTTTGAAGTACATTGGTGGTCTACATAGCTACATGAGGCATACCATCCTCATGTTTAATCCCACTAGTATAGATGAGGTTTCTGTACAAGCTACTCATCTAGAGGTTAGAGGAAAGAATGGAAATCCAGAAGTTGGGGGACCATCCCAACCCACTGTAAGCAAGAGCAAGGAGAAAAGAAAGCAGAAGTGGAAAGCAAGGAAGGCAAACACTGCACAAAAAGGCAAAGCTTCATGCACTCACTGTAAAAAGGAGGGCCATGATGATGAGCACTGTTGGATTCTGCATCCAGAGTTGAGACCTAAAAAGTCTAAGGGAAAGAAGAAGAAAGCTACTGCAGCTATTCAGAAAGATTTGGGGTCAGACTCGGGAGATGAAACAATCATTGCAGCCACAACCATAAAAGGTAAGAATTCTGAAGCATCTACTAGTAATTTTGCTCAATCTGTTATTGATGAAGAATATGAGAGAAAAAGACGTGAGTTTTTTCATATTCAAGTTGTTTCCAAAAATCAAAAGATTGATACTTTGTTTGATAGTGGCTCACAAGTAAATTTGATTTCTGAAGCAGTTGCAAAGAAATTGGGATTAACAACTACACCTCATAATAAACCATACCCATTAGGATGGTTGAATGATAAAGCACAACTATAAGTGACTAGAGAGTGCAAACTAAAGTTTTCTTTTGGGTCAGCATTTGTAGATGAGGTTGAGTTAGATGTAATTCCTTTAGATATATGTGGAATTGTTTTAGGAAGTCCTTACTTGTATGATAGAAAAGTTATTTTATATAGAGCTGAGAACAAGTATCTACTTGTTAAAGATGGAGTCGAATATTTTGTAAGAGCTCATAAGCTCAAGAATAATTATACTCTTGTAAACTCAGGACAGATGAAAAGAATGATAAATTCATGCAAACAGTTCTTACTAATGGTTGTAAAGGAAAGGAAATATGATAAAACCAATGTATTTGAGGGATGTAATTCTGATCAGCAGGCTGATATAGAAAAGATTGTTTCAGAGTATGATGTCTTGTTTCAAGAACCTCAAGGTCTGCCACCCAAAAAGGGAATAGTACATGATATTATTTTGCAGCAAGATGTTCCTTTGCCTAACATTGGGATGTACAGGTTATTTTCTTTATAGAATGCTGAAATCAAGAAGCAGGTGCGGGAGTTGCTTGAAAAAGGGTTCATCAGGCCTAGCACATCACCATGTGGGTCACCAATCATTTTGGTGAGAAAGAAAGATGGCTCATGGAGAATGTGCATTGATTACCAAGCACTAAATAAGATAACAATCAAGAATCGTTATCCCCTTCCTCGCATAGATGATCTACTAGATCAATTGAAGGAAGTTGTTTATTTCACCAAGCTGGATTCACATAGTGGATACCATCACGTCAGAGTTGCAGAGCAAGATGCATGGAAGACTGCTTTAAAAACAAATCAGGGACTGTATGAATTGCTGGTTATGCCTTTTGGCTTGACCAATGCCCTTGCTCCTTTCATGAGATTAATGAATGATCTACGTAGACCTTTTTTTGTTGATTTTGTTATTGTGTATCTGGATGACATTCTAATTTTTAGTAAAACGTGGGAAGAACATTTAAAGCATGTTAAACAAACATTAGATGTTCTGAAAAGAGAAAAACTTTATGTTAAACTCTCCAAATGTGAATTTGGCAAAACCTCTCTAAATTATTTTGGACATATAGTAGGGGGAGGTGAATTGAAAATAGATCCCTCTAAAGTGGCAGTCATCGTAAACTGGCCTAAACCCAAATCTGCTACAGAAGTGAGAAGCTTCTTAGGAGTAGCACAATACTGGAGGAAGTTCATTTCAAATTTTTCCTCAATTGCAGCTCCCTTACATGCTTTGACAGGATTGAACAAGGTGTTTCAGTGGGGAGGTAAACAGTAGAAAGCCTTCGACACCTTGAAAGAAAAAATTAGTACAACACCTGTACTAGCACTGCCAGATCTACAAAGACCATTTGAGATCCAAACTGATGTAGTGACTATGCCATGGGAGCAGTGTTGACACAGCACGGTAAACCCATATGTTATCATTTTGAGACTTTTAATCCTGCAGTGGTTAACTATCCTACCTATGATAAAGAATTGTAGGCATTAGTCCAGAGTGTGAAAAAGTGGAAACATTACTTAATGGGCAAGGAAACAGTAATACATACTGATCATCAACCACTTCAATATCTACACTCCCAAACTAAGTTGCAACAATCAAGACACTACAGATGGATGGGTTTTCTACAACAGTTTCATTTAGTCATCAAATATAAAAAGGGCATACATAACAAGGTTGCAGACATGTTATCTAGACCCATTATAAATGCATCTAACATACTTAAGCATAATTCTGTGCTACATGAAAGCTACATAGAACAATATGCTCAAGACATGGACTTTAAAGATGTATATGCAACTTTGAGTCAAGGCAAAAGAGTATAAGAATTGGACTATCATTTGAAGGACCGACTCTTATATCATTGTGGGAAACTCTGTATTCCACAAACTGAGAGAGCAAAGATAATTAGGGAAGCACACACTTCTCTGATATCAGGTCACTTTGGGGTAAGTAAAATAGTTGCACAGCTACGAAGGTTCTGCTATTGGCCGAAAATGAATGAGACAGTTTCTAGGTATGTAAAGGGATGTGTTATGTGTGCTAAAAGCAAGCCCAGTAACAGAAACTAGGCTTATACACTCCATTACCAGTTCCTTCTCACCCTTGGGACAACATTTCCATGGATTTTGTTGGAGGACTGCCTAAATCTAGGAAAGGTCATGACTATCTATATGTTGTTGTGGATAGGTTCAGCAAAATGTGTATTTTGATACCCTGTAGTAAACAGATTACAACTGAACAGACTGCAAAACTATTCTTTGAACATGTATGGGTTCATTTTGGATTACCCACTTCTATTATATCTGATCGAGACACCCGATTTGTGGGGAAGTTTTGGTCAAGTATGTGGGAACTAATGGACACCAAATTAAAGAAAAGCACAACTTTTCATCCACAAACAGATGGCCAAACAGAAGTAGTTAACAGGACAGTGATCCAGTTACTGAGAGGATATTGCAGCAGACACCCTAAGCTTTGGGATGAGCACTTGTGCTATGTGCAACATGCTTACAATAGGGCCAAACACTCTTCTACCCAGAGATCTCCTTTTGAGACATGCTTTGGTTTCATACCAAGGTCTCCTTTGGATTTTGTCTTTGGTAAAGATACCATGGTTGATGGACATAGTGATGTGGACAAAGCAACTAGGTTCATTGAACAGATCCAGGAGATCCACCAGGTAGTACAGGAACAACTAGAAAAGAGCCAGGCCAAGTACAAGGCTAGGCATGATAAGCATCAGATGGAGCATAGTTTTCAAGTTGGAGACCAAGTCTGGCTGTATATCAGCAAGGACAGGATGCAAGGTGAAGGTAAGAAGTTAAAACCTATCAGGTATGGACCCTTCAGGATACTTGAGAAGATTGGTGAAAATGCTTTTCACCTTGATCTGCCAGCTTACATGCACTTCTACTCAGTCGTAAATGCAGATTGTTTGAGATTATTTGAACCATTAATGATTGAGGACCCTGAAGAGCAGAGTCAATTGCCTTCTGTTGATGACCTACTACCTGTTATCTCAATGAGTTGCAGGAAGATACAGTGTTGGACAGGAAGGTAAGGATGACGCGCAGTGGATAGGTGGAATACCTCAGAATTGGGCTTAAAGGTTCGAAGCCGAGCAGTGCGAAATGGATTGAGATTGGACAAGTGAGACAACATTTTCCTCACTTAGCCGATGCTTGAAGAAAACCAACTTTTGTTGGTCCAAAATATTTTCAGTTGGGAGGCCGTGATCCGAATCAGATCTATAAACGACTGTCATAAAACTGTGATTAAAAACAGGTCGAACAAATCCTTGAAGAATCCAAAACAGCAATCGAAAACACCCTGAACCAATGGCCATGGCAGCTGGCGTGGAACGAAGAGGACCTCGGTCAAAGCACACTGACTGAGGCCCATGGATACTGTGCAGGAGGTCAAAATAAGCCCTTGGGAGCCCCGGATCGGGAAAAGGAGTTTATTTTTGATGCGCATTAGCACTTAGCGCTAAGTGCATCGCTGGGAAAACAGGGTTGAAATGGAAAGCCTATAACACTCGGTCACGTTGGAGCCAGAGAACCGTGGGCGAAGAAACGTAAAGCGCCATTGTATGAAGGTGGGACCCACAACCTGAAAACCGACAGTTTGATCGGGGCACCCTTGAACAGTAAGCGGTTTTGGAGAAAACAGAGCGAGCACCCTCAACGATCGATGCGTGGCAGCGGAGGAGAGAGAAAAACCGCCGCGATCGCGTGTTATCGGTCGAGAAAGTCAACTGCGCTCGACGTGTGAATGATGTTGGATCTGGAGGAGCCCAGATCGGACAACTGAGATCGCGCCCGATGGACAGAGCGGAATTGACAGGGGATTAGGGCGCGATTTAAGAGGATTTGGAATCCGTTGACCTCCACGATGGAGAAAGGCAACGAATCGATGAGCGGGATTGCACAGTTTTGATGGAGACACGTGGCTACTTCCTAAGCATTATGCTGACGCAAACAAGGAATCCTAAGCACGCGGGCGACAGGAAAATCGACGCAGGGAGGAGAGGAAATGAATAGAGGCCGAATGGCTAAAGCCACGAACAGAGACAACGAACGAGGATTATCTAAACAAGGAACAGAAGAGAAAAAAAGACAGTGAACAGTGAACCCTGAGGGGAAGACTGAACACAAAGAGCAGTAAAGCCAAGCAGAGGTGATAGAGGGCCGAGCTGACCACAGGTAGCATCGAGCACCAGAGAGCTTGAGGAATCAAGCCTTCCCATAGAGGAATTTGTCTGGATTGAGCATCACAGTTGGCTCTTTCCACTGTAGACCAAGGGTCACAGAGCTGGTAGGAAGAACAGGAGTCTGTGTACTCTGAGTGGCTTGGGGAATCCAAGAACCACCCTGCCAAGCGAAATCTGCTTCAGGAGAACTCATATTGAGTCCCTGTAATGTACTTTTTCTGCTTGAAGACACAATAAAACAAGGCCACCACTGAAGCTGGACTGAAGATGTAGCCCTGGAGATTAGGGTGAACTCCTTATTAAAACTGTTTGTGTCTTTGTGTTGCTTACTGTATTTCTCTGCTGTCTCTCCATTTGAAATGTCTATGTATTAGCAATCTGATCGATCCATTGCTTAATTAACACAGAACACACACCAGCACATGAGTCTGTAATACCTGTTTTTGAATAAATCTTAACTAATGGCACTCATAGGGTGAATATCAGATCATATAAGGTTTCAAAGAGGAATGAAATGATTGATATAGGAAGAGGATTCTTCCTGTAGCAGCCTGTACAGTCACACCAAAAATACAAGAATCAACTTTTCCATCCACAGAGTAAGATATCTAGCCACCTTAAGCATCATAGGTCCATTTCTGAAGTAAGAATGGGCACACCATCTGCTAATCGATCCACTCCACCAACAACAGATTGGACATCGAGAAGAAATTTTCACACACAACAATGTTATCAATCAAAGAACTATTAAGTTATGAGGATCTGTGCAAAAGAAACAAAGGAAACCTTTAGGATAATCATATTATGAAGGCCAGCTCTAGCATGCAAGCTTCTCCAACCCATCGACATCACAGGTAGGCTCAGGTATGACAACCCTCATCTATTCGCTATGCATATGATGATAAAATGTGTAATGGTCGAGAAAGGAATTTTTTATGGGCTAGAGGTGGTGAGAAAACTTGGCCATCATAAATTAGCAAACAAAATTTCATTTCAGTTACACATGCATGTGGAAAAGTAAAATAAAGTGAGGTGGTGATTACGAGGAGTGAGGTGATAATCACGAGGAGCAGGGTGGTGATTGCAAGGAGTGGGGACAATGGTTAAAAAAGGGAATTTCGTGCAAGAGCCATGTCATCAAAGCACTCCGAGAATTTACATAAAGGAATATTAAGTACAAGGCTCAAATCCATTTGTATATTCATTCATTTAAATAAATAACTAGAGAAGGATGAGCTAATGCTATCAGAGACTACTTAGGGTGCCACCGAGTTGCTTGAAACAATGCTTGCAGGTGTTACAGGAGGAGCTACAGGAGGTTCTGAATAGATATAGGAGGCTCTAGAATGCTACTCGAGGCCCGAAAGGAATCTACATGAGAGAATTGAAGGAAGAAAGGATGTCAAAATTACCCAAAGTTTCCCTCAAATCCTCATGCACATGACAAAGTTGCATTAAAAGAAGTAAGTGATCCTTTCCCTCTCTAATTTCCTTAACTCGACATGGAAAAGTCTGCTTGAAATAAGTGCCCTGTAGTAAATAATTATATAGTATTTCCCTTTTGGAAATTGTGATATGCAAGAGCAAGATAGGGCCAAAAGAAATTTTGTTTTTTTTAAGAAATTATTGGCACCATTCTTCCCCTCTGATAAAAAGGGAAATTTGACACTCTCTAGAACCGAGACTGCTCTAAGGCTAGAATTTGAAATACACCTAAGTATTGTTGAGAAGGAGCAATAGGAGAAATGTTGGGGGGGGGGGTTAACAAAAGAGAGCTTACAAACACAAAGATAATTCATCAACATCCTCTCGTGGAAAATATCTTTTAGGGACATCAGTCATCGGGTTTCTTTGAATTGTGAAGGGTTATGATGATAATATAACCCAAGAATTTTCCATGGCACTAAATCCTCGGGGGGAGATAGTGCCACCATTGTTGTTAGACGCCTTTCCATCTCTCTAAATGATGAAATCATAAGTAAAGTGACTACATTACCCTTAGGAATTCAATGGAGCAAGGAGGACAAATTAGTGAGTGTCATAGCCAGGAAGAACTTCTTCATTCTGAAAGAAAAGCCTGTAGAAGACAAAAATGGAGTGAGAAGGGAGATCCTACCTTGCCCTGGGATGAAGTGGCTTGCCACATTCTCAAATACATATCCTGTGAGGGGAGGTTGAGCATTGTATATTACTACCATTTTATCTTACTCCATGAGTTAAGATTCAAAGTATAATTTCCTATCCCACAAAGACTCGGTATTCCCCACTTCTTACTACAATCTATCAATGAGATGCGCCATAAATTGAGGGAAGGGAAGCACCAACACATTACTCACCATGGCCTCATCAAGAAGATTGTTATGGATGCCCTCAACCACTTAAGGTACACTGTACTCTACACTGATTTTGTAGATATGGATAAGGAAACTTTCATTGAAACACAAAATATAACCTCCACATAGCAAGAGGGAACACTAGCCTCTAGTATTGGGGGTAAAGAAGGAAAAGAGGAAATGGAAACCAAGGAAGAAGAGGAGTCAATAGAAATAGATGAAAAAAAAGTAGAAAATGAGGAAGGAGAAGGAGAGACACAAGGAACATAGAAAGGGAGCCCTGAGGGGACTTGAAAGCCTCAAGGGATTGAAAAACAAGGACATCAAACTAGTCTCTCTCCAGGAAATATTTAGCAAGAAGTGGCTACAACATTGGTGACATTGAGCACATCTATCAAGCCTCAAAGGAGGCAACCAAGGCAAGGTCCCCTATACTTCAAAACAAGGAAAATCACTAGGATAAGGTAAGGGAAGCCTCATCCTCCTACAAATGTCCCTATCACCATAGAGGAGTCAGCAAGAAAGAAAGAAGTGGGACCTATTGAGGGGAAGATTAAAGAAATTAATTCCCCTAAGTTCAAAACAAAGCAACTTGTGCTCCTTGTGGGAAGGCCTACCACCAGGGAAGTCACCTTTAAGAGACTCAAGTACAACCTATCATGTTACAAGTAGAGAAATTGGGGTTGCTATAGGAGAAATAGGGGCTACTACAGGAGCAACACAAGGTGCTACATGAAGGAGAAGCCACCTTAAAAGAAGAAGAAAAAGGCCTCAAAGATCTCTAAGAGCCTAATCCACAACCCAACCTAGAATCTTCCTACAAATTCATTGGGGGAGGTAGGATTATACCTGAGAATTCACCATCCAACTCTTTTTTGAGTTAGAAAAGGAGAGAGACATAACACAAATGGATGTAGATTGCAAAATAAAAAAGTGCAGAGTATGTGGGTCTCATGGAGGATAAATTTAACGAGATGGGAAAATAATTGAATGATCTGAAATTAAGAGAGTTAATCATGAGGGAACAACTATAGGGAGAAAACACCAGGTTAAGAGAGCAGCTGCAAGAAAAAGAGACACAACTTGTCACCATTGCAAGTTTTTCCATAGAAGCTATACAAAGTAGGCATCCATCCAAGTCCTATGCTATTTTCCTCAAGGAGAAGTGGTCGTAGTTTCAAATTAATACATTGGCATAGTATGGATCATCGCCTTTCCAAGACTACAGGAAATTCATCGACTTTTTCAAAATGGAAGGTATTGGGGATAGAGCCAAGCTAGTTGAGTTTTACATGCATAATGTAATCCTCACAGACATGAATTTCTAAGACCCCAACTGAAGGTTGGGAGACATGTAATTGATGTAATTAGACTCTTGGCTGACCCATGAGGAGACAAGCATTGAAGAAGTAAAAAGGGTGATGAAAAAATAAGAAAATTTTACCATTGATCTGCATCTCAGTTAGTCTTTAAGGGCTAAAACCCTTGGTTTTGGGCCCAACCCAGAGGATTTAGTCCCTCTCTTGTATTGCCTTCTTGTTCTTGTTTCAAAACATTGAAATCCTTCTCTAGTTTCATTAGATATTATATCATAAAAACTTATAATTACAGGCTTTCCTATCTCCTCACTTGTGGGAAGAGTGATTGGAAAGATCTATAATAACAACTCAAAAAGATTTGTTTATGATTTCTTGGAAATGGATAGATGTTAGTTTTCCTACTTATTCTTTGCAATTTAGGAGTTAGTGTCATTAGCTTGAGTGATTAGAGTAGTGTTGTGGGATAGAATAGATCTTAATCAAATTCAACTCATCTTTTCCATGATAATTTGTCTCACTGCATTATTGGTCAGTTGATGCATGTATCTGGCTAGCTGCAGGGACTGTGTTGATCTGCGAGGGTGGGAAAACCTTTCCACATCCACCTAGACCTTTCCATATTCCTCTTAGGTACCTCACCTTGCTTCCAAATTTTGTCTTCGAATTCACTCTGTTAAGGCAAATGAAGGACACTGTGGGCATCAACTTTGGTGCAAGGTAGACCTCCAAGCGGTACTAATATTGGTTAAGGGGCCCCCACACCCTTCATTCACCTTCTTCTATTTCCATCCACCTTCCTTTGCCTTCAAGACCCCATTTTTTTCCTTAAAATCTCTCAGATCCTCCTCCTGTAGCAAAAATGGGCCTCCTCCAGCAATACAAGACCTCTTGTAGCAACCATGTAACTTTGATTTCTTCAACCAATTTTGCTCCAAACTTGGAATTTGACCTAGTTGAGTTGAATAATAGGCCCCACACTATGATTTGATGATTAGGGAAGACCTTAGTACCACTCCAACCTCATCCTTCCATCACTGCAACAATCAGATAGAAAAACAAATTTAGATTTAACATTTTTTTCTTCATAGGCATGTTAAATATGTGATTTCTCATTTTCAAGCAAGTGTGAGTAGACAAGTGATTCATGCAAGGTAGTTTATTGATTTAATTCAACTATGAAAGTAGATTAGCCTGAGTTATCCCTACAAATGGATTAGTTTTTTCCCTTATGCAATTTCAATTAGCATTTACATTTGATGATTGGAGTTTTCACCTTGGTAGTAGAATCATGTTCGTTTATGCTTTCATAAGAGGTTTTCACTATAACTAATTGGAGGAGTGGTATCTTAATACCCTAATTTGATTTCATGAATAGGAGTGACATGAGTAGAACCTAAGCTACTGCACATATAACACTATCACCTCTAAGTTTATATGAACCCTAAGTTGATAATTAAAGTTGAGAAGCCCTTAGGAGTTGCAACATCCTTGGTGCAATATCATGGTTTATCTCTGTGAATTTTAATGCCTTTTAGATTTCCTATTCCCCCCCTCTGATATGGCCATGTTGAGGGCTTCTGCTATGATTAGGAAAAACAGAGGAGTCAAAGGAAAATCGTGCCTCAAAATTCTAGTATCTCTAAGGAAAGAAAAAGCTAACCCAATGGTTAGAATTGAAAAAGAAATAGTTGGAAGACATTTAATTATCCATTGTACCCATTTAAAATGAGTATGAATGGTCATTAACCTTAAGTAGAGACCATTTTCCCTATCGCATGCCTTAGAGAGGTCCAATTTCATCAGCATTGTTGATTATTTCTTTATTTCGGTTGAATACATACCTTCTTATGCAACCCTATTTGCATCATTGATTTGCCTTCCTTGTAAATTCGAATTGCTTAGAATATATGGATTGTGCAATAAATTTGGCTTATCATATGCCTTGGAGAGGTCAGTTTCATCACCATTGATGCTAATTTATTTATTTTGATGAAATTCCTACCTTCCCATGGAACTCTAATTACATCATGAATTTGTCCTGCTTTTAAGAACACAAATGGTTTAAGAGATACAAATTGTGCTAGAAATTATTCTTCCTTTAAATTTATAATTCTAGTAATTCTCTTATACATGAAGTTGCACAAGAATATAAATATAAAGTCATCAAATAATTTAGGATTGAGTTTCTTTTAAATTAGAGAGCAAAAAAAGTGAATTGAAATCATAGTGCTCTACTTATCCTTTTGAAATATTCAATAAACTTCCTCAAGTCTTTTTAAATAAATTCATACAAATTCATTTTTTTTCAATTATCAACCCAACATGACTGGGATTTTTATTCATTTAATAACTATGTAAGGCAATTTGAAGATCCTCCTTTAATATTAACAACAATAAGTTCTCATTATCTTCATTTTTCACAAAACTTTGAAATAATAAAGCCATTTTTACATCCTTGCCTCTATTCATTATATCATGCTTTTGATTCAGGTGGATATTGGTGGCCACCCACCTATTCCACTTGGACCCCCACTATTTCTTATTTCAATTTCCTTAATTGTAGCACAATTTACTATTGTTGGTAGTTTTTCAAGTCTTGAACCCCCAGAGCCATTTGAGGCCCTAAACGATTTTTTTTTATTGGAAAACGGGTAAACTTACTACTTGCAACAAGAGTTTACAATCAAAATTTGTAGTCCTCAAATAGATATTTCTAACGAGGTATCGTATGCGTCAAACGGAGATCGTATGCCAAATTTACAACCTTGGAAGTTGATGTACTAATTTACCCCAATGGGGCCCACAAAATTTTGACGCTTCATCTTCTAGTATTACATTTTTCGATGTTTAGGGTTTTCCAATGTTTCTTAATAATAAATAGGCCTTCAAGCCTCATTGTAACGCAATTTAGAAGGATTGTAGCCACCACATATATTCTTAGTGATAACCTACCATCGCTTGAGCTAGTTTATTTTCTTTTTGCATGTAAACAATTTTCAGTACTTTGTTATTAATGAATTGAAGTTTTGTTTTCATTGCATCTTTGTGTTTTTGTTTAAATCTATATTTAATTTTGTTCCTGCATAAATCTGGATTAGTGGTGTCAGAGCAATATTCTCTTTCTCTATTTTTCTCTGCATGTCCGCAATGAAGTCAGGGCATAAGGAGTTAAGGCTTGAACTGGTTGAACCTTTGCAAGACTGACCTCTCCGACCCGAAAACCTCCCGTGGAGGAAGAAAAGAAAGACGAGGGAGCAGGAGATCCTTTCAAAATATTATTTGAAGAAGCCCTCAAGTGACAAAGGAACGAGATGATGGAAAACTTTTCCCAGATACTTCAGTGGATGCCCACAGACGACACATCTTCATCCAACAAGCACCTTGGAGGTGCCACTCCTTTTAATGTACACGTCAATTTTAACATTCCCATATTTTAAGGTTAGATAGATGCATATGACATAGATAAATGGTTAAATCTATTGGAAGGATATTTTTCAGTTCATGATTTTTCCAATAAGGAAAAGATTACTTTTGCACTCGTTAAAGATGCCCCCCATGTCAAGGACTAGTGGGAAACTTACTGGGAGCAAAGGGACGAGAAGAAACCCTCACTATTTTCATATGAACCCACTTGGAATTGTTTCCGAGATTCCATCAAGGAACATTATTTCCCTGTCAAAATCTATGAAGATAAGTACATAAAATAGACCACACTACGGTAGGGAAGGAACCAAGATGTGCTGGAGTTCACAAATATTTTTCATACCCTTTACATGAAGTTGGGATCAAGGATTTTGAGTGGCATCTAGTACTCAAGAACCACAATTGTCTACACAAATACATCCAGGATGAGATGGAGTTACTGAACATCTCCTCGCTTGACGCCTCCTATCGATATGCTATCAAGATCGATCATAAATTTAAATAGAAGAAGCGAGACTTTGGATCTGCAAATCCCAAGCTAGGGAAAGGTGATCGCAAACTGCAAAAGAAAGAACAAAGTCAAGGCGGGGTGACCCAAGAAAACCTGTCGAAACCGCAAGCAAAGAATAACACCACGAAGACAAATTAGGACACAGGAAAGTGGTGTGAGTTCCATAAGAGCCGCAATCACAACACAAGCGAGTGTTGAGCCAAGCAGTCACTGGTGGTCGAGGTGAAGGATTCTGATTTAGATGTATGTTTTAACTTTGAGTCAGAACCCGACAAGGGCAATGACAAAGGGAAGCATATTATTTATGCGGAGACTACTGCCACCATTGCCACCACCAAGATCTAGAAGGTTAAGCCTGGAGATCCAGAGGAGGGGGATAACCTCTTCCACTCCTAGATGTTGGTGAAGGTTTCACCACTATAGTTCATTATCGACATCGGGAGCCAATAGAACCTCATTTCAACAGAGGTCATGAAGTGGTTGGGACTACCAACCAAACCACACCCGCATTCGTAGCTTCACCACGGACGAGATCTCCATGTCAGTGAGCAATGTCGCTTTCCCTACAACATCAAGTCCTTCATAGATGAGGTACTGTGTGATGTTGCTCCCCTTAAATATTGTGATGTATTATTATTCCAGCCATACTTGTGGAAGCGTCATGCTGTGTATGAGTCAAGGCCTCGCACTGTTATTATTACTTTGGCCATTAAGTTATATAGAATATCAGAGGTATCCCCACCTACCACCATCTCTTTGATATCTACTACACAATGTAGTAAGATCATCTCACAGACCGAGAAATTTGTTTTCTTTTTGATTCATTCTCAAAGTAATGGGAAGATTGTGGCCACATTTGTGGCCCTCTCGAAGGTTTCCACCTTGCAATAGAAGAAGGTGGATAATGTCTTGGAAGAATACACACATATATTCTCCTCATCCAAAATGGTACCTTCGCACCCTCAGGTCAAGCATTCGATCGACCTGACTTTCAGAGAATCTCTACCTAATGGGATGATATACTGCCACTCTCTTTTGGAAAATTAAGAAATCAAGCGGCATATCCCGAAATTGCTGTAAAACAGGCACATCCTACCAAGTTCCTCACCTTGTGGGAGCCCAATTGTACTTGTAAAAAATAAGGATGGGATGTGGAGACTCTGCATTGGTTATCAGGGACTAAATAAAATCACTGTCAGGAACAAGTATCAAATCCCCTGGATTGATGACCTTCTTGACCAACTCAAAGGGGCCAAGTATTTAAGTAAGATTGATTTAAAGTCTGGTTATCACCAGGTTCCAATAGAACCCACAGATGTGTGGGAGATCACCTTCAAATATAAGAAGGGACTTTTTGAGTGGTTCGTCATGCCTTTCGGGTTGACAAATTCTCCTGAAATTTTATGTGGCTGATGGATGACATCTTGCAGCTTTATACCAACTCGTTTGTGGTTGTATATCTGGACGATCTCCTCATCTTCAACAAGAGTTGACAAGCACTTTCAACACATTCGACAAGTCCTTCAAATCGCCTGGTAGCACAAACTATGTGCCAATTTGGAGAAATGCACCTTTGGCATGGGTCAAGTCCAATATCTGGGTTACATCATTGATGAACAAGGAGTGCATGTGAATCCATTTGAGATCCAAGTCATTCGAGATTAGCTAGTCCCGACCACTCTAACTGAGCCTCACAACTTTTTGGGCCTTGCCAATTTTAATCAGAGTTCTGTTTTGGGATTCTCTCATATCACTTGGCCTTTGAGTCAAGTTTCCAAGCTGGGTGGAGAGAAAGTAAATTTTTTCTGGTCCATGTCCAACCTGAAGGAATTTGTTGAGCAGAAGCATCACCTCTGCTTTGCACCAATACTCACATTGCTAGACCTACAGTAACCATTTGAAATCAAGATGGACGCCTCTGACTATGCTATTGGTGCAATTCTCACCCAGCAAGGAGACTGTCATCCAAATCGATCATCGACCCAAGGGAAGTTGCAAAACGATTTCCATTAGAAGTGGTCCACATATCTCAAGCAATTCCATTTGAATATCAATTACAAGAAGGCAAACACCAATAATTTTGCAGATTGCCTCAGTCATCCACCAGTTGTAGCATTGACCCCTGTTCTCAACTCTTATGTCCACGAGACCTCTGGATGGCAACAACTATATAAAAATTATCTAGAGTTCTCCACCTTATACTGGATGTTAGTGGATGGAAATCAAGTTCACGAATTCCACCTTTAGGATGCATTTTATGCTAGTTGATCCACCTTTGTGTTCCTTCAAGTGAGCGTGCCAAGCTGATTTGGGAGGCGCACTACAGTCGGGTCGTAGAAGTATTTCTACTAGCTAAATCTCTGACAAGATGTTGGAAAATACATCAGATCTTGCACTGCTTGGTCCATTCCCAAGCCAACTATTAAGAAGCAAGACTTGTATACTCCTTTTCCTACTCCTAGCCAACCCTAGGAATCCATCTCTGGTGTCGACATCTATGGTGTTAACTATACCAATTAATAGATCCAAAATATCACTTCTTTTGTTTAACTTGTTGCTTGATCTTGACAATGTATCGATAGGCGATGCCAAGCAAGAATATGTCCAAGAAATCCATCTTATTTTTGGTGTCGACATATTTTCTAAGATGGCCATTAGCTACCTGCAAGAAGAGTGTCACAATCGAGGTCACTGCCATACTTTTCCTTGAACGAGTATGGGTACATTTTGGGATCTTGAAGACCATTATATCAGATCAGGATAATAGGTTCCTAAGTGTGTTTTGGTCGAGCCTTTGGTCATTGTTGGACTCCAAGATCACCAAGTCGACTGCATTCCACCCCCAGACTAATGGCCATACAAAGGTCGTCAACAGGATGATTGTGCACATACTACGCATGTACAACTCTAAGAATCTACAGACATGGGATGAGAGTATTCCTAATGTATAACACAAGTATAACATAACTCTCCATAAATCAACTGGCCATAACCCCTTTGAAGTTGGCCTGGGATTTCAACTATTATGTCCCCTTGATGTTGCACTACCTTTTGAAACTACACAAGAAGAATTTACCCATGTTCAGTCCGAAGGTGATAAAGTCACCAGGTTTATTGAGCACATTTAACACATATACTTGTAGGTTCATGACATCCTAAAGAAATCAAAATACAAATACAAACAACGACATGATCAACATCGGGTGCCCCATAAGTTTCAAGTGGGCAACAAAGTTTGGTTACATCTACAGAAAGAACGCCTCGCTAGAGCCCATCGTAAGCTCAAAGCACTCCGATATGGGATTTACACCATCACCAAGGTTGTGGGAGACAATGATTTTGAACTCAAAATTCTCCCATTTCTTGGCTTGCACCAAATGTTTAATGTGGATCGCCTTCAGCCTTACTTTCCACCATTACTGGACAAAACAGACATTGTAGAACAACTCACACCAATAGAGCTAAACCTAGAATGCATGCAACAAAACACAACTGATTAGATCATGGACACATTGATCAAGAACACTCGGCAATGGAAGATCCAACTATATCAAGTTGTAAAAGCTGGCCAAATCCTCCACCAAGGAAAGTGGCTCACCAGGGACCAAGTTTAGCAGAAGTTTTCCCATCTCATGGAGGCACTCAACGCAATGGGGACCTTCCTAAGGGGGGAGGAATGATCCAAGTGAATATTTGTGGCCACCCAGCTATTCCACTTGTACCCCCACCATTGTTTTTTTCATTTTCCTTAACTGTAGCACAATTTACTATTGTTGGCAGTTTTTCAGGTCTTGAACTTCCGAAGCCATTTGGAGGCCCTAAACGACATTCTTTTGGAAAATAAGCAAACCCAAACCTACAGTAAGGGTTTACAATTGGAATTTTTAGTCCTTTGATAGATATTTCTAACAAGGTATCATACACATCAAACAGAGATAGTATGCCAAATTTACGACCCAAAGAAGATGTATCAATTTACCCCAACAGGGCCCACAGAGTTTTGGCACTTCATCTCCTAAGGTTAGATTTTTGGATGTTTAGGGTTTTCCATTATTTCTCAATAATAAATAGGCCTTCGAGCCTCATTGTAACACAGCTCAAAAGACATGTAGCTTCCACATCTCTTCTCAAAGATAAGATACCATCACCTAAGCTAGTTTATTTCCTTTCCGTGTGTAAACAATTTTCAGTACTTTATCATTAAATAATTAAGGTTTTGTTTTCATTGTATCTCCATGTTTTAGATTATATCCGTATTTCATTTCGTTCCTGCATAAATATGAATTAATGGTATCAGAGTGGTCTGCTCTTTATCAGTTTTTTTTGTGCGTGTCCCCAAGGAGGTTAGGGTATAAGGAGTTAGGGATTGAACTGGTTGAACCTTTGCAAGACTGGCCTTGCTGACCTTGATGGCCTCCCATGGCGGAAGAAAAAGAAGACAAGGGAGTAGGATATCCTTTTAAAATATTGCTCGAAGAAGACCTCGAATGATAAAGGAACAAGATGATGGACAAATTTTCCCAGATCCTTCAGAAGATGCCTACAAACGATGCATATTCATCCAACAACCACCTTGGAGGCGCCACTCCCTTTAAGGTACAAGTTAATTTTGACATTTCCGTATTTGAAGGCCAGATAGATGCTTGTGCCGTAGATAAATGTTTAAATCTATTGGGAAAATAATTTTCGATTCATGATTTTTCCAATAGGGAAAATATTACTTTTGCACTCCTCAAAGATGCCCTGAGGTTAAGGACTGGCGGGAAACCTACTATGAGAAGAGAGACGAGAGGGAACCCTCACTATTTTCAGCCACACCTACTTGGAATTATTTTCGTGATGCAATCAAGGAATAATATTACTTGGTCGGGAGCTATGAAGATAAGTACATAAAATGAACCACAATGTGGTAGGGAGAGGAACAAGACATGCTGAAGTTAAAAAATATTTTTCATATCCTTCAAACGAAGTTGGGTATCAAGGATTCTGAGTGGCATATGGTATTCAAGTAGCGTGACTATCTGCACAAATACATTTAGGATGAGATGGATTTCTTGGACATATTCTTGCTTGGCTTCGCCTATCGATACATTGTCAAGATCAAGCAACAAGTTAAACAAAATAAGTGAGATTTTGGATTTGTGAATTTGAATCAAGGGAAAGGATGCTCCAAACTGCAGAATAAAGGACAAAGCAAAGGTGGGGTGACCCTGGAAAACCCGTCTAAACTAAAAGCAAAGAACAACACCACGAAGACAAATAAGGACACAAAAAAAGGATGTCAATTCGATAAGAGCCCCACTCAGTACACAAGTGAATGTTGAGCCAAGTAGTCACTGGAGGTCGAGATGAAGGCTTCAGATTTAGATGCATGTTCCTACTCTGATTCAGAACCCAGCAAGGGGAATGACAAAGAGAATCAAATTATAGATGCAGAGGCTAGCGCCATCGGTTCCATCACCAAGATCTAGAAGATTGAGCCAGAAGATCCAGAGGAGGGGGTGTGTCTCTTCCACTCCCAGATATGGGTGAAGGGTTCATCGTTGTAGTTCATTGTCGGTAGCGGGAGGAAAAAGTGTTTCTTTTCAAAAAATATCATAAAGCAGTTGAACCTACCGACCACACCACACCCAAAACTGAACACCATTGGGTGGCTTCACCAAGGACAAGATCTCCACATCAGCAAGTAGTGTCGCCTTCCCTACAACATCAAGCCCTTCACGGATGAGGTACTGTGTGATGTCTCTCCTATTGAAGTGTGTGATGTATTATTAGGCCAACCAAGCTTGTGGAAGCATCATATTATGTATAAGTCGAGGCCTCACACTATTATTATTGCTTTGGGTAGTAAGTTATACAAAATATCGAAGGTATCCCCGCATATCGCCATCTCTTTGATCTCTGCCAAGTAATGCGGTAAGATAATCTCCAAGAAAGGAAAATTTGATTTTTTTTTTATTTGTTCTCTATGTAAGGGGAAGATGATGGCCACATTTGTCGCCCCTGCGAAAGGTTCCACCATGTAGCAAAAGCAGGTGGATAAGGTCATGAAATAATACAGGGATATCTTCACCTTTCCCAAAGGAGGACCTTCGCACTATCAGATCAAGCATTCGATCGATCTGACTCCTGGAAAATCTCTACCTAGTGGGTCAATAAAAAGCTTCTCTATTATGGAAAATGAAGAAATCAAGTGGTAGATGTTGAGCCTCAAACCTGCACCTTCCTATACACCCTCTCAGCCTTCCTTTTCCACTTATTTCATCCACCTAGCTGTTAAATCATTGCATTGTAGTTTAAAAAGAGCTTTTTACATGGTTTTCTGACCATGCTTATGACTGTTGTTTGGTTTAGTTTTTGTTCATGCAGCTGTGGAAACTTCTCAGTTTCTACAGCCAGCACAGGATTCCGCAGCTATTTTGTTAAAATCTGTGCTATAGGTGTCCTATGAAGAAACGAGCTACATGGGCAAGCTACAGGTGACGGATATATAGAACGTGTCCCTTCAAATCAGCCAAATCATCCATGGAAGGTCACGGTCAACGAGGGTCAAAGGCAAAGCCAACCAAGGAGTTCAGCGGTGGCACGTCTCTGTTTTGGGCACGTGAACGTTTATGTGGCACAGTCCTCAGCCCACGAAGACACCGGCACACCTGGAGATCATCACCGCAACCTGAATCCAACAGCTACCACTCCGAAGATTTAATAGACATGATGACAGTTACGCTAGATCTCGGCTGAAGGGATCTACGTGTCTTTGGAAACACAGTTAATAGCGTAGGATTCAGTTAGTTAGTTCAACACTTTTTCATTATAAATAACGCGTTGATGAACGCTGTGAAAAAAGCTTTTGGATATGTAATTTTCCGAACTGTTGTTGTTATCACCCCACTGTTTTATATATGTTGCTGCTTTAATACATGAGAAGACTTTTCTGAGTTCATTCGTGTGACTACTCGTTGACTGGCTGAAGTGGCAGAGGGCCCCTGCGCGCTGAAGCCTTGTAAAGTTTTCATTTGATTTTATTATGTTATGCTTTCATAATCTTTAGCTTGTACATAACACGCTGTTTTGATGCTTCTTAATTCACTGCTATTTATACTTTCACTTCTGCTTTCTTGTAGCTGTCAGCTGATCAATGTTTTTCTACAGGTTTTCTTAGGCAGCCTGAGCAAATTTTCATCTTTTTGATAACTATTGTCATATGAGATCATCTTGTCCTTCCTGCTAACTTTCATTTTCTGAAGTTTAATTCCAGCACTGTCTTTTTCAAGTTGTGATTTGCTTATTTGTTTTTTTCTGTTATTTAGATATCATACTGCTGATCAATTTATGGTTTCTTTCTATAGTCAAGTGACTCTATTAGTAAGAAATCAAAATATTACTTATTGTAGTGTGATTTAGTTATCATATTGCTTAAACTTATTCATGATTGCTTCCCACAAGGTAGATTGAGCTGAAGGGTAAAGGATCAGAAGAGTTGAAGTAGTGTGACTAGTTTCTTTTATGCAATTTAATTTCTTGCCATTTAGATATCATATTGCTTGACTTGTTCATGATTGCTTCCCACAAGGTAGATTGAGCTGAAGGGTAAAGGATCAGAAGAGTTAAAGTAGTGTGAATTAGTTGCTTTGCTTTGAGTTGCTTTAAGTTCAATTTTTACTTTCTTTTCATTCAGCAACAAGGATACTGGGCCATTGTCATTAGTTCACTGTTTTTCTTAAGAATTGATTTCATTACAGTTGTTTTAAAGCTTTCTTTTTGAGCACTTTTAAGTTTGAGAAAAATCACTGTAGAAATCACCATCACCATTATCATCCATACTTCATTTTCATTTTCACCATCACACATTAGGGAAAGATAAATCCAAAAACAAACTAAAAACTCAAAAACGACAAAAGATTAAGGAAATGGTTATCTAGTACATATAGTACACTTCACTTTGTCAGCTTATGAATCCCGAATTGACATTTTAAATAGCAATTTAGAACACACTAAATTGACCAAACATTTTGGCGCCATTGCCGGGGAAGTGAAACTAGGTAGCCAATTTCTTAAAAAAAAAAAGAAGAAAATTTCAAGGAAGGAAAATTGATAACCTCTCAAAGTATGCTCTCCTCTTGCACTTAGTGTGATCTGGAGGATCAGAAAAGAGAAAGTTATTGGTTTAATAGTTTCTCGAGCATGCTCTCTTCTTACACCTAGAGTGACCTGGAAGATCAGAAAGAGAATTATTAGCCCGACTTGAAGAAAAATAAAAAAAATGACATGCATAGAGCAAGAGATTCTAGGGGAAGGTTTTTAGCTAGAGCCAAGAGTTCGATTTTTACAACTCCATCTACTTCAAGGAATAGACAAGAGACACCTCCATCATCTCCAACCTACACTCCCAGCCCTAGGATTCCTGGAATTCAAGAGGCAGTAGTTGACTCTCCCACACCATCCATCGAATCTGAATTAGGAAGAGATCCTTTCCTTCCTTCTACAGGGAGACAAATTGTAATTGAAGAAGTAGAATAACCTGAGGAAGAAGAGGGAGAAATTCCTCCTCGTTCACCCTTAGTAGAGGAACCAGAGGACTCTGAATTCTCCAGGGAAACTACCATGACAGAAGAAGGAGAAAATGGATTTGGTAGAGGTAGAGGAGGAGGAGGAGGAAATAATGGAGGAGGTAGAGGTAACATTGGGGGAAATAGGGATGGAGATAACTCATTCAGATTTCCTATAGTCGATGAAGACTCTCGAGCCACAATGAAGAACATCTCACCATCTGTCCTCCCAAACTTTCATGGGTTAAGAAATGAGGATCCTGGAACATTTCTATTTGAGTTTGAGGTCGTGTGTCGAACTTATGATTATCTGGAAGACTCTCAAAAACTCAAATTGTTTCCTTCAACATTGAAAGGAGCAGCTTTGAAATGGTTCATAGGATTACTCACTCAATCCATTAGGACTTGGAATGATATGAAACAAACTTTTTTGGATAGGTACCTGGACTATTGTATGCCCACCAATCACAAGGATGAGGTATTCAAAATGGTACAAAAGGAAGATGAAAACTTGGAAGATTTACTTGAAAGATTCCAATATAATCTGAAAAGAGCAAAAATGAGTAACTTAGATGAGGAGACCTTGAAAGCCCTTCTATTAAAAGCCTTTAGAGATGAATGGATAGATATTTTGAACATGATGGGGAAAGGAGACATATCTCAACTTCCACTTCATGATATAGCGGAGCTATGTGTCCATCTCTCAAGGGGGAAATCTAAAACTCAAAAAGGGCCTAGACATCCTTCTCTCATCAGAGCAAACAAATCTGCAACTGGATAAGTAAGTAGGGCTGAGATTGGCAACATGTTTGATGAGTTCAAAACTGATATCTTAGGGAGTCTTAGTGAGCAACTAGACACTCTTAAGATACACAACAAGCAGAAAGCAGAAACTGAAGCTCTGGCCATCTTTTGCCCAAAATGTAGAAAGAAACATGCTCTAAGGGAATGTCCCTTGGATGCAAAAGTTGTAGAAACATGTGTAATTTGTTCAAAGAATCATGAGACCAAGGATTGTCCTTCAATTCCTGGGCTCAAAGCTGTCTTTCAAGAAGATCCAAATACAATCGAGTCTCTCTGTTTTGTTGCAAGGAGACCTTGGCAGGGGCAACAAAATCAAGGGTTTAACAACTCTATGAATTTTCAACCCCCACCAAATTGGAATCCTTGGCAACAACCTTGGTCCCAACCTCAAAATCCTTTTCAATCATGGGTACAAGGTATGCAAAATCCTTATGGGAGATTTGCTCAATTTTATAATTATCCTCCATCTTTTCAAAATCAACAAGCTCCACAACTTCCAAATCAAAACCCACAACTATCATTGCTATTTCCACAACAACAACAACCTTATCAACAGAATCCAAATTCTCAACTCTTGCTCCCGTTCCAACAGAAGTCAAATCAACTTCCTTCTTAGCCATTTCCAAACCCCAATAATAAAAACCCTCAAAATGCTTACATGATGGAAGGTCAACAATTTCCTACCTATATGATTGTCCCTCTCAATGGTGTACAACTCAGATCAGGTAGAGTCTTAGATAAGCCTTCTATAGATGCTCAAAATCAAATCATTTCTGAGGAAGAATCTCTTGAAGCCAATAAGGGTTCTGAAGCATCTCTTCAAAACCCAAACACTCAGAAAGAAAAAGAAAAAGAACTAACCCCCACAACTCCTATAGTTGAGATACCTGCATCTTCATCCACACCTCCTTTTCCTGAAAGATTACAAATTGACAAAGGGGTGGAAAAACAAATCTTGTTGCTTGACTATGATTTTCTAGATGAATTGAAGAATGTCTGTATCAAGATGCCCTTGTTACAAGCCATTAAGGAGATTCCTATTCTAGCAAAAACAATAAAGGAGTTGAGTCTTAAAAGACCAGGAAGGAAACCAAGAGATACAAGAAAAATCCACCTGGTAGGAAAAATTGTAGATATAATGATGGGAAAAATTACAATGCAGAAGTATGTAGATCCCGGTAGTCCAATTGTCAAAACACATATCAATGGGGTAGAAATTCCAAATACTTTGATTGATTTGGGGGCTGCTATCAACATTATGAGTAGACAGACTATGGAACAACTGAAACTTCCTAACCTTCTCTTTACACCTACTTTATTGCAACTTGCAGATTGATCAATTATTAAACCAGATGGTGTATTAGAAGACATTTCAGTCTCCTTAGACTCTTGGGAATATCCAATAGATTTCATGATTTTAACTCCCAAGAGTAATTTAGGAGGACATCCTCTCATCTTAGGAAGACCTTGGCTAGCCACAACTGATGCTTTTATCAGTTGTAGGTCTGGGGATATGTATATTTCTGATGGTAATTCGACAAAGAAATTCAATCTGTATTCTCCAACAAAAGCAATTACAGAAATAGGAGATAATGAGTGGATTGATGATGAAGATACTATACAACCTGTCTTTACCATTTCCGAAGTTAGTGAAGATAGTCAAATTCTGAACACATTAGAAAACTTTGAAACATCTTCAGAATATGACCACACACAATTTCAGTTAGATTCTGACATTGAGTATCTATCATCTAGACAAATGTCTCTTTTCTCTATGGAAGAGTTTGGTAGTTCCGCCATTGAGATCTTTCCAGGTAAAACATTGAATATCAACAAAAACTTGGAAAGATCACAACAGGAAGAGCTAACCAAAATCTTGCAAAAACATTCTACTGCATTTGCATGGGAGTATACCGATATGAAAGGTATTGACCCTAAAACTTGCATTCACCACATCTACATTGAGGAAAACAGTAGACCAATCAGACAACCTCAGAGAAGGATGAATCCAAACCTTAGGGAGATAGTGAAAGAAGAGCTCCAAAAGTTACTTATTGTGAACTTCATTTATCCAATTTCAGATAGCCGACAGGTTTCTCCTTTGGTTATAGTACCTAAAAAGAATGGTAAATGGAGGGTTTGTATTGATTACAGGGAATTGAACAAAGCAACCTTGAAGGATCACTTTCCTTTACCCTTTATTGATCAGGTATTAGATACTTTAGCAGGCAAAAAGTATTTCTCATTTTTGGATGGTTTTAGTGGTTACAATCAGATTCAGGTAGCACCTGAAGATCAGGACAACACCACATTTACCTGTCCATGGGGAACTTTTGCTTACCAAGTACTTCCTTTTGGATTATGTAATGCACCCGCAACATTTCAAAGGACAGTACTAGGAATATTTTCTGATCTAATCCATGATTGTGTAGAGGTTTATATGGATGATTTTACAGTTTATGGTAATACATTTGAAGAGGCATTAGAGAATTTGGAAAAAGTCCTTATAAGATGTAAGGAAACAAACCTTTCATTAAGTCATGAGAAATGCTTTATGATGTTTACTGAAGGGATTGTTTTAGGACATCATATTTCAGGAGATGGGATTAAAGTTGATAGATCAAAAGTTGAGATCATATCCAAGTTTCCTATTCCAAATTGCCAAAAAGATGTTAGAAGTTTTCTCGGATTTACTGGATATTATAGAAGATTTATTGAAAACTTCACCAAAATAGCATCTCCACTCTTCAAATTACTTACAAAAGACTGTGAATTCAAATGGGATCCTGATTGTCAATCTGCATTTGAAACTTTGAAAACAATAATATCTGAAGCACCCATTTTGAGAGGGCCAAATTGGAAACTTCCTTTCCATATTTCTACAGATGCTTTAGATACAGCTCTAGGAGCTGTGTTGGGTCAAAAGGATTTAGTTCCTTATGCCATTTACTACACCAGTAAAAATTTGACTCCCACTGAGTTAAACTATACTGTGACTGAGAAAGAGTTCTTAGCTGTTGTTCATGCAATCAACAAGTTTAGACATTATATAACCGGCTATGAAACTTTTGTCCATACTGATCATTCTGCAATTAGATATCTCATGAACAAACCTGTTACTAATGGCAGAGTTACAAGATGGATTTTACTTTTACAAGAATTCAATATTACTATGTTGGATAGACCAGGGAAACAAAATACAGTAGCTGATTTCTTGTCTAGAATCCAAAATACTAACGAAGATTCTCCTGTAGAGGATAAGTTTCCAGATGAATATTTGTTTGCAGTAACTACTAAGACTCCTTGGTATGCAGATATTGCTAACTATTTGGTTACAGGGAAACTACCTCTACATTTATTTCCTAATGAGAAAAGAAGAATCATTCAGGAGAGTTCAAGTTATTCATGGATTTCTAATGAATTGTTTAAAACAGGGCTAGATTGTGTGATCAAAAGATGTGTTCGGGAAGATGAAATTCTTGACATCCTCAAGGCATGTCATGATGAACCATGCGGTGGACACTTTGCTGACAAGAGGATGGCCTATAAAATCCTTTCTTTAGGATATTATTGGCCTTCTCTCTTCAAAGATGCAAAACAATATGTCAGAAGGTGTGACAGCTACCAGAGAGTTGGGAGACTGACTCTTTTAAATGAAATGCCATTACAGCCACAGGTACTCATCGAACCCTTTGAAAGATGGGCTTTAGATTTCATTGGACCAATTAATCCACCATCTAAACAAAAGAAGTATATATTGGTTTGCACTGATTATGTCACTAAATGGGTAGAAGCCAAGGCATTGCCTTCTGCCACTGAAAATTCAGTTGTTCAATTTCTTTTTGAGGATATTTTTACTCGTTTTGGTGTCCCAAGAGAAATTGTGACAGATCAGGGAAGTCAATTTACATCTAATTTGATGGAGAAGCTGATGGAAGAATACAAAATCAAGCACAAAAAATCTACTCCTTACCATCCGCAAGCAAATGGCCAAGTGGAATCTACAAATAAAGTTCTTGAGAGTATCATCACCAAAACTGTTCATCTACACAGAAGAGATTGGGTAGAAAGGCTTCTTGAAGCCTTATGGGCCTACATAACTACATGGAGGAACACAACAGGACATTCTCCCTATGAACTTGTTTATGGGAAAGAAGTCCTGCTCCCCATTGAGTTTCAAGTCAAGACTTTCAAGATGGCAGTTCAATTGGGGATGAATCTATCAGAAGCCCAAAAGCACGGAATGGAGCAGCTGAATGAGCTAGATGAGATCAGACAAGATGCAATTTTAAGGACTAATCTAGTTCAACATCAAAGAGCTAAATGGCATGATAGATACATCAAAGAGAGAAAGTTTCAAGAGGGAGATTGGGCTTTACTGTTTGATTCCAAGTTTAAAGACTTCAAAGGGAAGTTTCAGACTCATTGGCTTGGGCCATATGAGATTGATAAAGTCTTTAACAATGGAGCGGTAAGCATCAAGACCATTGATGAATTTCAGACTCCTCTTATTGTGAATGGCCACCGATTGAAAATTTATCATAAGCCACTTTCAAAAGAGGAGTTTGTCAAAATTTTCCAAGAGAATTCTGCAATTAGGCTGGTGGAGAAGAATCCTTCTCCTTCCCCACCAGCCTAACCTTTGTTTCTTTCAGTTAAAAAAAAAAAAAAAGAAGGAAAAAAATTGTGTATAAGCCTGAAAACCAATCATAGATTGGCGGTCTTATACAGAAAATGTAGAGTGAAAATCAGGGACACATGACACTATATTTTCCAAAAAAAAAATCTCCTCCCCTTCTCTTTCCATCTTCACTTCATCTCACTTACCATTTCACTTCACCTCCATCTCATTCCCATTTCCATTTCACTTCACTCCACCTCACTTTCATTTCACTCCACTCATTCCATTTCACTCCATCAATAAAAGTCCCCTTCAGGACTATTTTCATTCAGTTGGTTTTCCTCTAACTATCTTTGTGCAGTTAAGGGGGTGCTGTCTCAGTTTCCGCAGCTGGAGACCGTTTCCGCAGCCAGAAACAGTTTCCGCAGCCAGAAACAGTTTCCGCAGCCAGCATCACTCTGTTTTCAAAATTTACAGTCAACTGTTAGTGCCATAATCATGAAATGCAGGTGTAATTGAGCTAAAGACATGGGGCATCTCCAAGATAACAAAGAAGAGCAATTGGTTAGAAGCCTTGAGCAAGAAATGACAAAGTTACAAAGGTATGATCAAAAATCTTTATCAAATAACAATTCAAGTCATAATTACGCATAGTCATTAAACCATAAAAAGTTCTACTATGAACGATGATTTGATACAATAGCTCCACTACCACTCCTATTCCACGATATCACTCCACACACCTTGCATTCATTGCCCTAACGGTCTCATGATTATCCCGAGTTTAAACTCAATACTGACTGCACTTCCATTTATTACCCATACTCTTGAGACGTGACCTATTGTGTTACGACTCTTCTTAGCCGTAATTTCCGCAGCCGTCTGTTGAGACGTGTAAAATTTCATATGCAGTCATCTGATTCGAAAGAGTCCCGCCGTTACTCCACTCGCTTATTACTCCACTTATACCATACTCCTCGCATGCATCCGCATTTCATTTCATGAACTCGTTTACTGCTGCTCACCCACTGTTCCTCCTGTAATTCGGGTATTTCCATTCATTGTTATCCATTTCTAACTGCAGCCACTACAGTTCGTTCTAAACCTTGACCGCAGTCACTACAGTCATCCTAAACCCCGTTGCAGTCACTAAAGTTTATCCTAAACCCTGTAACAGAGCTATTTTTTCCCTTAACCCTCACACGCAGAAGAACTCTCAGTTGGAATCTAAAACAGAGGATGGGAAAATTACTGAGAGCTGAGCCGGAAGGACCGAAATACTTGGAGGGTTATCCTCAAACTAAGGAATTGCTGAAGAAAGTCAGATGGCTACGATTCATCCAGAAGTTTAAAGGCCATAACAAGGAGGTGACCAAAGCTTTTGCGAGGTCTTTTAATGGACAAACAGTGGAGGTTGGAGACTTGAAATTTACAGTGACCGAGGCCACAGTAGCAGCTGCCACGGGCCTACCTCAAGAAGGTGAAAGGTGGTTTAAAAATAGAAGTGTGGACGATCAAATATGGAGAACCATGCTACAAAACCAAGGTATGGATACCACCGTATTTACAAGAGGCATCCCTGTTCATGTACTAAAAGAGGAATGGTCTAGTCTACTGTTAGTCATCCAGAAATTTATCACGTGTGAAGGTCGTTTTGGCTCTATGTATATGTATCATGTTAGATTGATGATGAATTTCATAGACGGTCACACTCTTAATTTGCCTCATTTTATGCTATTAAGTCTGAAAAAGATGAGTTTTACAGTTCAAAAACATGTAGGCAATATTGAACCTCATCTCTACCATCATGGGCTCATAAAAATTCTTATTGAGGACTAGTTAAAGAAAAATAAGGATACTTGGGAGAAATTTTTGACAAGAAACTACTTCCAAGAGCCGTATGAGGCTTCTGGAAGTAGTCCACCAAAGCTTCCAAAGAAAAGTAGGAGGAAACAAAAGAACATTACATTCCAAGACTCCCCTACAATAGAAATTCAAGAAACAATCCAAAAAGAAGAAGAAGATAGAGCTAAAAGTAAGAAACAGAGAAAAGAAAAAGGCAAAAGAACCATCCAAGAAGTTTATCCATCCCCTGAGAAATCCATAGAAGAGGATTATCAACCTCTGTCAGAAAGATTAATAGATCTTTAAGCTGCTGCCATAGCCAAGAAAAAGCAAAAAGCAAAACAGAGTGCACAAGAGAAGAGTACTAGTTCATATTTAAGAAGGAGCACTAGGCTAAAAGGGAAAGGGAATAAAACCAAAGAAAAAAAGTCTCACTTTATTGATTTCGGTGAAGAGACACTTGAGAAATCTCCGGCTCAGCCAAGCATTGAGTCAAGTCCTCCACGTGAGGAAAGCCCTTTTCAGCCGGAAAAAGAGAGCAGTCTTCCTCCTCCACCAGATTTTGAGCCTAGTCCGAGAAAGAAACCTGAGGTAGATCCTAATCAGCAAGAGGCATACAATTACTTGGAATCCTTAGAACAATCAGCTGCAGGACCAAGTACCTCTCTGCCACTTGATGCACAAGTTCAGTCTTTGAAACATGAAGTATTTGAGTTAGAAGTCCTAAATAGGCATATCAAACAGGAAAATGAAGCACTCAAAGAGCAGAGTAAGGTAGACAAGATTGTCCATGACAACACTATGCTTCATTTAGGACTGTGGCAAAAGAAAAACAGAAAACTGAAGAAGAAGTGCAAAAAGTTAAGCAGAGCATTGATTAACCTCAAGTTCAAATATCTAGTCAGGAAACCAAGGATGGTGATGTTAGCATCAAAGAAGAAGAAAAGAGGGCTAGATGTCCTTACAGAAGCCTCAGAACATGTGGATTAGAGGGAAATAACTCAATTTTGGTTGCATGAGGACATGCAACACCTTCACAGTGGGGGTATGTTGAGCCTCAAACCTGCACCTTCCTATACACCCTCTCAGCTTTCTTTTTCCACTTATTTCATCCACCCAGCTGTTAAATCATTGCATTGTAGTTTAAAAAGAGCTTTTTACATGGTTTTCCGACTATGCTTATGACTGTTGTTTGGTTTAGTTTTGTTCATGCAGCTGCGGAAACTTCTCAGTTTCCGCAGCTAGCACAAGTTTCCGCAGCCAGCACAGGATTCCACAGCTATTTTGTTAAAAGCTGTGCTACAGGTGTCCTATGAAGAAACGAGCTACATGGGCAAGCTACAGGTGATAGATACATGGAACCTGTCCCTTCAAATCAGCCAAATCATCCATGGAAGGTCACGGTCAACGAGGGTTAAAGGCAAAGCCAACCAAGGAGTTCAGCGGTGGCACGTCTTCGTTTTGGGCACGTGAACGTTTACGTGGCACAGTCCTCAGCCCACGAAGACACCGACACACCTGGAGATCATCACCGCAACCTGAATCCAACAACTACCACTCCGAAGATTTAATAGACATGACGACAGTTACGCTAGATCTCGGCTGAAGGGATCTACGTGTCTTTGGCAACACAGTTAATAGCGTAGGATTCAGTTAGTTAGTTCAACACTTTTTCATTATAAATAACGCGTTGATGAACGCTGTGAAAAAGCTTTTGGATATGTAATTTTCCAAACTGTTGTTGTTATCACCCCACTGTTTTATATATGTTGCTTCTTTAATACATGAAAAGAATTTTCTGAGTTCATTCGTGTGACTACTCGTTGACTGGCTGAAGTGGCAGAGGGCCCCTGCACGCTGAAGCCTTGTAAAGTTTTCATTTGGTTTTATTATGTTCTGCTTTCATAATCTTTAGCTTGTACATAACACGCTGTTTTGATGCTTCTTAATTCACTGCTATTTATACTTTCACTTCTGCTTTCTTGTAGCTGTCAGCTGATCAATGTTTTTCTGCAGGTTTTCTTAGGCAGCCCGGGCAAATTTTCATCTTTTTGATAACTATTGACATATGAGATCATCTTGTCCTTCCTGCTAACTTTCATTTTCTGAAGTTTAATTCTAGCACTGTCTTTTTCAAGTTGTGATTTGCTTGTTTGTTTTTTTTCTGTTATTTAGATATCATACTGCTCATCAATTTATGGTTTCTTTCTATAGTCAAGTGACTCTATTAGTAAGAAATCAAAATATTACTTATTGTAGTGTGATTTAGTTATCATATTGCTTAAACTTATTCATGATTGCTTCCCACAAGGTAGATTGAGCTAAAGGGTAAAGGATCAGGAGAGTTGAAGTAGTGTGACTAGTTTCTTTTACGCAATTTAATTTCTTGCCATTTAGATATCATATTGCTTGACTTTTTCATGATTGCTTCCCACAAGGTAGATTGAGCTGAAGGGTAAAGGATCAGAAGAGTTGAAGTAGTGTGACTAGTTTCTTTTATGCAATTTAATTTCTTGCCATTTAGATATTATATTGCTTGACTTGTTTTTGATTGCTTCCCACAAGGTAGATTGAGCTGAAGGGTAAAGGATCAGAAGAGTTAAAGTAGTGTGAATTAGTTGCTTTGCTTTGAGTTGCTTTAAGTTCAATTTTTACTTTCTTTTCATTTAGCAGCAAGGATACTGGGCCATTGTCATTAGTTCACTGTTTTTCTTAAGAATTGATTTCATTACAGTTGTTTTAAAGCTTTCTTTTTGAGAACTTTTAAGTTTGAGAAAAATCATTGTAGAAATCACCATCACCATTATCATCCATACTTCATTTTCATTTTCACCATCACACATTAGGGAA
Organism: Pinus tabuliformis; assembly: GCA_031772625.1. Classification (NCBI taxonomy): domain Eukaryota; kingdom Viridiplantae; phylum Streptophyta; class Pinopsida; order Pinales; family Pinaceae; genus Pinus; species Pinus tabuliformis. The sequence continues at coordinate 799,871,953 of CM062813.1, read as the reverse complement.
AGATAAATCCAAAAACAAACTAAAAACTCAAAAATGACAAAAGATTAAGGAAATGGTTATCTAGTACATATAGTACACTTCACTTCCTCAACTTACGAATCCCAGATTGACATTCTAAATAGCAATTTAGAACACACTAAATTGACCAAACAGTAGATCTAGTAATTGTTACAGAAAGGGCACATCCGACCAAGTTCCTCACCTTGTGGGATCCTAATTATACTTGTATAGAAGAAGGATGGGACCTGGAGACTCTGCATTGATTATCAGGCACTAAATAAAATCATTGTCAAGAACATATATCCATTCCCATGGATTAATGACCTTCTTGACCAACTCAAAGGGGAAAAGCGTTTCAACAAGTTCTATTTAAAGTTTGGTTATCGCCAGGTTCCAATAGGACCCACATATGTATGGAAGATCACCTTCAAATCCAAGGAGGGAATTTTTGAGTGGTTGGTCATTCCTTTTAGGTTGACAAATTCCCCTGCAACTTTTATGAGGTTGATGGATGACATCTTACGCCCCTTTACCTACTCGTTCGTGGTTGTATATATGGACGACATCCTCATCTTAAACAAGAGTTGGGAAGAACACTTGCAACACATTCGATAGGTCCTGCAAACTCTGTCACAACACAAACTATGTGCCAACTTGGAAAAATGGACCTTTGGCATGGGATAGGTCCAATATCTGGGTTGCATCATTGATGAGCAAGGAGTGCACATGGATCCATCTAAGATCCAAGTAATTAGGTATCAACTAGTACTAACCACTCTAATAGAGTCTCGTAACTTTTTAGGCCTTGCCAATTTTTAATGGAGGTTTGTGTTTGGATTCTCTCATATCACTTGGCCTTTGAGGAAAGTTACCAAGGGTAGAGCGAAAGATATTTTTTTGTGATATGAGTCCCAACAAAAGGCGTTTGTTTAGCTGAAGCACCACCTATGCTCTACACCATTTCTCACAATGCCAGACTTGAAACGACCATTTGAAATTGAGACAGACGTCTCTAACTATGATATTGGTGTAGTTCTCACACAACAAGGGCATTCCATGGCCTATCACAGTGAGACACTTTCCGACACAATTTAGAAATACCCCACCTATGATAATAAGATGTATTCCATCATGAAATCTTGGAGATAAAGGAAAAATTACGTTATGGGGAAGGAGGCAATCATCCACATAGATTATTGACCCTTGCAGTTTATACAAACCCAAGGGAATTTGCAGAACAATCGCCATAAGAAGTGGTGCACATATCTGCAACAATTCCATTATACAAGAAGGGAAACACCAATCATGTTTCAAATTGCCTAAGTCAGCCACTAGTTGCAACATTGATCAGTGTTCTTAACTCTTATGGCCATGAGACCTATGGATGGACGCAACTATATAAAAATGGTCCAAATTTTTCCACCACATACAATATGCTAGTGGATGGCAAGCAAGTTCCAGACTTCCACCTCTAGGATGAAATATTATGCTACAAGGGCCACCTTTGTGTTCCTTCAAGCGAGCGTGCCAAGATTATTTGGGAGGCACACTATAGTCAGGTTGCATGACACTTTGGTGTGGAGAAAACTGTGGCTGTACTATAGAAGTATTTTTACTAGCCAAATCTCTAACAGGGTGTTGGAAAATACATCAAATCCTGCACTGCCTATGCCATCGCCAAGGAAACTATTAAGAAGGAAGGTTTGTATGCTTCTCTGTCTACTCCAAAACAACCCTGTGAATCCATCTCCATGGACTATATGTCTGGACTTCCTTCTACCAAACATGACAACGACTGTGTAGTTGTGGTCGTTGACAAATTTTCTAAGATGGCCATATTAGCTGTCTGCAAGAAGAGTATCACAGCTGAGGCCTAAGCATGTTTTGGTCGAGCCTTTGGTCATTGTTGGACACCAAGATCACCAAGTCAACTGCATTCCACTCCCATACTGATGTCCAGACAGAGGTCGTCAATAGGACGATTGTGCACATACTACACATGTACAACTGTCTTCCCTATGTGCAACACAACAATTACAGAGCATGGGTACATTTTTGGACCCCGCAAACCATTATAAGATATCATGATAGTAGGTTCCTAAGTATATTTTGGTCAACCCATTTTTCATTTTGGACACCAAGCTCACCAAGTCGATTATATTCCACCCCCATACTGATGGACAGACAAAGGTCATCAACAGGATGATTGTGCAACATACTATGCATGTGAAAATATAAGCATCCACAGATATGGGATGAGAGTCTTCCCTATGTGAAACATAGCTATAACAGAACTCTCCATAGCTCGATTGGCCACAACCCCTTTGAAGTGGGCCTGGGATTTCAACCATTATGTCCCCTTGATGTTGCACTACCTTTTTCAACTACATAGGAAGAATCTGCCCATGTTCAACCTGAAGCTGATAAAGCCACCATGTTTATTTAGCACATTCAACACATCTGTTAGTGAGTTCACAACATCATGGATAAATGCAATGAAAAATAGAAACAATGGCATGATCAGCATCAGGTGCCCCATAAGTTTCTGGTGGGCGACAAAGTTTGGTTACATTTGCAGAGAGAACGCCTCGCTAGATCCCATCGTAAGCTTAGAGCACTTTGATATGGTGGGCCTTACACCATCACCAAGGCTACGAGAGACAATTATTTTGACCTCAACATTACCCCATTCCTTGACCTGCACCCAGTGTTCAATGTGGACTGCCTTCAACTTTACCTTCCACAATTACTGAACACATCAAACATTGTAGAACAACTCACACTAATAGAGCTAAATCCAGACTACATGGAACATGCCACGACTAATTGGATCATGGAAACACAAATCAAGAACACTTTCTAGCAGAAGATCCAACTGTATCGGGTTGTCAAAGTTGGCCAACTCCTGCACCAAGGCAAGTGGCTCATCAGGGACCAAGTTCAACAAAAGTTTACCCATCTCATGGAGGCACTCAATGCAATGGGGACCATTGCTTCCTAAGGGGGGAGGACTGATCCAGATGGATATTGGTGGCCACACACATATTCCACTTGGACCATCACCATTTGTTCTTTCAGTTTCCTTAATTGTAGCACAATTTACTATTGTTTAGAGTTTTTTCATGTCTTTAACTTCCAAATCCGTTTTGAGGCCCTAAACGATGTTTTTTGGAAAACGAGCAAACTAGTAGCTTGTGGAAAGTGTTTGTAATCAAATGTTGTATTCCTCAGATAGATATTTCTAGCGAGGTATCATATGTGTCAAACGAAGATCGTTTGCAAAAGTTATGACCCGGGAAGTTGATGTACCAATTTACCCCGACGAGGCCCACAAACATTTGGTGCTTCATCTCCTAGGGTTAGATTTTTGGATGTTTAGGGTTTTCCATTGTTTCTCAATAATAAATAGGTATTCAAGCCTTGTTGTAACACTGTTCACAAGGCATGTAGGTGCCAAATTTCTTCTTAGAGATAAGCTACCATCGCTTGAGCTAGTTTATTTCCTTTCTGCATGTAAACAATTTACTACTTTCTTATTAATGAATTAAAGTTCTATTTTCACTGTAGCTTTGTGTTTCTATTTATATCCATATTTAATTTCATTCCTGCATAAATATAGATTAGTGGTATCATATTGGTCTGCTCTTTCTCTATTTTTCTAGTGCATGTCCCCAACGAGGTTATGGTATAAGGAGTTAGGGCTTGAATTGGTTGAACCTTTGCAATACCAACCTCCCTAACCCCAATGACCTCCCATGGTAGAAGAAAAGAAAGATGAGGGAGTAGGATATCCTTTCAAAATATTTCTCAAAGAAGCCCTTGGGTGAAAAAGGAAAGAGATGATGGACAACGTTTCCCAAATCCTTTGGCGGATGCCCACAGGCGACACATCTTCATCCAACAACCACCTTGGAGGCGCCACTCCCTTTAAGGTACAAGTCAACTTTGACATTCCCATATTTTAAGGCCAGATAGATGCATATGCCATAGATAAATGGTTAAATATGTTAGAATGATACTCTTTCACTCTTCAAAGTCGCCCCCCTATGAAGGACTGGTGGGAAACCTACTCTGAGCAGAGGGACGAGAGGGAACCCTCACTATTTTCAACTACACCCACTTATAATTCCTTTTGGGACACCATCAAGGAACAATATTACCATGTCAGGAGCTATGAAGATAAGTACATAAAATGGACCACACTACGACAGGGAATGGACCAAGACGTGCCAAAGTTCACAAATATTTTTCGTACCCTTCACACGAAGTTGGATATCAAGGATTCTGAGTGGCATATGGTACTCAAGTACTATGACCATCTACACAAATACGTCCAGGACGAGATGGAGTTCCTGGACATCGTCTCAGTTGGCACCACCTATCGATACACTGCCAAGATTGAGCAGAAAATTAAATAGAAGAAGCGAGAATTTGGATCTGTGAATATGAAGCAAGGAAAAGGTGCCCCCAAACTGCAAAACAAAAGACAAAGCCAAGGAAGGGTGACCTAGGACAACCTGTCGAAACCGAAAGCAAAGAAAAACACCACAAATATAAAGAAGGAAACTAGAAAATGGTGTGAGTTCCATAAGAGATTGAATCAAAACACAAATGATTTTTGAGGTAAGCAGTCACTGGTGGTTGAGCTGAAGGCTTCAAATTCAAATGTATGTTCTAAATCTGATTCAGAACCCGATAAGGTGAATGAAAAAGGGAAGTAGATTATTGATGCGGAGCCTAGCGCCACTGTTGCCACCACCAAGATCCATAATATTGATCTTGAAGATCTAGAGGAGGGGGAGTGTCTCTTCCACTTCCACATGTATGTGAAGGGTTCATCGCTGCAGTTCATTGTCGACAACGAGAGCCAAAAGAACCTCATTTTAGCAAAGGTCATGAAGCGGTTGGGCATACCGACCACACCACACCTGAATCTGTACACCATTGGGTGGCTTCACCAAGGAAGAGATCTCCACGTCAACAAGTAGTGTTGCCTTCTCTACAACATCAAGCTCTTCACGGATGAAGTATCGTGTGATGTTTCTCCTCTTGAAGTTTGTGATGTATTATTAGGCCAACCATACTTGTGGAAGTGTCACGTTGTGAATGTGTCGAGGCCTTGCACTATTGTTATTACTTTGGGTAGTAATTTTTACAGAATACTAGAGGTAGCCCCACCTACCACCATCTCTTTGATATCTACTAAGAAATGCAGTAAGATCATCTCCCAGATTGAGTTTTTTTTCTTTCTTTTTGATTCAATTTGAAAGTAAGGGGAAGATCGTGGCCGCATCCTTGGCCCCCGCGAAGGATTTCTCCATGTAGCAGAAGCAGGTGGATAAGGACGTGGAAGAATACATGGACATATTCTCCTCGCCCACAGGGGTACCTTCACATTGTTAGGTCAAGCATTCGATTGATCTAACTCCCAGATCTCCTCTATCCATTGGGCTAATATATCACCTCTCTATTTTGGAAAATGCACAAAACAAGAGGTAGATCCAACAATTACTACAAAAAGGGTCCATCCAACCAAGTTCCTCACCTTGTGGGAGCTCAATTGTACTTGTATAGAAGAAATATGGGACCTAGAGACTCTGCATTCAATATCATGCACTAAATAAAATCATTGTTAGGAATATGCATCTAATCCCATGAATTGATGGCCTTCTTGACCCGATCAAAGGGGTTAAGTATTTCAGCAAGATTGATTTAATGTCTATCACCAGGTTCTAATAAAACCCATGGATCTATGGAAGACCACCCTCAAATCCAAGGAGGGCCTTTTTGAGTGGTTGGTCATGCTTTTTGGGTTGAAAAATTCCCTTGCAACATTTATGAGGCTAATGGATGATATCTTGTGACCCTTTACCAACTCGTTCATGGTTGTATATCTAGACAACATCCTCATCTCAACAAGAGTTGGGAAGAGCACTTGCAACACATTCAACAAGTCCTTCATACCTCGCAACAACATAAACTATGTGCCAACTTGGAGAAATGCACCTTTGGCATGGGCTAGGTCCAATATCTAGGTTACATCATTGATAAGCAAGGTGTGCATGTGGATCCACCTAAGATCCATGTAATTTGGGATTGGCCAACCCCGACCACTCTACCTGAGCTTCACATATTTTTGGGCCTTGCCAATTTTTATCGGAGGTTTGTGTTGGGATTCTCTCATATCACTTGGACTTTGAGTAAAGTTACCAAGGGCAGAGTGAAAGTAAATTTTTTTTGGTCTGAGTCCCAATAAAAGACATTTGTTGAGTTGTATCACTACCTCTTCTCTGCCCCAGTACTCACATTTCCAGACCTGCAACAACCATTTCAAATTGAGACAGACGCGTCTGAATATGCTATTGGTGTAGTTCTCGCCCATCAGGGGCATCCAGTGGCCCATCATAGTGAGAAACTTTCCGACACAATTCAGAAATACCTCACCTACGATAATGATATGTATTCCATCGTGTATGCTTGCCGACAATGGAAACATTACATTTTGGGGAAGGTGACAGTCATCCACACAGATCACCGACCCCTGCAGTTTATATAGATATAAGGGAAGTTACATAATGATCACCATAAAAAGTGGTCCACATATATGAAATAATTCCATTTGAATATCAAATACAATAAGGGAAACACCAATCATGTTGCAGATTGCCTTGGTAAGCCACTAGTTGCAAGAGTCACCATTGTTCTCAACTCTTTTGGCCATGAGACCTCTGGGTGGCTGCAACTATATAAAAATGATCTAAAGTTTACCTCCACATACCAAATTCTAGTGGATGGAAAGCAAGTTCCATACTTCCACCTCCAGGATGCATTATTATGCTACCCGTGCCAACTTTGTGTTTCTTCAAGCAAGCGTGCCAAGCTGATTCGTGAGGCGCACTATAGTAAGGTCGTAGGACATTTTGGTGTAGAGAAAATTGTCGCCGTACTATAGAAGCATTTTCACTGGCTAAATCTCCAACAAGATGTTGGAAAATACATCAGATCCTGCACTGCCTATGCCATCGCCAAGCCAACTATTAAGAAGAAAGGTTTGTATACTCCTCTGCCTACTCCCAACCATCCCTAGTAATCCATCTCGATGGACTATATGTTTGTTATTCCTTCTACCAAGCATGTCAATGACTGTGTATTTATGGTCGTCGACAAATTTTCTAAGATGGCCATATCAGCTTCCTACAAGAAGAGTATCATAGCTGAGGCCACTGCCAGACCCTTCTTTGAACGAGTATGGGTACATTTTGGGATATCACATACCATTATATCAGATTAGGATAGTAGGTTCCTAAGTGCATTTTGGTCGAGCCTTTGAGAATTGTCAAACACCAAGGTCACCAAGTCAACTATATTCCACCCCAGATTGATGGCTAGACAAAGGTCATTAACATGATGATTGTGAACATAATATGCATGTACAACTCTAAGCATCCACAAACATGGGATGGTAGTCTTCCCTATGTGCAACATAACTATTATAGAGCTCTCCATAGTTTGACTGGCCACAACCCCTTTGAGGTGGGCTTGGGATTTCAACCATTATGTCCCCTTGATGTTGCATTGCATTTTTCAACTACACAGGAAGAATATACCCATGTACAATCCGGAGTTGATAAAGCCACCAAGTTTATTTAACAAATTTAGCACATCTTCCAGCAAGTTCATGACATCTTGGAGAAAGCCAATGCAAAATATAAACAACGACATGATCAACATCAGGTGCCCCATAAGTTTTAGGTGGGCAACAAAGTTTGGTTACATTTGTAGAAAGAGTGCCTCGCTGGAACCCATCGTAAGCTCAGACCACTTTGATATGGGCCTTACACCATCACCAAGGCTGTGGGAGACAATGATTTTGAGCTCTTCATTCCCCTATTCCTTGGCTTGTGCCTAGTGTTCAATGTGGACCGCCTTCAACATTACTTTCCACCATTACTGGACACATTAGACATTGTAGAACAAATCACACCAACAGAGCTAAACCCAAGTTACATGGAACAGGCCATGACTGGTCAGATAATGGACACATAGATTAAGAACACTCACCAATAGAAGATCCAACTATATTGAGTTGTCAAAGGTTCACTAGGGACAAAGTTCAACAAAACTTTCCCCATCTCATGGAAGCACTCAACGCAATGGGGACCATTGCTTCATAAGGGGGGAGGAATGATCTAGGTGGATATTGGTGACCACCCACCTATTCCACTTGGAACCCCATCATTGTTAATTTCAATTTCCTTAATCGCATCACAATTTACTATTTTTGGTAGTTTTTCGGGTCTTGTTCTTCTGGAGTGTTGATGCTTGGAAATATCCTAGCTCAACACATGAGGAATTCCCTAATCATAATCTCAATTAAACTCTTTTCCATTGAAGTGGCAATCCTGACTGATTAATGGGTCTCTACTTACCCTAAGACTAGCCTAGGTTAATCTAACTACACTATCCTGATATGCAGAATATGTACAATGATGGCCTTTAGTTTATTTGTGAGAAATGATGCTTGTGATAAAAAAACTAAAGGCAAATGGAATCACCTATATGATTTTGCTTTAGGGAAGATGATCCTTTAAGTGTAACTAAAACTAAGGCTCAATCTAGCCATTGTGAAACTTGCTCCTATGCAAGGAGACTTTAGAGAATAAAATACTTTGATGTAAATGAAAATACGAACCTATTCTAATTTATGGGTGAAAAAAAAAGAACTTGTCATTACTAAGATGCAAATAAGATTTGCTCCTAATCAAGAGCTAATTATCTAACCAGGGAAAGAGATTTTCAATTGAATTTAAGATAAATATATTCTTATTACCCTTCAAAGTAATTTGAGGATTTACAATTTGTTAAAGCAAATATGTAATAAAATAATTACATTAAATATTTACTGAAATAACTTTATACATATACAAAAATCCAATTAATCAAAATGGATTCATTATAAATTTTATATGGATCCAAAAGAAGTAGTTCTTTTGTTTCGACATACAATAAAACATGCTAAGTTTGTAATAAGCAAATAAAAGGTAATGTAAACAAAAGAACTACTTCTTAAATTTCTTTTGATTAAAAGCTAATTGTTCTTAAGATGTGACGTGGAGTGGGTTGTATGTACATTATTCCACATGCACTGCGTGAATGGAGCCATTGTCATTTGGAATGGCAGGGTCCCGGTGGAATTGGTTAGGTCGAAGGCGAATTTTGTGACAAGCGTTGAATATTAATGTGGTGTGAATTGAAATGTACGCCAAATTTTATTCTGTTTACGTTTGAAATGATGGCGTTGGTAGGCTTTAAAACAAATATGACTTATAATCGCAGAGTGATGGGATTTGTCGCAACAAAAATCCAAGTGAGGGGGTCCTTGGTTGATGGTCTGGATTCAAGTATTACAAATAATATAACAATAACTTTGTACAATTATATATATAAATAAAAGGTAATGTAAACTATTCGTATAATGTTTTAATTACTTTTTATTATTACAATATTTATAATACAAACAAAACAATATATTGAAATGATTCTTTGTTTTTTTGTAAGTTTGGTGGGACTATATATTCATCGTGTTCAACTTCTCACCCTGATCGGAGGGGGATAACACAGCAGTTGAACCCAATACTTCTAGTTCGGTGAGACTTCATTTCCACGATCATTGCTAATTGAGCTACCCCAAATGGACTACATGATCCTTTGTTTTTAAATGAGTTCTATTTCGATTATATATATGTATTACAATTACTACATTATAATATGCTACAATTTATTTACAATATTATTGATCCAATTCTTTCAATGCAGGTGTGTGGCGAATAATCAAATGACAAGCAAATCCCAATGAGTCATGCAAGAGTATATGGTAACCAAGGGTACTACATCATTTCATTTCAACCCCTTTTGTGATATAGCTCTCAACCAAGAAGAGAATACAAATCACTTATGTGATCAAATGAAAAATGTGTGGTGACGTGGTAGTGAAAGGTGCCACATCGCCTTCTTGTGACAAAAATGAAAATGTTTCCATAAACGCAAGTGGAAGCGAAGAGGTGACAACAATTTAAAAGCGTCAATCATAATGGAAAAAATAAAGGGTGTGCAAAAATATGATTAGAACTAACATGATTGAAATCTACCAAGCTAAGAGATGATGATAAAAAAAGTCATAATTCACCAAAACGCCAGTAAATAAGGGAGTTGAAAAATGAAGGGTCCTCATGATTTTATTAAAAAAGTCATGAAGGGGTTGTGACCATAACACAAAGCCATTTTGAGACCCTAAACAACAATTTTTTTTTTAATAATGGGAAAACTTGTAGCCTGTGGAAAGGGCTTGCAATGGAAAGTTGTATTCCTCAAATAGATCTTTCTAATGAGGTATCATACACATCAAACGAAGACAAATTTAAGACCCCAGGAAGTTGATGTACCAATTTACCCCAACAAGGCCGACAAATATTTGGCGCTTCATCTCCTAGGGTTATGATTTTGGATGTTTATGGTTTTCCATTGTTTCTCAATAATAAATATACCTTTGAGCCTCATTGCAACCCAGTTCAAAAGGCATGTAGGCGCCACATCTCTTACCAGAGATAAACTACCATTGCCGGAGCTAGTTTATTTCCTTACTGCATGTAAACAATTTTCAATACTTTGTTATTAATGAATTAAATTTATGTTTCAACTATATCTCTATGCTTTTTTTATATCCTTATTTCATTTCATTCCTACATAAATTTGGATTGGTGGCGTCAGAGAGGTCTATCTTTTTTTTTTTACTGTGCATGTCCCCAATGAGGTCAGGGTATAAGGAGTTAGGGATTGAACATGTTGAACCTTTGCAAGACTAACCTCGCTGGCCCTAACGTCCTCCCATGGCAGAAGAAAAGAAAGATGAGGGACTAGGAGATCCTTTCAAAATATTGCTCGAAGAATCCCTCTAGTGACAAAGGAACGAGGTGATGGACGACTTTTCCCAGATCCTTCGATGGATGCCCACAAGAACCACATCTTTATCCAAAAACCACCCTAGAGGCAACACTCCCTTTAAGGTACAAGTCAACTTTGACATTCCCATATTTGAAGGCCAAATACATGCAGATGTCGTAGATAAATGGTTAAATTTGTTGGAAGGATATTTTTTGGTTTGTGATTTTTCCAATAGGGAAACGATTACTTTTTCACTCCTCAAATCTACCCCCGACATAGAGGACTGGTGGGAAACCTACTGTGAGTAGAGGGGTGAGAGAGAAACCTCATTATTTTCAGCTTCACCCACATGGAATTATTTCCAAGATGCCATTAAGGAACAATATTAACCTTTCAGGAGCTATGAAGATAAGTACATAAACTGGACAACACTACAACATCGAAGGGACTAAGACGTGTCGTAGTTCACAAATATTTTTCATACCCTTTGCACGAATTTGGGTATCAAGGATTCTGAGCAGAATTTTGTACTGAAATATTGCAGTTTTCTACATAAATACATCCAGGACAAAATGGAGTTCTTAGACATCTCCTCGCTTAGTGCCGCTTATCGATACAATGTCAAGAACGAGTAAAAATTTAAACAGAAGAAGCGAGACTTTAGATTTTCGAATCTAAAGAAAGAAATTGCACCCCCAAACTACACAACAAAGACAAATCCAAGGTAGGGTGACCTAGGACAACCCGTCGAAACCGAAAGTAAACAAAAACACCACAAAGACAAAGAATGGAATAGGAGAGGGGTGTGAGTTCCATAAGAGCCCCACTCACAACCGAAGTGAATGTCGAGCCAAGAAGTCACTTATGGTTGAGATGAAGGCTTCAAAGTCAGATGCATGTTATTGCTTTGAATCAGAAATTGACAAGGGGAATGATAAAGGGAAGTATATTATTGATGCAGAACGTAGTGCCACTGTTGCCACCACCAAGATATAGAAGATTGAGCCTAAATATCCAAAGGAGCAGGAGCGTCTCTTCCACTCCTAGATGTGGGTGAAGGGTTCACCGTTGTAGTTCATTGTCAACAACAAGAGCCAAAAGAACCTCATTTCAGTAGAGGTCATGAAGTGGTTGGGTCTATCGACCACACCACACCTACAACCGTTGATCATCGGGTGGCTTCACCAAGGAAGAGATCTCCACGTCAACAAGTAGTGTCACCTTCCCTACAACATCAAGCCCGTCACGAATGAGCTATTGTGCGATGTTTTTCCTCTTGAAGTTTATGATGTATTATTAGGCCAAACATACCTGTGGAAGCATCATGCTATGCATGAGTTAGGTCTCACACTATTATTATTACTTTGGCCAATAAGTTATACATAATACTAGAGGTAACCTACCGCCATCTCTTTGGTATTTGCCAAGCAATCTAGTAAGATCATCTCCTAGATTGGGATATTTTTTTTCTTTTTGATTCGGTCTCAAAGTAAGGGGAAGATCATGGCCACATATGTGGCCCCCGCAAAGGGTTCCACCATGCAACAGAAGTAGGTGGGTAGGGTTGTGGAAGAATACATGGACATCTTTTCCTTGCCCACAGGGGTAGCTTCGCACTATCAGGTCAAGAATTCGATCGGTTTGACTCCCAGATCACCTCTACCCAATGGATCGATATACTGCCACTCTATTAGGGAAAATGAAGAAATCAAGCATCAGATCTATGATTTTCTATAAATAGGGCACATCCAACCAAGTTCATCATTTTGCGGGAGCCCGATTATAATTGTATAGAAGAAGGATGGGACCTGTAGAATCTGCATTGATTATTGGGCACTAAATAAAATCACTGTCAGGAATAGGTATCCAATCCCATAGTTTGATGACATTCTTGACCAACTCAAAGGGGCCAAATATTTCTGTTAGATCAATTTAAAGTTTGGTTATCCCCAGGTTCCAATAGAACCCAGAGATGTATGGAAGACTGCTTTCAAATCCAAGGAGGGCCTTTTTGAGTGGTTGGTCATGCCTTTTGGGTTGACAAATTCCCCTACAACTTTTATGAGGCCTATGGATGACATCTTGCAACCCTTTACCAACTTGTTTGTGGTTCTATATCTGGATGACATCCTCATCTTCAACAAGAGTTGGGAAGAGTACTTGCAACACATTCGACAGGTCCTTCAAACACTGCGACAACAAAAACTATGTGCCAACTTGGAGAAATGCACCTTTGGCATGGGACAAGTCCAATATCTGAGTTACATCATTGATGAGAAAGGAGTGCATGTGGATCCATCTAAGATCCAAGTCATTCAAGGTTGGCTAGCCTTGACCACTCTAACAGAATTTCACAACTTTTTGAGCCTTGCAAATTTTTATTAAAGGTTTGTGTTGGGATTATCTCATATCACTTGGCCTTTGAGTCAAGTTACCAAAGGTGGAGCGAAAGCAAATGTTTTTTGGTGTGAGTCCCAACAAAAGACGTTTGTTGAGCTGAAGCACTGCCTCTGCTCTACACCAGCACTAACATTGCTAGACCTACAACAACCATTTGAAATTGAGACAAACACCTCTGACTATGCTATTGTTGTAGTTCTCACCCAACAAGGGCATCAAGTGGCCTATCACAATGAGATACTTTCTGTCACAATTCAGAAATACCCCAACTAAGATAATGAGATGTATTCCATCGTTCATGCTTGTCAACAATGTAAACATTACAATCTAGGGAAGGAGATGGTCATCCACATACATCACCGACCCCTGCAGTTTATAAAGACCCAAGGGAAGTTGCATAACGATCACCATCAGAAGTGGTCCACATATCTGCAAAAATTCCATTTGAATATCAAATACAAGGAGGTAAGCACCAATCATGTTGCAAATTTCCTTAGTCAGCCACCGATTAAAGCAGTAACCACTTTTCTAACCTATTATGGCCACGAGACATCTAGGTGGCCACAACTACATAAAAATGATCCAGATTTTTCCACCACACACCAGATGATAGTGGATGGCAAGCAAGTTCCAGACTTCCACCTCCAGGATGCATTATTATTCTACCTAGGCCACCTTTGTATTCCTTCAAGCGAGTGTGCCAAGCTGATTTTGGAGGCGCACTATAGTCGAGTACATGACACTTTGGTGTGGAGAAAATTGTGGCCATACTACAGAAGTATTTTTACTGGAAAAATCTCCGATAGGATCTTGGAAAATACATAAGATTTTGCACTACTTGTGCCATTCCTAACCCAACTATTAAGAAGAAAGGCTTTTATACTCCTTTGCCTACCCCGAGTCGACCCTGGGAATCCGTCTCCATGGACTATATGTTTGGCCTTCCTTCTACCAAGCATGGAAATGACTGTGTATTTGTGGTCGTCGACAGGTTTTCTAAGATGGCCATATTAGCTTCTTGCAAGAAGAGTATGATAGCCGAGGCCATTTTCAAACTTTTCTTTGAATTAGTATGGGTACATTTTGGGATCCCGTAAACCATTATATCATATCTTGATAACAGGTTCCTAAGCGCGTTTTGGTTAAGATTTTTGTCATTTTTAGACAACAAGCTCACCAAGTCAACTGCATTCCACTCCCAGACTGATGGACAAACATAGGTCCTTAATAGGATGATTGTGTGTTAATCTAGGTTGTCATTGATGTCAATAGTTGATCGTTGATATGGCATTGACTAGATGGAAAATATTCTTGAAGATGCTAGAATAGGACTACACATGGAAGATTGCCTATATGACATAAACATACCTCCAATGATGATTTGATGATGACACGACAAACCTCCAATAATGTTGAAGGACACAAGGTGATGAAGAAGGAAATCAAGGACATGTCCTTACCTCACCTTGATGACCACACTTGGTGATCCTAATGAAGAAATATTCCCTTGATGACATGAAGCCCATCCATGAAGAATTTCCATTGTCCTCTATTTTTTCTGCACCATCTATTTTCCAGCCACATGAAAACACATTTCTCACTCTTTATAGGCAACATCTGAACATGATACCTATGCCATATTTTAGAGCATATTCTTAGCTTTCTAATGAGCTATCACATGCCCCAAAACACCAAATATTCTAAGAGATATGAATTTTTAAAGATAAGGAAATTAATTATGGTTATTGAGCCGACCTTACCTCCATAACTCATGTCGGCTTGCATGTGGACATGGTTGTTCATTGTGAGGATGAATAGGTATATATATAATAGGTTAGACTTCTGGTTTTGGCTCAGAATTTAGGTGAAGATAAACATAAGAGTGTAGAGATAGCAAGGAGACCGAGGAAGCTTTTTTTGGAGAAATATTTGTTTGGGTTACAACAAACCTCGGACTATGGTGTAGCACAGAGGCTTGGATCTTTGAATAGGACTCAGATTGGAGTAACCTCGGATTGTTTGCACAGTGGTCAGAACAACCCCTCCTTGCAGTGTATAAGTCACTTTTTTTCTATTAAGGACAAGCCCTCCCTTCTAGTTATGGACAACTTCGCAGACTCTTAACAACGGGCTATATCTTAAGGACTGTGGATCAGTTGAGACAATAAGCAATAGAACTTGGACTACTGGATAAGACTTCAAACTATTCTATCTAGTCACCTATGGAAGGAATACTGATCTCAGACTTGGAGGATTACTGGCTAGGAACTAGATAATAACCTTGAGGAAGTGTGGACAACTGCCTATAGACATATAAAACTTCGGAATAGTGAACAGACCTGCAAGAAAAAGTTTCTAGGCACAATGTATTAAACAATCACTTATTTAAGAGCTCGGATTTGGAAGAAACTTTAGACCTATGACAATCTTAGTGCAATAGTTTATTTGTTGTGTGGAGTAGCGAAAAGTCCTAGTGTAGTGTTATCTTCTTTGGATAATTGATGCAATATGGCCTGAACATCTTAATATAGTTAACATGGTGCAAGAATTTTGATGCTACAATAAAGTGTTTATGAAGAAGGGTGATGGTGCAGAATAAGGCAGATTGGTAAAGTGAAGTATTGGAACAATTTGAACAACGGTTTGGTGCAACATGGTGCAATTATATTGTTGTTGAATAGATGGTGCAAAATTGGTGATTTGTGGTGAAGAAGTGTTATGAAACCAGCTCACAAAAAGATAGAAAAGAGAGATCCACGACTTAGAATTCAGCCTCTTCGAGGGGGCAACCTCCTTTACATTACATAAATGAACAATTCTTGGATGATACAAATGAAAATACCTCCTTTCTATATATAGGAGTCTAAGTGGTCCCAATACAATCCAAGCCTACATAACAATAATATTGTAGGGCACAACAATAACAATAGTGGGCTTCTATGTGGCACAATAGTAACAATATGGGCACTACATGGGTACATCAATATAAATAAGGGGTATAACTACAATAGTAATGGGGTAATCACTAGTATTATAGGGACCCAACATGCCCCTCTCCTTCAAAAAAGTGTTGTCCTCAACGCTTGAGTAGTTCAGGATACTTCTGCATAAAATTCTCGTCCTCCCATGTGGAATCCTCAGTGGATAAGTTCTTCCACTTGATAAGGTACTCTGAAATTGATCGATTTCGTAGCTGTCGAGTTCTTGTTTCTATAACTGCTTCCGGTTCCAATATAATTTTTCCTTCTTCGTCAAGTTCTGGAAATATTGTTTGAACTGGGAGCTTGTCGCCTATAACCTTCTTTAAGCATGAAACATGGAAAACTGGGTGCAATCGAGAAGCTGCAGGAAGCTCCAATTTGTATGCCATAGTACCAATCTTTTGCAACACCTTGTACGGACCATAATACTTTGGTGATAATTTATTATCCTTCTTAGCTTGCTTGAGGGACATTTGCTTATATGGTTGTAGCCGTAGGAATACCCAATCACCTACATCAAAACTTCTTTCACTGCGATGCTGATCTGCCTGTTGTTTCATTCTATTCTGTGCCAACACGAGGTTATCCTTTAAGAGTTGGAGGACTTGTTGTTGATGTTCGATGTGATGTTCCACTGCCTGAACCTTAGAATTTTCTCTTAAATATGATGTGATGGATGGTGGTTGATACCCATAAAGTGCCATAAATGGGGTCATTTTTGTTGCTGTATGGAAGGAAGTGTTATACCACCATTCAGCCAGAGGCAACCATTTGACCCATTGTGTCTGTTTATCAGATACAAAGCAACGAAGATATCCTTCCAAACATTTGTTTACTATCTCAGTTTGCCCATCAGATTGAGGATGATAAGATGAGCTATGAGCTAACTGAGTACCAAGACAAGAAAATAATTCTGTCCAAAAATTTCCAGTGAAAATGGGATCTCTGTCACTTACAATAATCTTTGGGTTTCCATGTAGCTTTTGAATTGTTTCCATAAATGCAGTAGAAACTGTACTGGCTTTAAATGGATGTGATAATGCACAAAAGTGTGCATACTTGGTAAGTCTGTCAACTACCACCATGATGACACTCTTTCCCTCAGACTTGGGTAAACCTGTGATAAAATCCATTGAAACCTCCTCCCAACGTTGGCTTGGAATGGATAAAGGTTGTAATAGACCCGGTGTCTTAATTGTTTCAACTTTATTTTGCTGGCAAACCAAACATTTTGCCACAAACTTTTGAATATCTGATTTAAGGCCATCCCAAAAAAATTCCTTCTTAACCCTGTGGTAAGTTTTTAAAAATCCTGAGTGCCCTCCTAAGGGAGAAGTGTGCAATTCCATAAGAATCTTTTGTTTTAGCTGGGAATTCTTACAGAGGTATAAGCGATCTTTGTACCATAACGAATCATTTTTCCAGCTAAATGTATCAGACGTACTGGAATCTTGTTGTAGCTTTCGAATAAGTGCCCACACTTCTTCGTCATTCTTCCATTCCTCCCTTGCTTCATTTATCCAATCTGGTTGGATAATAGAAATGGCGCACAACAATGCTTCCACATCCTCATCCTTTCTTGAGAGTGCATCTGCCACCACATTTTGCTTCCCTTTTTGTAGATGATTTCAAAGTCATAACCCAACATCTTTGTGACCCACTTTTGTTGCTCTTCAGAGGATAATCTTTGTTCTAAAAAGTATTTAAGGCTATCATGATCTGTTTTTACCTTGAAGTGTCTTCCCATTAGGTAGGGTCGCCATTTCTTAAGTGCATGGAGTATTGCCAACATTTCCTTCTCATAAATAGCTTTTCTTAAAAACTTTCCCTTGATTGGACGACTTTCAAAAGCAATGGGTCTTTCATCTTGCATTAGAACAGCACCAATTCCATTTCCTGAAGCATCACATTCCACAATAAAGGTTTTTGTGAAGTCCGGTGTAGCTAAGACCGGTGCTTGGCACATTGCCTCTTTAAGATGTTCAAAGGCCTTTGTTGCTTCCGGAGTCCATGAAAATGCATCTTTCTTCAATAATGTTGTTAGAGGTGCTGCTATTCTCCCATAATTCTTAACAAACTTGCGATAATACCCTGTCAACCCAAGAAATCCTCGCAGATGCTTTATGGATGTGGGGATTTTCCATTCCTTAATGGCTTTAATTTTGCTAGGGTCTACCTTAACTCCTTCATGAGATACAATATGACCCAAATATTCCACCTCCTGGACTCCAAAGAAACATTTGGATCTTTTTGCATATAATTGTTTCTCCTCCAATAGTTGTAGCACCCTGTCAACATGTTCAACATGATCCTTCCAAGACTTGCTGTAGATTAGTATATCATCAAAAAATACTAACACAAATTTTCTAAGGAATGGTTTGAAAATTGAATTCATCAAACCTTGAAATGTTGAAGGTGCATTGGTAAGGCCAAAAGGCATGACCAAAAATTCATAATGACCCTCATGAGTTCTAAATGCTGTTTTCGGAATGTCTTCAATCTTCATTCTGATTTGATGATATCCTGAACGAAGATCCAACTTGGTGAAGTAAATTGATCCATGCAATTCATCCAGTAATTCATCAATGACAGGAATGGGGAACTTATCTTTAATAGTGAGCTTGTTGAGCTCCCTATAATCCGGACACATGCGCCATGATCCATCCTTCTTGTGCACCAATACTACTGGAGCAGAGAAAGAACTTTGACTCGGTTGAATTATACCAGCCTCTAGCATTTCTGCAACCATACGTTCAATTTCACTTTTTTGGACATAGGGATATCTGTACGGCCTGATGTTTGGAGGAACACTTCCTGGAATCAGATGAATAGCATGATCATGATCACGCATAGGTGGGAGACCTTTGGGAGTCTCAAATACCTTGGAATGATTGTCCAGGACTTTTTGGAGATCTGGAGAAATAGATGATTCCAATGTGGAAACATCTAGCGAACATAATTGTGCAATTACACCTCTTTGCTCCTTTTTTAGAAGCTTTGTCATACCATTAGAGCTGATTATCTTTCCTGGTTTCCCTGCAATACCCCTTAATTCAACTTCCTTTCCTTCCACAGAAAATTTCATGAAAAGTTCTTGAAAATTAAAAGCTATTGTACCCAAGGATTGTAGCCATTGGACTCCTAGTACAACATCAGCACCTCCCATTGGAATGGAAAGCATTGGGCTAGTCAATACATATTCTCCCATGGATAGCTTGATATTATGGCACTTTCCAGAGCAATTTATTGTTCCTCCATTTGCAATCATCACTTGACACTCTGGTGCTGGATATAGGAAGCAATTCAATTCTTTTGCTACCCTACAATGAATAAAATTGTGGGTGCTTCCTGAATCAATCAACACTATTACCTTTTTCTTCTTGATTTGTCCTTCTATCTTGATGGTTTGAGGAGTGGTAATTCCCGCCAATGCATTACAAGATATGGTCGGATTTATTTGTTCTTCATCTAGGCTTTGTTCCTGGAATATATCCTCTTCTTTTGACCTTTCTTGCTCCTTTTCTTCTTCCTCTTCACAATCTATGTAGAATAATTTCTTCTCAGCACACTTATGACCTTTTGTGTATTTGCTATCACAATTGTAACAAAGCCCTTTTGCTCTTTTTTCTTCCAATTGTTGTGGTGTCAACCTTGTAGGTTGTGGAAGACTATGGGCAACAACACTTCCATCTTTATAGTTGTGAATGGTATGCTTCCTAGTTGCCATAATTTTGCTTTCCATTTTTCTTGCTAACCTGAATGCCTTCTCTAATGAATCAGGTTCCCAAAGGCGCACATCATGTTGGATATTATCCTTTAAAGACCCTATGAACACATCAATCCTATGCTCCTCTGGAATATCTTTTACCCTTATGTTCAATTTTTGGAACTCCTCAATGTGCTCCATTATTGAACCCTTTTGTTTGAGACTTATCAATTGGCTAAAAAAAGTGTTGCTTTTTGTATCCTCATAATGTGCTATCAATTCTTCCGTAAAAATTGCCCAAGTGATAAATTGTTTACGAGAACAAAGCCATTGATACCATACAAACTGATTTGGTTCCAAATATAAAGTTGCCATACGTACCTTTTGTGTGTTTTGCACATTATTGAGATCGAAGAATTGCTCCATCTGTAATATCCATGTGGCGGGATCCTTGCCATCAAACTTCCTCATATCGATTTTTGGAACATGGTGAGTCTTCGATCCAACATTAGAGTCTATGGAATCATGATTAACATTTCTTTTGTTCTCATCATGAGTTTCCTTTACTACCTTTTCACCATTAGTGACCCTTTCTTGTAGCAACTTCTTCAATTCATCCATCTTATCATCTATGCCATCAATTTTAGCGTCAATCTTAGCTTCCATGCCATCAATTTTAGCGTCAATCTTAGCTTCCATGCCATCCATCTTAGCTTCCATTCCCTTTATCTTAGATTCCACGCCATTTACCTTAGATTCCACGCCACTTATCTTAGCTTCTGTTAGCTTTTGTGAGCGTGACATTTGTTGCACTTGTTCTTGTAATTTTGATATATCATGTAGCATTTCTTCCTCTTCTTCATGAGTCATGCTAGAGCTTTCAGGTTCCTTACTAGGTGTTTGCATTTTCTTTCCTCGGGGCATCAGTTACCGATAATAATGCTTTACTATGCCCTTTGAATTCCGTTAAACCAAGCTTACACAAAAATTTAAAAAAAAAACTACACACCTTTTTTCACTTTATAGAAGCCTGATATTGAATCTGATGTATCTCTGTAATTTCGGATCATCCAGTTCTGAAATTGCTATCTGTAGTAGCCTTCTGCGTCCTCTTTCCAATGCCACAAGTCTGAGCCAAATTGGATTCTCCAAGGAAGAGTTATGTGAAATCTCCCACAGTGACTTGCTTTTAGACTGGTTCAGTAGAGCGAACTTGTACGACGTGCCACGAGTCACTGTTTCAACCTTTGAATCTGAAACTCACCCACAAGAAACTACAGTCCGTCTTCTTTGTGTACCTTTTTACGAAATTTCAATCCAATCCTCAGAGAGAGAGTTATGACGATTTTCCCCAGGTCACCTGTTTTGAATGTAATTCAGGAGTCTGCAAAAAGACCAACTTCCTCAGATAATATCTCCGAAAATATCGCGCGAAAAGTTCTGAAATTCGGACCCAAGGTTCAGCGCCAATTCTTCTCAAATGGGTTTTTTTTTGCAACTTCTGAAACGTCACAGAAAAAAAGTTATAGCGAAAATGCCACGATGACCTGTTTGGAGCAGCGAAACCCTAGAATCCAAAGCTCTGATACCAAATGTTATGAAACCAGCTCACAAAAAGATAGAAAAGAGAGATCCACGACTTAGAATTCAGCCTCTTCGAGGGGGCAACCTCCTTTACATTACATAAATGAACAATTCTTGGATGATACAAATGAAAATACCTCCTTTCTATATATAGGAGTCTAAGTGGTCCCAATACAATCCAAGCCTACATAACAATAATATTGTAGGGCACAACAATAACAATAGTGGGCTTCTATGTGGCACAATAGTAACAATATGGGCACTACATGGGTACATCAATATAAATAAGGGGTATAACTACAATAGTAATGGGGTAATCACTAGTATTATAGGGACCCAACAAGAAGTGTTGGTGAAGTACTGGTGACATGTGGTGAAAAACATTGATGCAGCATTGATGAAGAAGTATGGTACAAAATATATGGTGCAGTATAGTGTAGAGTTGATGGTGCAGATTGGGTGATGAAGAATGGGACAATGGTTTAGTGTGGTGCAAGGATTGTCATTGCTGAAGTCTTGGTGCAACATGGTGCATTGGGAAATGTGATATTTTGAACAATGGTCTGATGTAGTGAAGGATTATTGCTCATAGGAAGATTGAAACTTGGGTCTGAAGTTTATTGACTTGTGAAAATAACAGTCACCTAGAACATGTGATGTGTGGATGAGTGAGACTTGAAGAAGACTTGTAGAAATCCTTGGAGACATGATGCTGTACTGAAGTCATTGTGAAGTAAAATTCGAGGATTTGATTAGGTACCATGAAAAACAGTGGCAATATCTTCTAATTGACAAGGTTTTCATTGATGATATTGCGTGGAGACTACATTGAAGTTGGAGATTAACAAGGCTCGATGAAGAAGACTTTAGGAGGCGTGAAACACAACCAAACATATCTTGACAAAACGAAAATATAGGATTGTTGTCCTTGGAGTTGGTGCTCCTAAACTCAAGGTTGGTGCCTTGGATAAGATATGGTTGAAGCCTCACTAAATTCCAGTTAGGTGCTTGGCACATTCCAGGTTGGAGCCTGGGTGTCTTCATCAAGGGTTGGAGCCCTACCTATATTGTACTTGATTCATTGTAAAGAGTATATTAATAAAAACAATTATTTCTCTTGTTCATTTTGTGTTCTAAATATAAGTGATTTAACTAGTAAAAGTAACAATTGAAAATAAATACTGATTCACCCCTCCTCAATATTTCCAACATTGTTCACATATCACGCATGTACAACTCTAAGCATCTACAAACATGGGATGAGAGTATTCCCTATACGAAATACAACTATAACAAAGTTCTCCATAACTTGACTGGACAAAATCGCTTTGAAGTGGGCCTAGGATTTCAATCATTATATCCCCTTAATGTTGCACTTCCTTTTGAAACTACACAGGAAGAATTTATCCATGTTTAGTCTGAAGCTAATAAAGCCACCAGGTTTATTGAGCACATGATCAATATTGAGTGCCCCATAAGTTTCAGGTGGGCAACAAAGTTTGGTTACATCTATAGAAAGAGCACCTTGTAGGAGCCCATCGTAAGCTCACACGACTTGGATATGGGCCTTACACCATCATTAAGGCTACGAGAGACAAATTTTTTGAGCTAATAATTCCCCCATTCCCTGGCCTACACCCAATGTTCAATGTGGATTGCCTTCAACCTTACTTTTCACCATTATTGGACACATTAGAAATTACAGAAAAACCCACACCAACAGGGCTAAACCTAGACTGCATGGAAGTGACCACGATTGATCAGATCATGGACACACAAATCAAGAACACTCTCTAGTAGAAGATCCAACTGTGTCGGGTTTTCAAAGATGACCAACTCCTACACCAAGGCAAGTGGATCACCAGGTACCAAGTTCAACAAAAGTTTCCCCATCTCATAGAGGCACTCAACGCAATGGGGACCATTACTTCCTAAGGGTGGAGGACTAATCTAGGTGTATATTGGTGGCCACCCACCTATTTCACTTGGACCCCAACCGTTGTTTCTTTCAGTTTCCTTAATTGTAGCACAATTTACTATTGTTGGAAGTTTTTTGGGTCCTAAACTTCCAGAGCCATTTTGAGGCCTTAGAAGAGGTTTTTTCTTTTGGAAACAGGCAAACCCATGGTCTTTAGTAAGGGTTTGCAGTCAAAATTTTTAGTCCTAGGATATATATTTCTAACCAGGTATCGTACTTGTCAAACAAAGATCGTTTGCTAAAGTTACGATCCTGGGAAATTGATGTACCAATTTACCCCAACCTATCCCACAACGTTTTGGCGCTTAATCTCCTAGGGTTAGGTTTTTGGATGTTTAGGTTTTTCCATGATTTCTCAATAATAAATAGGCCTTCAAGCCTCATTGTAACATAGTTCAGAAGGAATGTAGCCAGCACATATTTTCTTAGAGATAAGCTACCATTGCTTGAGCTAGTTTATTTCCTTTCTACATGTAAACATTTTTCAGAATTTTTTGTTATTATTGAACTAAAGTTCTATTTTTGTTATATCTTTATGTTTCTATTTATATTCGTATTTCATTTCATTCCTTCATAAATCTGGATTAGATTTTCTAAATCCCATTGAAATGTGTTCTAACTCTACAATTTAATTACCCCATTAGGAGTGTGATCTTGGCTTTGGATGTTGTGCCATCCCACAAAGTGTCTATTTTACATAATGGAGTGGCAGGTGGTTGTTATGGTTCATGGGAAGTATAGTAGGCAGGTTTACTGCTTTAAATTCTCCATTCAGATGGTGAATTCAAGAGATACGAGGTCTATGCGAGAGTAGGTGAGGTTTGCTCCTCATCCTCTCTTGTTAGTTTGGCTATGGTTTTCTTTTGTTGGCACGGTTATCCTTAGGAGGGGCTTGGAAACTTATTTTGTGAGTAGAGATATTCTAGGTTTGATTTATTCACTCTTCTTAGCCTATTCATTTATGTCCAGGTTGTCCTTTCCCCCATTCTAAATATGAATTCTTCTCTTGGAAAGTTTGGTGTTTTATCTCAATTGTCTCATCTCTTGAAGGTTATTTCTCCCCAGTGTTGTTGAATTTTTTCTTCAAAGGCGTTACTTATTTGGGATACCAATATTTGTTCCTCTTCTACTTGCATTCACAAAACCATTAGGTTTGGGTATGTTGCCTTGGTATTGTTAGTTGTTTGTCTTCTTTTACTTGGATAATTATTCTCTGAGTCAAGAGTTTCTTGATTGTGTTAAGGTCCTTGTGCATGAATCCAACTCTTTTATGCTAGTTTCTTGTGTTTTAGAATTTCTTAACTAGGGGTTGGCTCATGACATGTCTATAAGATTTAGGGAGCTATATGATTTGTTAGAATTTGGTCCTGCGGTATGGTGTCTTGGGGATGATTGGGTAATTTTCAGGTCCGGTATTTAGGTTTTTGTAACTTATCCTTTTCACTACTTTGAAGGTAGAGGTTCTTTTTGATACGATGTCTAGTGTTATTTAGTCACTATCTTTATGGCTCTTAGACATAAGAAGGCTAATAGAAGAGGAGTAGAAGGAAATGTTGGCATGAAAAGGTGTCGATCTTTTGCCTTCAACTCTATAACCACCTTTTTTTATTATGTTCCTTTGGAGGTCAGGAGGGGGATGTTAGAAAATCAGAAAGGCAAAAATATTTTCTTATATAGATAATTAGTTGTGATTCTTTTATCATTATGTTCTTCTTTTATCTTTTAGTTCATTAAGGAATTACCAAAACAATAACATAAAGACACTAGATGTAGGCAGTTAGCCAGGGAAAAACCCATATCTAGGGGAAAACACAGTCAAGAATTCTACCTTCGATAGTTTCACGAGATAATCCAACACTCTTGACTAGGCAAAGACTTCCTCCACACAAAGTCAACCCTTTCTTCCTTGTTGCAGAGGATAACCCTTCAATAGCAACTTCGACCTAGCAGCAGCAGCAGAAACAACTTCAACTAGACAAGAAAAATTTGATCTCCCTATATAGTCCACTTGAGTGAGAGATAGATGGCCCAAAACTTCTATTTTTATGTCTTCTTCCTTCCTTCCAAATTTTGCACCCTTTTCCAGCACTTTTCCAACACTTTTCCAATTTTGCACTTCCCAACATCTTTCTTCTAGATATTGAAATTTTGAGAGAGAGTGTGAATGCTCCAAATGAATTTGAATTGCCCTATATATAAGGCTTCTAGTGAGGTCAAATTTCCCTTCTTGAAGATGACTTGATCTCCTTGAGGCCGACCTGGTGTGGATGTGACAAATAACTTATTTGACTTAATATGAATTCTTTTTACATGATTCAAAAGCCTAAGAAGGGTCTCTTTAAATGGACAATGACCCTAATGACTCACAATAAATCGTAGAAGTCCTCAATGGGGACTTTGATCTAAACCATGATGAACCAAGCATGAAACCCATGCACTAATAAGTCATACTAATAATAATAATAATAAATATTTTCTTCATTATTTTGATAAATACATTTCATTGTGACTTAAATACATTTATGAAGACTGAAACTAGTTACATATTTCAACACACCCTATTAACTAGGGAGGTATTCATAAGTACAAGGAAGATATCAAAACACATGAACCATGAATATTTTAGGAACCAAAATGCCATGGACTAGATTGCTAACTAGGGAAATCTATCCAAGGTTCTTCAACAATTTAGGCACTCACGATGCCAGGGACTAGATTGCTGACCAGGGAAATCTATCTAGGTTGTACTAAGATGGACTAAAGCTTTCAGCCTCTCTAGGTACCATCAAGATTAATTGCTAACCATTAATCCAGGTATCCAGGTGCATATCTGAGATCAAAGCTCTATGGGCAACACCACCCTCCCTACTTTGGGATCCAAACCTCGACACAAAGTGCTGGCCAGATGTCCTCCAAGGAAATGTGTCTTACACAAAAGCCTCGACACTCCAAATTATTCCAATCGGTAGCAAATCCTCCCTGATCAAACATATCTGTAACGAATCTCTCTTGTGTTACCAACATGCTATCAAAACTTTGAGAGATTTACTTATGAAAACACAAGACCAATTAGTAACAAACTTTAAAATTTACATAAGTAAACACAAACCTCTAGGGTATTTCATACAACTAGATGTTGCCTCTCAATTGATCACAGTAGGACTTTCATACGAATCTTAACAGAAGATTCCTTAATCATATATCTTCCTTTCCTACCTTACAAGTAGTAACATATTCTTTAATCAGATCATGCTTTCCTTATCTCAACAACTCCTCAAAATGTATTGTCCAATTTATTCTTTCAAGGTGTCCATCATGACTATGATATTCCATCCCTCTCAACTAGCGAGATTCCTTTCATCCAAGATTCCTCTTAAATTAGGGAGATTCCTTTAATCCAAGCTCCCTCTTCACTTAGGGAGCTCAACTTCTTTTCTACGACATCAGAGAATATTTCATGTCTTCCATCCTTCTGATGACCTTCATCATTCATATAACTTTCTTCATCATGCTTATCATATCAACTGTACTTATGAGCATCTTCACTATCTTGAAGATTATGTACCTGTAAAACTTAGATAGAAAGTACAACCAAGCATATATAGAAGCATGAAGTTAAGTATATCAGAATATAATAATGGAAACATTCGACATTAGACATCAAATACCTAAACTTAGTTAAGTTCACAACAAGAAACACATACTTTTATACTTCAATTGTATGCCAGGGTTTTGTCATAAACCCTAGATTTCATCATCAAGACTTCGAGTACCTTAATCAAGATAATAACCTTCATTAATTCTAAGGATTCAATATTTCTTCCATAGGTATGCCATACCCTACTACAAAATATTGCAAACCTTAGAATAAATTCAAATAAATATAGTTCTACAATGCATATAACAACTTTAGAACTCATATGTTATACTTCCACTATGATTTAGTGTAAGATCCTAGATTTCATATAAGAGCCATAAAGCTCCAAAAATAAAAACCAATCACAGCTGAGATTCAGATTTCAACAATCTTTCATAAATATCATATTATCACACTAGTCATGACATATTAGAGAATTGGACTTCTACTAAGGTTTAGTTACAAAACCCTAGAATTCATAAATACCATCATCCTAGAGAATCAAACTTTCACTATGGATTAGTTCCAAACCCTAGGACTCATGACCATCAACAATTAGATCAACAAATATATATAGGATTCCATCATCATGCACTAGCATATAATAACATGTGTTAGTCAAAACCAATGACAACATATCAATATACTAAAAGTTAGACATATAACAAACTTGATAAGACTAGGGTTTGATAAGACAAACACACATATACATAGGATTTCATTTCTAGGACATTATCTAAAATAATGGTCTTTCTTATACTCCTTACCAAACCCTAATGATCTAGGGTTTCAATACAAAACATAGAAAACCATGATTTATCAATACTTCAAAGGTTTGGGATTTCATGCATCACCATTCACCCCTAATAAGTTAGGGTTTTCATAACTATATCAAAATCCCAAACATGGAATTATCAAAGCATCAAACATTTTCTTTAGACTTCATCAATAACCCTAAATAGGCTAGGGCTTCACACATTATTATCAACATACCCTTAAGTTGGGGTTTTTACAAAGAACCTTTCTAGGGTTCCACAAGAGTAATCAAATATTTGAGGATGGTAGATTTATCTCATGATGAATCACCCAATAAATAAACTTTATGATTTGAGAGAGCTACACATAATAATGTTAGTAATGTAGAATAGTTTATCAAGAATTAATATAACGAGGAGAGAAAAAATTAGAGTCTAAAGCATACCTTTTGTTTAAGAAACCTTGTAATTCCAGTGCTTGGTCTTGTGAGGCTTTATTCTATAATCCTTGAGTATTCAACAAGCTTTTCCTAAAAAATGAAAATATGAATAGAAATTTTATTAGTATTCAATTCAACCAAAACTAGATAAGTAAGGAAAACTAAAAATGAAAAGGTAATAAGACACTTATATTTGGAGGTTGGTGAGGGCTCCCTTCAATCTTGAGGGATATCTATAACCTTATAAAAAAAAATCAAAAATGTTTTTCCAAAGCTAGAAATAAAAAATGAAACAACTAAAGCTTAGAGCAAAGGACTTGGTAGTGTAAGTCCCTTATATCCATCTCTTCGACCTTATTCTTCTTTGGAGATCCTTATTCAACAATATTAGTTTTGTCCCTATTCCTTTTCTTGTCCTTAGGATTGCCAGGATAGTCACTTTTATAGTGACCCATTTTATGACATTGGTAGCATTCTATTTTGGACATGTCTACCTTCCTTCTAGGCCCTTTTGACTTCTTGAAGTTTCCTTTCTTGTGATAAGTGAAGTATGAATTTGAAACCTTTTCCTCTTCATTGTTGGATACTAATGAGATTCTCATATCTTCTTGGCTACAGGAATTCCATAATTGTTCGAATGTAGGATTTTCTTTCTAACTATTGAGTCATGAAGCAAAAGCACTCTAAGTAGGTGGCAATCCAAATAATGCAATAATCACTAGCTCTTTTTCTAGTACAATTTCAGCTATGAATTGAAGCACATATCTAATTCTAGACATCCTTACAAAGAAGGAAGCCACAGTTCTATCCTTTGTCATTTTTGTGGTCCTCAATTCATTCTTCAGACTTGCTACTTAACCAATGTTCTTGATAGTGAATAATTTTGATAAGGCTTCATACATTTCTTGAACATGGTTTATGTTGTAAATGTATGGGACAAGATTTTCCTTCATACTTTCTACCATTAGTGTCATAGCCAATATCTGACTCTCTAAACTTCACTTTATCTGCATCACTAGATCCTTTGATAGGTTTCTTCACTTTTACTTTGATCAAATCCAAGACTTTGTTCTTTTCAAGAATGAGGTCAATTCTCTCCTTCCATGCCCTCTAATTTAATGCTCCTTCCAATTTTTTCTCACCCTTTATTGTGTTAGACATTGTCCTTGAACGTAGCAAGCTTCTTCCCTTATAAGATATCCTTATATGATCCCTTGTTCAATCCTTTTGAGATTTCATAGACTCCTTTCAATAGAACCTTAAACTACCTTTTTTTCCTTTTCACCTTAGCTCTGATACCATGTTAGAGAATCAGAAAGGAAGAAATATTTTCTTATATAAATAATTAATTGTGATTTTTTTTTTTAACCTTTTAGTTCATCAAGAAATTACCAAAATAATGGCACAAAGACACCAGATGTAGGCGAATAGCCAAGGAAAAACCCCTATCTAGGGGTAAAACCAGTCAACATTTCTTCCTTCAATAGTTTAATGAGATAATCCAAGAATCTTGACCTAGAAAAATACTTCCTCCACTCCAAGTCAACCCTTTCTTCCTTCTTGCAAATGATAACCCTTCAATAACAACTTCGACCTAGCAGCAACAACTTGTAGTAGCAGCTTCGACCCAACAACTAGTAGCAGCAACAACAACAACTTTGACTAGACAAGAAATATTTGATGTCCCTATATACTACACTCAAGTGAGGGATAGATGGCCCAAAACTTCTATTTTTATGTCTTATTCCTTCCCTACAAATTTCACACCATTTTCCAACTCTTTTCCACCACTTTTCCAATTTCTCACTTCCCACCTTCTTTCTTCTGGATATCGAACTTATAAGAGAGAGAGAGTGAATGCTCCAAATGAATTTGAATTGCCCTGTATATATAGCCTTATAGTGAGGTTGAATTTCCCTTCTTAAACCTGACTTGA
This sequence comes from Pinus tabuliformis, assembly GCA_031772625.1. Classification (NCBI taxonomy): domain Eukaryota; kingdom Viridiplantae; phylum Streptophyta; class Pinopsida; order Pinales; family Pinaceae; genus Pinus; species Pinus tabuliformis. The sequence continues at coordinate 799,841,595 of CM062813.1, read as the reverse complement.
CCTCCTTGAGGCCGACTTGGTGTGGAGGTGACAAATAGCTTATTTGACTCAATATTAATTCTTTTTACATGATTCAAAACAATGACTCTAATGACTCAAAATAAATCTCAGAAGTCCTTAATGAGGACTTGTTGATGCCTCGAAAATCGCTGCAACAACATTGGGGGATAACCACCTGGTCCGGACCTTAAAAGCAGCTCCTTCTCCGTTTGGTGTGGTGGCTCCGACTGTTCATCTAGGTCCAGTTACCTTCTCCCTATTGCTATTGGTTTATAATGTATTTTTAACTACCAATAGACAGGGACATCAGATCACTTCTTCTTGCTGATCAGGCAAGAGAATGACCCTTAAGCTGATTTGGGTTCAGCCAAGCCACAACTAAAATTTTGCCTCTTTGAGGAGAGGACTTAAAAGAATGTAGAATTTACTCTAAATGCAAGCTTATTCTATGATGCAAGCGAAAGAAACTAATCTAAATCCTATCTTAATTAGGCAGATATAGATCTAACCCAACTAAGGGCAAGATAATTAAAGGATTGGGATTTAGATATGTCTTGTTTATAATGAATACCAAGTTAATGAAGTAGTTCTATTAACTGATATTATGGATATCAAAACACATCCTATTGAGACCTTTTAACTGAAATAATAAACCAACAACACTTAGGAAGTAGTTCACATAAATGATATTGATTATCAAATCAGCAAATCCAATAATTGAATAATGATATGTGGAAATAGTTCACAACATATTACCACTCAATAAATCAGTTTTAATAAGGCAGATTTCTGAGTAAATAGTTACTCAGAAATCAGAAATTAATCCATAAGAACAGAGATACATAATAACAAGATTGAGACAAATTACCCATATTGACAATAGTGCACAGACATGAATAAAATGACACATTCATATCACCATAAAATTAAAACTGATATTTGAAACAGTAGTGTTAGAAATACCAATTTATTGCATCCATTTCTCTGTTCTTGGTCTCCAACAGCCCTTTACATTGCTTGAACTTCTGCCTTGAAAACTAGAGCCACAATAGTGCAAGCTTTGTTCCTCATGCATAATTCAATATACAAAGGGAAAATCCTCAATAATCCCCAGATCTGAGATTTTTCACTCCTCCCTCCTACAACTCTAAATTCCAATTACAATAGTGCTTTTAGAAGCTCTAAAATTGCAGAGGAGAGCAGCCCCTTTTACATTCTGCAATCTGTTATTTATAATATCTGTGAAGGAATTCTTGAGAGGAAAGTTTGGTGAAGAGAAATCTGCCAAATCCAATTGCTGGAGCATTCTCATTGACTGAGATCTTTTTCTCCATATTTCTTCCACTGTTTTCCTGCAAAAAGAAATCAAAATAAATTAAAATGCAACCATAAAATCAAAATAGCATTGCTGGCGATTAAATCAAACCCAATCAAATTCTATTTAAATAAATAATTAAAAACAAAATATAAGCTCTGTATTGATGCTTGGAATGGTTTGATTGGTAAATGATATTATTGACCAATGGATCTGCATTTAGAAGAGGCTTTGGACAAATGAAATTGAAAACAATAACTCAGAAAATTGATTTTGTTTTCAAAATTCGGAGCCTGATCTTCTGCCTGATTTTTGGCCCAATAAATGATCAAATCTGTTGGTGAAACCTCCTCCAAAATGTTCTCCTTGATTTTTTCTTTCCAATGAGCTGTCCTGGGCCTCATTTGGCCAAGTAGAACTCAATTTATGAGCTTCCAAAGTTGATGGGTCAAATCTGATGTAAATCTGGAAATTCTGTTGCTGGGCTAAAAATGAGAATTTGAATTAAAAATTAAATCCTAAATTAGTCCCTAATTAATCCTAATTTAATTGCTAATTATAAACTAAACTATTTATTAATTTAACTAACTAATATCTAATTAACTATTTATAAGCAAATTAAATCTAATTAAAAACTAATTAATATTAATCTAAACGATATTTAAATTTAAATTAATCAAATTAATTAACTGTTATAAATTAATTAATATGATTAGTTTAAAATTTATTAATTAAATAATACATATTAATTTAAATAATATAATATATATTACATATAACATGTTAATATATAAACTAATGTTTAAAAATACACTAACCTACACCACTACTTATTAACTTCACTCATATGTATGAGTGTTTTAAAAAAAAAACTCAAACTAACACAAAACTTAAAACCCATGTGTTAATAAAACTTACGGTAATGCTTGTTAGTGATCGGGGAATCGCATCGGCATCGGGAGTGAGTGTATGAGTTTTTCAAAAGTGTTATAAGGCCAAAGTCCCTGATGCGATATCGGCCATCGACGTCGAGGGTATGGGTCCATCGGAGTTTTAAAAACATGTCATTTGAAAGCTCCCAATGCGATCAATGTTTCCGATGCGATCATAATTTATTTTTTTATTTATTTATTTTTTATATATTAAATTCCAATTAAATTAAATTAATTATATATTAATATAATTAAATTAAGATTTAATATCATTTTTTTTATTTTGGTTTTATTTCTATGAAGTTAGTTATTTATAAACTACAGCCACTTTGAAATTATGATTTTCGATATTAGTAATTTATTGGAGTAGATTACTAAAATCCCGTTGCTTAATGATTTGGCCGCATAACTAAAAATGAAAAAATGTTAGTAAAAACTCGCTACGGGTTAATATTTAAAATGAATGCCTTATTGAACTAATTTATTTACAAAATGCAATATTGTACATTTTATGCATTTTTAACCCAGGCTAGATAAATGATGAGACTTCAAAGGAGTGCCATTTTCAAACCGGTTGACCAAATGAGGCGAAACAAGCGTCGATGGGAAGCTTATAAAAAATCGATTCTAACAAAGCAATCAAAACAAGAATCCAACGAAAACTAAAAATTAACAAAAGCGTAGGGCAATCAACTAAAATAAAAATCCAAAAGGTGCATAGCCCAAATTTTTATAGAAAGGGTCCCCATTATTCGAAGCGGACGCATCAATAATGAGGGGCGTTGTGTTTTTACCACAACAATTGGCGACACACGGGAGAAGAACCAGTTATCTCTGTTATGAATGAGATTTTCCTAAAATTAAAGCAAAAATAATTAAAGAAGAGAAGATTATGCTTGAAATGCTTGACTTAGTTCATTAGTCTGAATAAAAACCAGAATCATCTAACTGTAATTTTTCTTAAAATTCCTCATAAATTAAAATATTTCAAAACTCTATATCAGTCATTAATTAGCTGAAGGGATAAAGCAGGGGTCACTTTACAGCTTAGCTTTCAAAATATACTCGTTTGTCACAGGTAGAGCCACTGTTGCCAGCAAACGTCTATAGTTTCGACAGGGTTACCTTTTAATCATAAATGATTCAGAATCCCATCTGTTTAAGAATTATTGATCTAGAGATAAATCCATTTATAAATGTATTACTTTTTTTTTTTTTTTTTTATTATTTTTTTATTAAATCTTAAAAGCCATTGTCCTAGTATGGTAGCCAGATAGTTGACAATGCCATTCACTGGTTAAAATTGGGCTGATCAAGCTGGCTCGTGATGAGACCCCTTGTCTTATAATTGTTTGCAATCATAAGCCATTACCCTGGTTTGTTTAGCAGTGTTGGTAATGTCAGCCTATTTTTTTCCCTATGATCATGGTAACCAGGCTCATGATGAGACCTCTTATCTTCTAAGTTTAAATATATTTCAGGATTATTCTCTAGAAAAATAAGACTCTTCGAGACAGGGAGAATTATTGACTCCTTAAGAGTTAAGAATGACAATTTCAGAGTTAAAGGTGCTTTGCTGTAAAGTGTCTTTACTTGGTTAAAAATAACTTTTCTTGACTGACAATAAAACTTTGAAAGATCTTAATAAAATTTTGAAATCTCAAAATGATTACAATTTGATGAAAAGAAATTTTCAGATTTTATGATACTTTGCCAACTTCTCTTGATTGGTAATCTCTTCTTTAAGTATGTCTACCTTTATAATAAGAAAATCAAACTTTACTAAGAGATTTAAGAAAAAGCTAATAGGTGACTATTAACAATTTTCCTCCACGTATCCTGACCATTGTTAAGTAACAAATAGGCTTTCCATATGAATAATGGCAAAGTCACCAAAATCAAAACTAAAATCCGAAGGAAAAGAATTCTTATGCTAAAATGGGAAAATAAATCAGCGAGCAAAAATCAAAACCAATAAATCTCTAAAAATGGAAAGGAAAATCCAAGTTTCGCAAGATAAACTCAAACAAGAATGTTTATACCAATGTCTCCAACAATATGAAGAAAAAGAAAATAAGCATGTAATCATTCCTTCTTATGTTGAGATTTAGAAAAACATACCTTGCAGAGTTATGAATGCTTTAGGCTTTTAGATAACGGTGATCGTAAAATTAAGCCACAATGAATAATTTCTGTTTGATATGAATCTTCTTGTTTCCAAGCATTATCTTAATCATTTTCTAAAAAGGAATGCTTAAAGAAACAGATTAAAGGTTCAGAAACTTCCTGGTGTAGCTGTTTCGATGAAGATTATCGCTGCTTATTGAAATAAAGCCAGGAGAAGAGTATGGACTTTCGAAAATATGATCCGGCAGAAGATTGAAAATTTTTGAATGAAGAGCTGCAAAACAGAGTTTTATATCAGCATAATTTAAAAACAAAAATTGAAACTAGCGTGATGAAATGGGAATTAATGAAAGTGGGCACATGAATCTTACCATTGGATAATTGTTTTTGATCTTACCTGAAATGTATCAGTTTCTCCAAAGTGGCTGACTTCTTATTTTAATTAAAATAAAAACATGAAGAAGTCACACTAACCAAAATCCTATAACCTAAAATCATTATTTATTTTATTTAAACTAAAGCAAGCAGTAAAAAAAAATGGAATGCTTAGTGCTCAAGGGAATTGAAATCAAAAGAAATGCATCGGAAATGAAAATGAGAATTTGCAGTAATGACTGTTTCTCAAAATATTACTAGTTTTATATAAACTCCATGATTTGATAAATTGTCAAGAATCAAGACCAAATCCAAGATAATAAAATTTAAATATAAAGATAGAGGTCTTGAATTCCATTTTTAATTATGGAATTATATATTTAAACTAAAATGTATGAAAAATTGAAATAATTTGAATATGCTGCAAATTGGTTATTAACTGCTTTCTTACCATAGTGGTTACCCAAGCTCGCTTTTTAAAATAACACATTGTTGTATCGGATGATTCGTATCAAATGTCTCTTCACCATGCTTGAATTTTGATTTGCAAGACTTCACTTTTCGTTGCCATGCCATATATCGATTAAATGTTAAGGGCTCAAAGGCATGCATTGGGAGCTATTGCATCGGAGATTGCAATGGCAAATTGCTGATAAGAACATGTGCAATGAAATGAAGCGATCACATCATTAAAGAAATATTATATCGGGGATTAGAAAATATTTACATTATGCATCCCGTATCGCAAAACGCACATCGCAGATTCAGAGAAGTGACGTTGGCATAAAAATGTGATGAAATGATTGCACTATCGGCGATGCGATGGATGTCGTAGCTAAGCGGCAATCGGGAAACTTTGGGTACCCGATGTAACACAGTATATTTTTTGCGATGACGATATGCAATGAAGAGCGGACCCGATTACTTTTTATGATGGGATTTTATTAACATATCGGATCCGAGACATCGGCCATAAATAAAACTGCAAGGAAGCGATTGCGATATCGGTGATGCAATGGATGACGTAAATCGGCGATCGGCAATCTTAAGCACCCGATGTAACACAATATGATTGTTGCGATGCCGATATGCGATGAATGACGTGGCTAATCGGAGATCGCGATCGGCAATGTTATGCGCACGATATAACAATTCTCAATATGCCGATATGTGATGAAGAGTGGACCCGATGATTTTATGATGAAAATTTGATAACATATCGGATCCGAGATATCGACTGCTTTAAAGTTATGCTCCTACCATTATTGCGATTGAAGGGACGCGATATTTTTATGAATTTGATTTGAATTTCATATCGGGTCCGGAATTATGTGTTTATCGCAATATCGGTAAAATCGATTATCGGCGATTCCTGTTCATGGAAGTATACTTCACTTGGAAAACTCCGATATGTGAAATGCAATATGGCATATGAGTAAGATAATACATCGGAGGTCTTTGATGAACAATTTTTTATCAAAAGGAATACTAAAAAAACTACTTCCGACGAAATCTTATGATGCGAATGGTCTTATGATATTCCTTGAAATTTCAATTGGGTTTTCTAATAAATGAAAGCAAAGACACAAAAATGCTTAAATTCTAATGAATCAGAATTGAATTTCCCTGAACCTGTTTACAAATTTGGAATGATTTTGCTGCTTACTTCAATTTTTTGAAAACAAATGAAAACCTGTAAATAAAACATAACACGAATGAAAAATAAACTAAGGAAAAGATAAACTAATAAGAGATGAGAACGAACTTGCAAATGCATACCTGGAAGGAATTTGTTTGTAAATCTTACCGGATAATCTTCAAATTCTTCCTTTGATTAAGATCATCTCATTATTTATTCTAAATCTAAGTGTGCAATCAGCCTAAATGAAATCAATCATTCATGTTCACGGAATATAAAATTTACCAGAAATAAATATGAAACTATGCTTCCCTTTCGAAGTGAAGTAACAATTTATTACCTCTGCTCATTCCGAATTAATCTTGAGAAAAATCTGAATTGTTATAGTGACTTTTTAATAATGCCTTTAGTAAATAAACATGATGCGTTTTACATCATTAGATAATAAACTAAAGGTTACCGTAAGATTAAGCCACTAATTGTAGAAAAAATATCAAAACAGATTTAAATGCGTGCACTCGGCAAAATGGGCATCCTTAAGATCAGCTTTTGACAAATTCCGAGGAAGATAATATGAACTTCATATGATTACCGTGAAAGGTTGGACTGACTAATAATGATGGAATTAGAATTAAACTTATCATAAACAGTCATACATTTCATGGGATAATGGGGTCATGAAGCTTTTATATCTTCAACCTTTATCATATAAATTTTAAAAGAAAATCTTAGAAGGAAATCTTGAAATAAAGAAAAGTGGCTTTGAGGCAATCAATGCCAAGTGCAACCTCAATTTTATCAAGAGATTATTCAGAATAGGCAGAGTAGAGGTATTGCCGTAAGAAATTAGAAAATGAAAACAATAATTAAAATTTTCTGATAAGGAGAAAATGTTTCAGTGAACATGCATGAGAAGGTTGATTGTTTTGTTTTATTTTTTAATCTACAGAACTATTAAAAACAAATTAACTATACAAAACAAACTAACTAATTTAATTCTACTCCTATTCTAACCATATACATGAAAATGACTAGGTATAGTCATATTTCCAGTGTAGCCATTTTCTCATTTTTATTCCCGCATTTATGTACAGTTCAAATGTTAGTAATAAAAATACAAATTTGACTAAACTAAGGAAAATAAATATGAAATCAGAATGTACAGTTATTGTTAGCAAGTTGATTAAAATCTCATTCTCTTGAAATTTCGTTTCCAATTGAATACCAATTGGATCATAGAAATCTGGATGGATCTCTATTAAAAATTGGGAAATGTTCAAAGGAAGAGATAACAGGCCAGATTGTGAAGATGAGCTTTTAAATTCAAAGGCCTGGAAAGAATTGTTAGTATTATGTACAAATGTTAAATCATTGACAATTTTCCTTGAAGGAAAAACTTCCAAATAATTTTCAAATGAGTCAATGAAAAATGAATGGAAGTCTGTCAAATGACATGGAAAATGATTAATTAAATTGGATTGCTGGCAGATTTCTAAAAATACATTCTCTTGTTGATATTTCCTTTGAGGAGATAGAAGCTTTTGATAAGTAATGAGCATCAATTGACATTGATATGTTAACAGCTCTTGATGTTCATGGTTATAATATGAAACTTCAATTTCCCAATAAGGCAATTCATCAATTGAGTGTTTGATAATAAAGTGTTTAATATGCCAGCAGAAAGTGTGAAAATTTTGCAAAATAAAATCAGAAAGTAAATCTAGATTTAAACAAAATAGCTGTAAAAGAAAAACTAACATGAAGTCACTATTTGTACAACTAATGTTACAGCACATTTGGGATCGTTTTGAAATGATTTCATTTTCACAAGGATTGGCCAGAATTATGGAATTTGAAAAATTTGGAATTCCAACTTGTGAATTAAAAAACGAATTATGGTCATGAATAGGAATGGGAGTTTGATCCTCATATGAATCATAAATTGGATTGTTTTCAAGAATAATGAAATCATGAAGATAATTAGCTACTCTAAAATGAGGATTAGTTGGGATAATTCCTAAATTGAAGCGTTCCTCATTTTCAGATGTTATTTGAATTTTATTAAGAGGATTCTCTTGAGAAAAATTGAAATCAACATCCTCAATATCAGAGTAATCATCATAAATGACCTCACAAGATTCTCTAGAATTCCCTCCAATCTCATCCAATATATCAAAACAAGGAGGAACTTGAATTTCATGTTCATTAGTGGCAAAAAAATGATCAATTATTGTTTCTTTATCTTGATAAAAACTTAATGGTAATTCATTTAGATCAGCCTCTTTAATTTCTGGAATATCATTAACATCAAGAGGAAAAATATTACCATTATTGAAAATATCAGGATAAAGGGAAAAGTGTGAACCTGAAACAATGCATTTAAAACTGTCTCTGTTTGAGAGCTCTTGTGCATTATGCTCATTGTAAATTTCAGATTGCAGATCATTCCTTTGCGTGCATATGCTTTCTTGAAGAACGCTGCTTTGCTGCTCTGATTTTGGCATTTGCTTATCATGGAGAAATTCAGAAATTTGTACAGCAGTTTGCATTTTGATTGCTGCTTGTACTTGCTGATTTGCGATTTGATTTTCCGAATTTTCTTCACAGTAGCTTTCAGATTTCAAGGCGGCTTTTTCCCCAAAATTGCTATTGTTGTCTTCTTGCATTTGAATGGAAATATTTTCCAAGCTTTGTGAAACCACTTCATCACCATTTATTTGCACATCCATATTGAGATTTTCATTTGTATTGGAAGGGGATGGAACAAAGCTTGAATCAATTTCATATGGATTGGGAATGGTTGGAAGAGAAAAAATATATTTAAACCAATCTAATGATTCTTCTTCCGTAGGTTTATCTTCGTCTTTAAATCTTAAGCAATTCAAATGAAACCGCATATTAAAATCATTAACAGACTCATTTTTAAACCTTCGTAGATATTCAATTTCTTCACATACCTGTTCATAATCATAGCCGTCAAATTTACAAATGAAAATTGTAACAAATTGATCCCAGCTATGGATTGAGGCAACTGGAAGAGTTTTGCACCAGTTTCTGGCTTTTGCCGCAAATGTGAGAGTAAAAATTCATTGAACTTTGCCTGAGACAAGAGTCTTACCACTTCGGGTGGAGTATTGGAGGATGCATGTCCATGGATACAACTCCAAATTGGGAGTTTGAGAGAAGCCATAAACAAAATGTTAAAATTGAAAAGACTCCAATAGACAAAAAATCTCAGGCCCTCCTTCTAGCGCCAAAAATGTTGATGCCTCGAAAATCGCTGCAACAACATTGGGGGATAACCACCCGGTCCGGACCTTAAAAGCAGCTCCTTCTCCGTTTGGTGTGGTGGCTTCGACTGTTCATCTAGGTCCAGTTACCTTCTCCCTATTGCTATTGGTTTATAATGTATCTTTAACTACCAATAGACAGGGACATCAGATCACTTCTTCTTGCTGATCAGGCAAGAGAATGACCCTTAAGCTGATTTGGGTTTAGCCAAGCCACAACTAAAATTTTGCCTCTTTGAGGAGAGGACTTAAAAGAATGTAGAATTTACTCTAAATGCAAGCTTATTCTATGATGCAAGCAAAAGAAACTAATCTAAATCCTATCTTAATTAGGCAGATATAGATCTAACCCAACTAAGAGCAAGATAATTAAAGTATTGGGATTTAGATATGTCTTGTTTATAATGAATACCAAGTTAATGAAGTAGTTCTATTAACTGATATTATGGATATCAAAACACATCCTATTGAGACCTTTTAACTGAAATAATAAACCAACAACACTTAGGAAGTAGTTCACATAAATGATATTGATTATCAAATCAGCAAATCCAATAATTGAATAATGATATGTGGAAATAGTTCACAACATATTACCACTCAATAAATCAGTTTTAATAAGGCAGATTTCTGAGTAAATAGTTACTCAGAAATCAGAAATTAATCCATAAGAACAGAGATACATAATAACAAGATTGAGACAAATTACCCATATTGACAATAGTGCACAGACATGAATAAAATGACACATTCATATCACCATAAAATTAAAACTGATATTTGAAACAGTAGTGTTAGAAATACCAATTTATTGCATCCATTTATCTGTTCTTGGTCTCCAACAGCCCTTTACATTGCTTGAACTTCTGCCTTGAAAACTAGAGCCACAATAGTGCAAGCTTTGTTCCTCATGCATAATTCAATATACAAAGGGAAAATCCTCAATAATCCCCAGATCTGAGATTTTTCACTCCTCCCTCCTACAACTCTAAATTCCAATTACAATAGTGCTTTTAGAAGCTCTAAAATTGCAGAGGAGAGCAGCAGCCCTTTTACATTTTGCAATCTGTTATTTATAATATCTGTGAAGGAATTCTTGAGAGGAAAGTTTGGTGAAGAGAAATCTGCCAAATCCAATTGCTGGAGCATTCTCATTGACTGAGATCTTTTTCTCCATATTTCTTCCACTGTTTTCCTGCAAAAAAAATCAAAATAAATTAAAATGCAACCATAAAATCAAAATAACATTGCTGGCGATTAAATCAAACCCAATCAAATTCTATTTAAATAAATAATTAAAAACAAAATATAAGCTCTGTATTGATGCTTGGAATGGTTTGATTGGTAAATGATATTATTGACCAATGGATCCGCATTTAGAAGAGGCTTTGGACAAATGAAATTGAAAACAATAACTCAGAAAATTGATTTTGTTTTCAAAATTCGGAGTCTGATCTTCTGCCTGATTTTTGGCCCAATAAATGATCAAATCTGTTGGTGAAACCTCCTCCAAAATGTTCTCCTTGATTTTTTCTTTCCAATGAGCTGTCCTGGGTCTCATTTGGCCAAGTAGAACTCAATTTATGAGCTTCCAAAGTTGATGGGTCAAATCTGATGTAAATCTGGAAATTCTGTTGCTGGGCTAAAAATGAGAATTTGAATTAAAAATTAAATCCTAAATTAGTCCCTAATTAATCCTAATTTAATTGCTAATTATAAACTAAACTATTTATTAATTTAACTAACTAATATCTAATTAACTATTTATAAGCAAATTAAATCTAATTAAAAACTAATTAATATTAATCTAAACGATATTTAAATTTAAATTAATCAAATTAATTAACTGTTATAAATTAATTAATATGATTAGTTTAAAATTTATTAATTAAATAATACATATTAATTTAAATAATATAATATATATTACATATAACATGTTAATATATAAACTAATGTTTAAAAATACACTAACCTACACCACTACTTATTAACTTCACTCATACGTATGAGTGTTTTTTTTTAAAAACTCAAACTAACACAAAACTTAAAACCCATGTGTTAATAAAACTTACGGTAATGCTTGTTAGTGATCGGGGAATCGCATCGGCATCGGGAGTGAGTGTATGAGTTTTTCAAAAGTGTTACAAGGCCAAAGTCCCCGATGCGATATCGGCCATCGGCGTCGGGGGTATGGGTCCATCGGGGTTTTAAAAACATGTCATTTGAAAGCTCCCGATGCGATCAATGTTTCCGATGCGATCATAATTTATTTTTTTATTTATTTATTTTTTATATATTAAATTCCAATTTAATTAAATTAATTATATATTAATATAATTAAATTAAGATTTAATATCATTTTTTTTATTTTGGTTTTATTTCTATGAAGTTAGTTATTTATAAACTACAGCCACTTTGAAATTATGATTTTCGATATTAGTAATTTATTGGAGTAGATTACTAAAATCCCGCTGCTTAATGATTTGGCCGCATAACTAAAAATGAAAAAATGTTAGTAAAAACTCGCTACGGGTTAATATTTAAAATGAATGCCTTATTGAACTAATTTATTTACAAAATGCAATATTGTACATTTTATGCATTTTTAACCCAGGCTAGATAAATGATGAGACTTCAAAGGAGTGCCATTTTCAAACCGGTTGACCAAATGAGGCGAAACAAGCGTCGATGGGAAGCTTATAAAAAATCGATTCTAACAAAGCAATAAAAACAAGAATCCAACGAAAACTAAAAATTAACAAAAGCGTAGGGCAATCAACTAAAATAAAAATCCAAAAGGTGCCTAGCCCAAATTTTTATAGAAAGGGTCCCCATTATTCGAAGCGGACGCATCAATAATGGGGGGCGTTGTGTTTTTACCACAACAGGACTTTGACCTAAAACAACCTAAAACAACCTACAAATACTAGAAATAAAAAATGAAACAACTAAAGCTTAGAGCAAAGGACTTGGTAGTGTAAGTCCCTTATATCCATCTCTTCGACTTTATTCTTCTTTGGAGATCCTTATTCAACAATATTAGTTTTGTCCCTATTCCTTTTCTTGTCCTTAGGATTCCCAGGATAGTCACTTTTATAGTGACCCATTTTATGACATTGGTAGCATTCTATTTTGGACATGTCTACCTTCCTTCTAGGCCCTTTTGACTTCTTGAAGTTTCCTTTCTTGTGATAAGTGAAGTATGAATTTGAAACCTTTTCCTCTTCATTGTTGGATACTAATGAGATTCTCATATCTTCTTGGCTACAGGAATTCCATAATTGTTCGAATGTAGGATTTTCTTTCAAACTATTGAGTCATGAAGCAAAAGCACTCTAAGTAGGTGGCAATCCAAATAATGCAGTAATCACTAGCTCTTTTTTCGGTACAATTTCAGCTATGGATTGAAGGAAATATCTAATTCTAGACATCCTTACAAAGAAGGAAGCCACAGTTCTATCCTTTGTCATTTTTGTGGTCCTCAATTCATTCTTCAGACTTGCTACTTAACTGATGTTCTTGATAGTGAATAATTTTGATAAGGCTTCATACATTTCTTGAACATGGTTTATGTTGTAAATGTATGGGACAAGATTTTCCTTCATACTTTCTACCATTAGTTTCATAGCCAATATCTGACTCTCTAAACTTCACTTTATCTGCATCACTAGATCCTTTGATAGGTTTCTTCACTAGATCCAAGACTTTGTTCTTTTCAAGAATGAGGTCAATTCTCTTCTTCCATGCCCTCTAATTTAATGCTCCTTCCAATTTTTTCTCACCCTTTATTGTGTTAGACATTATCCTTGAACGTAGCAAGCTTCTTCCCTTATAAGATATCCTTATATGACCCCTTGTTCAATCCTTTTGAGATTTCATAGACTCCTTTCAATAGAACCTTAAACTACATTTTTTTCCTTTTCACCTTAGCTCTGATACCATGTTAGAGAATCAGAAAGGAAGAAATATTTTCTTATATAAATAATTAATTGTGATTTTTTTTTTTTTTTTTAACCTTTTAGTTCATCAAGAAATTACCAAAATAATGGCACAAAGACACCAGATGTAGGCGAATAGCCAAGGAAAAACCCCTATCTAGGGGTAAACCCAGTCAACATTTCTTCCTTCAATAGTTTAACGAGATAATCCAAGAATCTTGACCTAGAAAAATACTTCCTCCACACCAAGTAAACCCTTTCTTCCTTCTTGCAAATGATAACCCTTCAATAACAACTTCGACCTAGCAGCAACAACTTGTAGTAGCAGCTTCGACCCAACAACTAGTAGCAGCAACAACAACAAATTTGACTAGAAAAGAAATCTTTGATGTCCCTATATACTGCACTCATGTGAGGGATAGATGGCCCAAAACTTCTATTTTTATGTCTTATTCCTTCCCTACAAATTTCACACCATTTTCCAACTCTTTTCCACCACTTTTCCAATTTCTCACTTCCCACCTTCTTTCTTCTGGATATCGAACTTATGAGAGAGAGAGAGTGAATGCTCCAAATGAATTTGAATTGCCCTGTATATATAGCCTTATAGTGAGGTCGAATTTCCCTTCTTAAACCCGACTTGACCTCCTTGAGGCCGACTTGGTGTGGAGGTGACAAATAGCTTATTTGACTCAATATTAATTGTTTTTACATGATTCAAAACAATGACTCTAATGACTCAAAATAAATCTCAGAAGTCCTTAATGAGGACTTTGACCTAAAACATGATGACCCAAGCATGAAATCCATGCTTTAATAAGTCATAATAATAATAATATTTCCTTCATTCTTTTGATAAATACATTTCATTGTGACTCAAATACATTTATGAAGACCGAACCTAGTTACATATTTCAACATGAGATTTTATTATTAGAGAGCAAGGAGGCGGGGGATAGACCTCACCACTCAGATTCAAAATTAGTTGATGATGATGTGAAATGGGTTCCAGACCCTCACAAATTTCAGAAGAGAAGCCTTAATTTTTTGAATTCTGTGGCCATACACCAACACATGGCCACTCTATTGTGTTTTATATTCAAGGATAAGCAAGTGGAGACCTATAATACTTTCTCCTCTTTGGAAGACATAAAATGAATTCTTCACAACCTCAACTTTTGTTTGGACAATATAGATTCCCGATTGGCTCGATTTGAAGGTTTCTTCTTCAGGTGACCTCACAAATCCTCCAATTGATCATGATGAAACATTTTCAAATCATGGTCAACCTATTACTATCACATCTTCTGATCAAAATTATTGTTCATGGGCCTCATGGGTTTTTTTACTACATCATTTTTTATATTTGCAACCTACAACTATGGTTATTCTATGGTGTTTTGTTTACTGTTTCGGTCGGTAGTGAATTATGATGTTATTATCCATATTTAATATCGAAATATTGTATGCTCTATTTTGGAATCCTCAGAATTGAATATGGTTTCGTTGGCTTTCTAGGCACAATTGAAGGACTTTTCTTTTGGTACTAAGTTTTGGATTTGATTGTGGTTGGTTTTTTATGATGGGTTATTGGATTTGATTTACTTGCTTCTTGGTGGAGCGTGGTGCATGCTTAAGGAGGTTTCCATGGATGACTTAGTTCTCTTTTCTAGTTCCACATGGTCTATTTTACATTATGGTGGTAAGTTTTTGATGTTATCATGCAACAATTCTAGTGCATGGTGTTGAAAAATGTAACTAGGTTTAGTCTTCATAAAATGTGTTTGTCAAAAGTTTTTTTATTATTGTTGCAATGAATTATTAGAGCATGGGTTTCATGTTGGGGTCATCATTTTATTACTCAAAGTCCCACTATGGACTCCTAGGATTAATAAATAGCCATTAGATTCATTGTATATTTTATGAGACCCTTATTGGGCTTTCGAATGATGTAAAAATAATTAGTTTCGAGTCAAAGATGAATTATGTAACCTCCACACCAAGTTGGCCTCAAGAATACCAAGTTGGCCTCAAGGAAGGAAATTAAACCTCATCGGAAGGCTATATATACAAGGAAGTTCAAATTCATTTGGAGCATCTCACTCTCTCACACATAGTTCAATATTTGAAGTTGGAAGCCCAGAAAGGTGAGAAAATGAAGAAGGAGGCTAAAAGGAGTGTGAGTTTGGTCAAGAAGGAAGGGAAGGACAAAATATAAGTTTTGGTATCTCTCTCTCTCTCTCTCTCTCATGTGGGCTAACTTAGGAGATCAAAGTCTCCTTATCAAATTTGAATTTGTTGCTACCGCTTGTTCATGTCGGCAACTGTCAAGTCGAAGTTGCTAGGATCGTAGTGTTGTTGCTACTAGGTCGGTTAGATTAAAGAAAGAAAGGTTGGCTTTGTATGGAGGAAGTTTGTGTATAGGTTGAAGAGTCTTAAGGAAATCTGTTGAAGAGTCGTGTGTTTTTGTGATCTTCATGCACACATAATTTGGTAGTTTTTTGATGAAAGATAATATAACAAATAAGTAAAATAAGCCAACATAATTCACAAGTAATTATCAAGAAAGAGAAATCTTGTTATGAAACCAGCTCAAGAAAAGATAGAAAAGATAGATCAACGCCTTAGAATTCAGCCTCTTCGAGGGGGCAACCTCCTTTACATTACATAAATGAAAAATTCTTGGATCTCTTTCTATATATAGGAGTCTAAGGAGTCACAATATAATCCAGCCGACCTAACAATAATAATATAAAGCCACAAAAATAACAATAGAGGGATTCTATGGGGCACAGTAATAACAATATGGGGGCAATAGGGGCACAACAATATTAATAAGGGGTATAACTACAATAGTAATGGGGTAATCACTAGTATTATAGGGACCCAACATGCCCCTCTCCTTCAAAAAAGTGTTGTCCTCAACGCTTGAGTAGTTCTGGATACTTCTGCATAAAATTTTCATCCTCCCATGTGGAATCTTCAGCGGATAAGTTCTTCCACGTGATATGATACTCTGAAATTGATCGATTTCGTAGCTGTCGAGTTCTTGTTTCTGTGACTGCTTCCGGTTCCAATATAATTTTTCCTTCCTCTTCAAGTTCTGGAAATATTGTTTGAACTGGGAGCTTGTCGCCTATAACCTTCTTTAAACATGAAACATGGAAAACTGGGTGCAATCGAGAAGTTGCAGGAAGCTCCAATTTGTATGCCATAGTACCAATCTTTTGCAACACCTTGTACGGACCATAATACTTTGGTGATAATTTATTATCCTTCTTAGCTTGCTTGAGGGAAATTTGCTTATATGGTTGTAGCCGTAGGAATACCCAATCACCTACATCAAAACTTCTTTCACTGCGATGTTGATCTGCCTGTTGTTTCATTCTATTCTGTGCCAACACGAGGTTATCCTTTAAGAGTTGGAGGACTTGTTGTTGATGTTCAATGTGATGTTCCACTGCCTGAACCTTAGAATTTTCTCTTAAATATGATGTGATGGATGGTGGTTGATACCCATAAAGTGCCATAAATGGGGTCATTTTTGTTGTTGTATGGAAGGAAGTGTTATACCACCATTCAGCCAGAGGCAACCATTTGACCCATTGTGTCTGTTTATCAGATACAAAGCAACGAAGATATCCTTCCAAACATTTGTTTACTATCTCAGTTTGCCCATCAGATTGAGGATGATAAGATGAGCTATGAGCTAACTGAGTACCAAGACAAGAAAATAATTCTGTCCAAAAATTTCCAGTGAAAATGGGATCTCTGTCACTTACAATAATCTTTGGGTTTCCATGTAGCTTTTGAATTGTTTCCATAAATGCAGTAGAAACTGTACTGGCTTTAAATGGATGTGATAATGCACAAAAGTGTGCATACTTGGTAAGTCTGTCAACTACCACCATGATGACACTCTTTCCCTCAGACTTGGGTAAACCTGTGATAAAATCCATTGAAACCTCCTCCCAACGTTGGCTTGGAATGGATAAAGGTTGTAATAGACCCAGTGTCTTAATTGTTTCAACTTTATTTTGTTGGCAAACCAAACATTCTGCCACAAACTTTTGAATATCTGATTTAAGGCCATCCCAAAAAAATTCCTTCTTAACCCTGTGGTAAGTTTTTAAAAATCCTGAGTGCCCTCCTAAGGGAGAAGTGTGCAATTCCATAAGAATCTTTTGTTTTAGCTGGGAATTCTTACAGAGGTATAAGCGATCTTTGTACCATAACGAATCATTTTGCCAGCTAAATGTATCAGACGTACTGGAATCTTGTTGTAACTTTCGAATAAGTGCCCACACTTCTTCGTCATTCTTCCATTCCTCCCTTGCTTCATTTATCCAATCTGGTTGGATAATAGAAATGGCGCACAACAATGCTTCCACATCCTCATCCTTTCTTGAGAGTGCATCTGCCACCACATTTTGCTTCCCTTTTTTGTAGATGATTTCAAAGTCATAACCCAACATCTTTGTGACCCACTTTTGTTGCTCTTCAGAGGATAATCTTTGTTCTAAAAAGTATTTAAGGCTATCATGATCCGTTTTTACCTTGAAGTGTCTTCCCATTAGGTAGGGTCGTCATTTCTTAAGTGCATGGAGTATTGCCAACATTTCCTTCTCATAAATAGCTTTTTTAAAAACTTTCCCTTGATTGGACGACTTTCAAAAGCAATGGGTCTTTCATCTTGCATTAGAACAGCACCAATTCCATTTCCTGAAGCATCACATTCCACAATAAAGGTTTTTGTGAAGTCCGGTGTAGCTAAGACCGGTGCTTGGCACATTGCCTCTTTAAGATGTTCAAAGGCCTTTGTTGCTTCTGGAGTCCATGAAAATGCATCTTTCTTCAATAATGTTGTTAGAGGTGCTGCTATTCTCCCATAATTCTTAACAAACTTGCGATAATACCCTGTCAACCCGAGAAATCCTCGCAGATGCTTTATGGATGTGGGGATTTTCCATTCCTTAATGGCTTTAATTTTGCTAGGGTCTACCTTAACTCCTTCATGAGATACAATATGACCCAGATATTCCACCTCCTGGACTCCAAAGAAACATTTGGATCTTTTTGCATATAATTGTTTCTCCTCCAATAGTTGTAGCACCCTGTCAACATGTTCAACATGATCCTTCCAAGACTTGCTGTAGATTAGTATATCATCAAAAAATACTAACACAAATTTTCTAAGGAATGGTTTGAAAATTGAATTCATCAAACCTTGAAATGTTGAAGGTGCATTGGTAAGGCCAAAAGGCATGACCAAAAATTCATAATGACCCTCATGAGTTCTAAATGCTATTTTCGGAATGTCTTCAGTCTTCATTCTGATTTGATGATATCTTGAACGAAGATCCAACTTGGTGAAGTAAATTGATCCATGCAATTCATCCAGTAATTCATCAATGACAGGAATGGGGAACTTATCTTTAATAGTGAGCTTGTTGAGCTCCCTATAATCCGGACACATGCGCCATGATCCATCCTTCTTGTGCACCAATACTACTGGAGCAGAGAAAGAAATTTGACTCGGTTGAATTATACCAGCCTCTAGCATTTCTGCAACCATACGTTCAATTTCACTCTTTTGGACATAGGGATATCTGTACGGCCTGATGTTTGGAGGAACACTTCCTGGAATCAGATGAATAGCATGATCATGATCACGCATAGGTGGGAGACCTTTGGGAGTCTCAAATACCTTGGAATGATTGTCCAGGACTTTTTGGAGATCTGGAGAAATAGATGATTCCGATGTGGAAACATCTAGCGAACATAATTGTGCAATTACACCTCTTTGCTCCTTTTTTAGAAGCTTTGTCATACCATTAGAGCTGATTATCTTTCCTGGTTTCCCTGCAATACCCCTTAATTCAACTTCCTTTCCTTCCGTAGAAAATTTGATGAAAAGTTCTTGAAAATTAAAAGCTATTGTACCCAAGGATTGTAGCCATTGGACTCCTAGTACAACATCAGCACCTCCCATTGGAATGGAAAGCATTGGGCTAGTCAATACATATTCTCCCATGGATAGCTTGATATTATGGCACTTTCCAGAGCAATTTATTGTTCCTCCATTTGCAATCATCACTTGACACTTTGGTGCTGGATATAGGAAGCAATTCAATTCTTTTGCTACCTTACAATGAATAAAATTGTGGGTGCTTCCTGAATCAATCAACACTATTACCTTTTTCTTCTTGATTTGTCCTTCTATCTTGATGGTTTGAGGAGTGGTAATTCCCGCCAATGCATTACAAGATATGGCTGGATTTATTTTTTCTTCATCTAGGCTTTGTTCCTGGAGTATATCCTCTTCTTTTGACCTTTCTTTCTCCTTTTCTTCTTCCTCTTCACAATCTATGTAGAATAATTTCTTCTCAGCACACTTATGACCTTTAGTGTATTTTCTATCACAACTGTAAAAAAGCCCTTTTGCTCTTTTTTCTTCCAATTGTTGTGGTGTCAACCTTATAGGTTGTGGAAGACTAGGGGCAACAACACTTCCGTCTTTATAGTTGTGAGTGGTATGCTTCCTGGTTGCCATAATTTTGCTTTCCATTTTTCTTGCTAACCTGAATGCCTTCTCTAATGAATCAGGTTCCCAAAGGCGAACATCATGTTGGATATTATCCTTTAAAGACCCTATGAACACATCAATCCTATGCTCCTCTGGAATATATTTTACCCTTATGTTCAATTTTTGGAACTCCTCAATGTGCTCCATTATTGAACCCTTTTGTTTGAGACTTATCAATTGGCTAAAAAAAGTGTTGCTTTTTGTATCCTCATAATGTGCTATCAATTCTTCCGTAAAAATTGCCCAAGTGATAAATTTTTTACGAGAGCAAAGCCATTGATACCATACAAACTGATTTGGTTCCAAATATAAAGTTTCCATACGTACCTTTTGTGTGTTTTGCACATTATTGAGATCGAAGAATTGCTCCATCTGTAATATCCATGTTGCGGGATCCTTGCCATCAAACTTCTTCATATCGATTTTTGGAATATGGTGGGTCTTCGATCCAACATTAGAGTCTATGGAATCATGATTAACATTTCTTTTGTTCTCATCATGAGTTTCCTTTACTACCCTTTCACCATTAGTGACCCTTTCTTGTAGAAACTTCTTCAATTCTTCCATGTCTGTCTTCAAATCTATCTTCAAATCGTCCATCTTAGCTTCTACGCCTTTCTTTAAACAATCCATATTAGCTTCTACACCTTTATTTAAACCATCCATCTTATCTTCTACATCTTTCTTTAAACCATCCATCTTAGATTCTATTCATTTTTGTGCAAGTGACACTTGTTGCACTTGGTTTCGTAATTTTTCTATATCATGTTGCATTTCTTCCTCTTCTTCGTAAGTCATGCTAGAGCTTTCAGGTTGCTTACTAGGTGTTTTCATTTTCTTTCCTCGGGGCATCAATTACCGATAATAATGCTTTACTATGCCCTTTGAATTCCTTCAAACCAAGCTTACGCAAAAATTAAAAAAAAAAACTACACACCTTTTTTCACTTTGTAGAAGCCTGATATTGAATCTGATGTATCTCTGTAATTCCGAATTATCCAGTTCTGAAATTGTGACCTGTAGTAGCCTTCTGTGTCCTCTTTCCAATGCCACTAGTCTGATCCAAATTGGATTCTCCAAGAAAGAGTTATGCACAATCTCCCGCAGTGACCTGATTATAGACTAGTTCAGTAGAGCGAACTTGTATGAAGTGCCACGTGTCACTGTTTCGACCTTTGACTCTGAAAAATATATATAAGAAAACTACAGTCTATACTCTTTCTGTACCTTCTTACGAAAATTTCAATCCGATGCTCAGAAAGAAAGTTATGACGATTTTCCCCAGGTCACCTGTTTGGAATGTAATTCAGGAGTCTGCAAAAAGACCAATTTCCTCAGATCATATCTCTGCAAATATAGCACAAAAAGCTCTGAAATTCGAACCCGAGGTTCAGCGCGATTTCTTCTCAAATGGTTTTTTTTTGCAACTTCTGAAATGTCGCAGAAAAAAATTTATAGCGAAAATTCCACGATGACCTGTTTGGAGCAGCGAAACCCTAGAATCCAAAGCTCTGATACCAAATGTTATGAAACCAGCTCAAGAAAAGATAGAAAAGATAGATCAACGCCTTAGAATTCAGCCTCTTCGAGGGGAAAACCTCCTTTACATTACATAAATGAACAATTCTTGGATGATTCAAATGAAAAAACCTCCTTCCTATATATAGGAGTCTAAGGAGTCACAATATAATCTAGCCGACCTAACAATAATAATATAAAGCCACAAAAATAACAATAGAGGGATTCTATGGGGCACAGTAATAACAATATGGGGGCAATAGGGGCACAACAATATTAATAAGGGGTATAACTACAATAGTAATGGGGTAATCACTAGTATTATAGGGACCCAACAAATCTAACCCTAACTCGACTAGCATTGATTTCTCAACATGGTATTAGAGCTAAGGTCAAAGAAGATTGAATATCACTTCGTTGGCTTGAAGGAAATGATTACTCCCTCTATGATAACAATGGGATTCAATTCTATAGGAATATGGATCAAGAATATTGTCTACTACTTATTCAACAAGGTCAAAAGTCAAGGGTTCTTAGCTGCACTTACATGATCGCTTAATGATGATAATGCATGGATCATTTACAGTGGAGTGTTAAGGAAAATGATAGGGGAAAGTAAACAACTACAAACTCTATGAAAGCAAACATATTCCCATGTAGTGGAATTGGAAGACAACAAAAGCTATGTTTTTATAGGTTTGGGATCAACATCTTTGAAGCTAGAGAATGGAGAAAAACTACATCTCAACAACATACTATATGTTCTAAGTTTGAAAAAGAATTTTCTTTCAATTTCTTGCTTAGAAGATAAAGGGGATAGAGTTTCTTTTGTTGATGGAAAGGTGACTTGGTTTGGGAAAATATTCAAGTATTGATAAAGTTAGGGTTATTGGAGTTTCTGAAGGAAGCTTGTATAAATTCATTACACCACCTCCTCAAGCCCTAGTTCATATGGAAATCACTCCTATTGATCTATTGCATAGAAGATATGGCCATCTTCACTACAATGTCATTTCCACTCTTAAACATATAGTTCATGGCATCCCCAATATCAATGAATATCGTGAAGGATTTTGCAAGGCATCTTTGGGATAACATACAAAAAAACCATTTTCAAATATGGAAACAAGGTCTAAAAAATATTAGACCTCATACATTTTGGTGTGCGTGGGCCCATTTCTGAAAAATCACTTGGAGGTTATCTTTACTATGTAACATTTTTTGATGATCACTCTAGAAAGACATGGATCTACCTTCTCAAGAAAAAGGATGAAATATTCGAGAAATTCAAATACTTTAGATGTGAAGTGGAAACCCTAACTGAAAGAAAAATAAAGACTTTCAGATCCGACAATGGTGGGGAATACACTTCTAAATAATTGATTGCATATTGTAAAGAAGCAGGAATTAAGAGGGAGCTTACTGTTCCCTACTATTCCGAACAAAATGGAGTGGTTGAAAGAAAGAATAGGGCAATTGAAGGAGTTGTATGAACAATGCTCCTTGATCAAGACTTACCAAAATTTCTATGGGGAGAAGAAACAATAAAAAACGTATATATTCAAAATATAAGTCTCTTGAAAATATGACACCCGATGAAGCTTGTGACAGGGAAGAACCCAAGTGTGGACCATCTCCGAATCTTTGGGAGTCCTTCCTACATCCACATTCCAAAGGAAAAACGAAAGAAGCTAGATTCTACATGCATCAAATGGATCTTCGTTGGATATAGTCTCTCCTCAAAGGCATGTAGAAGCTACATCAAGGAAGGGAGACACATTAAAGTAAGAAGGGACGTTATATTTGATGAAAATCAAGCCTACGAAAGATCGAAGGATATTCCTATTGATTTTGATGTCAAATATCTACCTATATTTGAAGAAGAAGAAGTACAACCTGACAACCCTTCTACAATTCAAGAAGAAGAAGAAGGACCAAGTGAGCCTATTCAACCTATGGCCATATCGAATGCAAGGAAGAGGCCAAATTGGTTAAAAGCTACTCTTGAAGATGCTGAAGGGCATGGAGCTATGAAAGGAACCTTTAGAGAAAGATATATGCCGAACAGATATTCTAGATATGTTGTATACATGACAGTACTAATTGATGCAAAACCATCTACATTTGAAGAAGTTGCCAATTAGGAAGTATGGAAGAAATCTATGAAGGAAGAATATCAATCCATCATGAAGAATGGGGTTTGGGAAATCATTCCTAGACCTAGTGACAAATCAATTGTCACCTCAAAATGGATCTACAAGATCAAACACGATGTTGATGGAAGTATAGATAAATACAAATCCATATATGTTGCAAGGGGTTTCTCTCAAAAGGAAGACATAGATTATGAAGAAACCTTTGCACACACTGCAAGGTATACTACCATTAGATCTTTGGTTTCATTGGCTACTACAATGGGATGGAATATCCATCAAATGGACTTGAAGACAACATTTCTGAATGGGAACATCAATGAAGAAGTATACATTGAGAAACTTGAAGGCTTTGAGTTAAATGGAAAATGTCGAGTTGTGTTATATTCTTTCCACGACTAGCCCACGTAGTTAACCGGGGGGTTAGAGGGGGGGCAGCTCGAGGTGGAGCCACCTCCCCTCGTTGCACTGATTGCATAGCGGGGGGGTCACAATGGGTTTGAGGGGTGCAAGTAACCCCCCTCTATGGGGTCTAAGGCAACGTCTCGAAAATTTTTGTTTTTTGGACCCTATATTAGGTTGGGTAGACCTACCTATGGTTTTGTGCATCTTTCTCGCACATGGTTTTGGACGCGATGGTTTTTGGTCCATGGTATTGTATGCTTTGGCATGTATAAATATGTATTGTAACATTGAAAGGAACATAAGGAAAAATCAAGCTGGTAGTCCCAGTTTTGGGATCCAGGGGAAAATCTCTGTGTATATGTGTTTTATGTGTTATGCTCTCGCATTGTTTATTTTCTATGTTTTTAGAATTCGTATGCAGGTAATTTCTGTACGGGGTTAAAACCTACATTTGGTATCAGAGGTGTTTTGGCTTCAAGGGGACGCATTTGTTGTTGGGGGGTTTCACTCGGGCCTGTGGTAGACCTTGTTCAGTGGGAGATCTGCGAGACCGATTCTGGTGGTGAATGAAGATGGTGATCAATGGAAAGATATAGATCGAGAAATTTAATGGTCAGAGTTTTGAGTTGTAGAAACTCAAGATGGAAGATCTGTTGGTGGATAAAGATCAGTGGATCACGGTAGATCTGGGTACTAAACTAACGAGAGTGTCCGATGAAGAATGGAAGAAGTTGGATCGGAAGGCAAAGAGAAAAATACGATTGTGTGTCTCAGATTCAGTATTGTTGAATGTATTAGGGGAAGCTATGATGAAGGCTTTGTGGGACAAGTTAGGGACTTTGTACCAATCTAAGTCTCTGGTGAATAAACTGTTCTTCCGGAAAAAGCTATATAACCTGAGGATGAAAGATGGAGACTTGGTGACAGAGTATCTAAACACATTTAATACTATGGTAAGTCAGTTATTATTTGTTGATATTAAAATTTCAGATGAAGATAAGTGTATCAGTTTGTTGTGTTCTCTACCAGATTCGTGGGATAGTCTGGTTATTGCAATAGGTAGCAATGCAACTGCGTTGCAGTTTGATGAAATAGTCTTGTCCTTGTTGACGAAGGAAATGAAATGGAAAAATATGGAGAGCCAGAATGGTGATGCCTTGTTTGTATGAGGACGGTCCCATAATAGAAACAAAAATAAGTCATCAAGTGGGAGGTCTAAATCTAGAGGGAGATCTAAATCTCTAGGAAAACCTGTAAAGGTGATTTGCTGGAAATGCAGAAAGGAAGGGCACTACAAAAGGGATTGTAAATCTAAATCTCCTGATAAAGGAAAGGGATCTGATGATGCTCCTTCTGTAGAGGCGAAAACCACCTCAAATGAAGGTGGGGATGTGTACTTGGCTTCTTCAAGTACACATGTAGATCATGAGACATGGTTGATTGACTTAGGTGCATCCTTTTACTTCACTCCCCATAGAGAGTGGTTCTGCGAGTATGAGAAATATGATGGTGGTGATGTCTTCTTGGGGGATGGCAGGAAGGCTATAATCGTTGTTTGCGGAAAAGTAAAGTTGAAGTTGCAAGGTGGAAGGGTTAGAACACTTCTAGGTGTTCTGCATATTCTTGCATTAGTCAGAAATATGATTTATGTAAGCAATCTGGATGATGCATGTGTAAAAACAGTGTTCAAGAAGGACACATGCAAGATGGTTTGGGGGGCACTGGTATTGATGTGGGGAGTTCGAATTGGAACTCCGTACAAGCTGCAAGGTAGCACTGTTGTTGATGGGTGCAATAGTTATGTGGTTCTTGAAAGTGGAGCATAAAATCTAGTGGTCTCTAAAGAGAAGATCATGTTGTGGCATCAAAGGCTTGGACATATTGGAGAGAAGGGCCTTCTAATACTTCATGGTAAAGGTATGGTAGAAGGTATGAGTAATAGCTCTCTGGATTTTGATTTCTGTGAAAATTGTGTATATGGGAAGTAGAAACAGGTGAGTTTCCCCTTTGGTGGTAAGAGGGCGAAACATATATTAGAACTTGTGCACAGTGATGTGTTTGGACCTATGAAGTTTCCATCACTGGGTAAGTCTATGTACTATGTATAATTTATAGATGACTTCTCAAGGAATACATGGATATATTTCCTTAAGAAGAAATCTAAAGTCTTTGACAGGTTTAAAGAATTTAAGGCTTTGGTGGAAAACCAAATAGAGAATAAGATAAAGGTGTTGAGGACAGATAACGATGGAGAGTTTTGCAATAAGGAATTTCAAGAATTATATAAGAAGTGTGGTATAACACGACAGAAGACTACTCCATACACACCTGAGAAAAATGGAGTTGCAGAAAGAATGAACAAGACGTTGATGGAAAGGGCAAGAAGCATGCTCAGTGGTGCTGTGTTAGGACAAGAATTCTAGGCAGAGGCGGTGGAGACATCATGTTACCTAGTCAATAGATCACCTTCATCAGAGTTGGAGGATAAGACTCCACAAGAGGTATGGACTGGTAAGAAGCCCTCTCTTTCACATCTAAAGGTATTTGGATGTGATGCATATGTACATGTTCCAAAGGAGAGAAGAACCAAGTTGTATAGTAAATCATAAAAGTGTATCTTTATTGGGTATAAGGATGGTTTAAAGGGTTATAATATTTGGAACCCAGTAACAAGGGAGGTTGTGTATAGCCGAGACGTGGTGTTTAGAGAGGTGAAAGATGTTATTAAACATGAAGTCCAACCAAAGGAACCTTAGAAGATAGTGTTTGAGCTTAAGGAGGAAGAATTAGACTCTACAACAGAGGAGGAATCATAAAATGAAGAGCCACAAACTTCGGGTGTGAGAAGATCAGTTCGAGAAAGAAGGCAGCCAGAAAGGTATATTCCATCTGCTTTCTATTCAAATTTTTCTTTATTTGTTACTGATGATGATCCCAGAACTGTGAAGGAAGTAATAGATTCAGAGGATGGAAAACTCTGGAAAGAAGCCATGGTTGATGAAATGGCATCTTTGCACAAAAATGAGCCTTGGGATTTGGTGGAGTTGCTGGCTGGGAGGAAACCCATTGGCTGCAAATGGGTGTTCAAGAAGAAGATAAATGCAGAAGGAAAGCTAGAGAAATACAAAGCTCAGTTGGTAGAAAATGGTTATTCCCAGGTGTCAGGAATTGATTTTGGTGATATTTTTTCTCCTGTTGCCAAGGTAGCTTCTATTAGATTACTTTTATCAGTTACTGCTGCTTTTGATTTTGAGGTAGAACAGATGGATGTGAAGACAACATTTCTTCATGGGGATCTGGAAGAGGAGATCTACATGAAGCAACTTGAAGGTTTTGCAGTGAAGGGTAAGAAAGAAATGCTATGCAAGTTAAAGAAGTCTCTGTATGGGTTAAAACAGTCACCACGGATGTGGTATCAGAAATTTGATACATTTATACGGGGAATTGGCTTCACCAAAAGAAAAGCAGATCACTGTGTGCATTTTAAATTAATTGGTGATCGTGTTATTTATTTGGTCTTGTATGTGGATGATATGTTGTTGGTTGGAAATGACAAAGAAATTATCTAGTATTTGAAGACCCAATTGTCCTCCAATTTTGACATGAAAGATCTTGGTGCTGCAAACTATATTTTAGGCATGGAAATTAAAAGGGACCGAGAAAAGAGGAAGCTCTAGTTTAACCAAAGGAAGTATGTCGAGACAATACTACAGAGGTTTAATATGCAGGATAGTAAACCGGTGAAGGTTCCTATTCCTGTAGGTGTGAGGTTATCTGCTGAACAGTGTCCCAAGACACAAGAAGACGAAGCAGACATGTCCCGTGTTCCATATGCAAAAGCAGTCGGTAGCCTAATGTATGCAATGGTCTGTACTAGACTAGACATTGCACATGCAGTGGGAGTATTGAGCAGGTTTATGTCAAAACCAGGGAAGGAGCACTCGACAACAGTGAAGCGAGTTTTCAGGTATTTTCGTGGCACTAGTGATTATGGTTTGTGCTACCAAGGAAGACCAGGATTGGACAAAGTGTTGGATATCCATGGCTTTGTTGATGCAGACTAGGATGGAAATTTGGATCAGAGAAGATCTACAAGTGGGTGTGTGTTTAACCTATTTGGAGGTGCAGTCATTTGGATGAGTAAGAAACAATCTGTAGTGGCACTATCAACTACAGAGATAAAATACATGGTAGCCACTCATGCAAGCAAAGAAGCAGTTTGGTTGCAGAGATTGTGTTCAAGTATGGGGTTATTACAGGGAGCTATACAGATAGACCGTGACAACCAAAGTGTAATTTTCTTGGCAAAGAACCCTATATATCATTCAAAGACAACGCACATTGATGTTCAGTATCACTTTGTGAGGGATATGATAGAAGACAAAAAGCTGTTGCTAGTAAAGGTGGACACTTTGAAGAATACTGCAGATGCATTGACAAAATCTGTGAACTCTGAGAAGTTCTCTTAGTGTAGAGAAACAATGGGTGTTGCAAGGCTGGATAAATGACTAAGCTCTTGTGGCCCCTTGTGGAAAGAAAACAACAAGTGGGAGAATGTTAGGTTGTGTTATATTCTTTCCACGACTAGCCCACGTAGTTAACCGAGGAGTTAGAGGGGGGATGGAGCCCCCCCTTTGTTGCGTCGATTGCGTAGCAGGGGACCCTATATTAGGTTGGGTGGACCTACCTATGGTTTCGTGCATGGTTTTTGCACATGGTTTTGGATGCGATGGTTTTTAGTCCATGGTTTTGGACGTGATGGTTTTCGGTCCATGGTATTGAATGCTTCGGCATGTACAAATATGTATTGTAACATTGAAAGGAACATAATGAAAAATCAAGATGGTAGTCCTGGTTTTGGGATCCAGGGGAAAATCTCTATGTATATGTGTTTTAAGTGTTATGCTCTCGCATTGTTTATTTTCTGTGTTTTTAGAATTCGTATGCAAGTAATTTCTGTACGGGGTTAAAACCTACAGAAAAGATACTAATGTCTGTAGACTCAAGAAGGCCCTATATGGTTTGAAGCAAGCTCCTAGGGCATGGTATGCAAGAATGGATGCATACCTTCTAAGAATTGGGTTCATGAAGAGTTCTGTTGATCCAAATATCTACATCAAGGTTGTGAATAATGATCCAGTCATTATTCTATTGTATGTGGATGAGCTATTCATTACAAGTGTGGAGAGAAGAATACAAGAATGCAAGAAGATGTTGGCAGTTGAATTTGAGATGAAGGATCTAGGACTGATGCACTATTACCTAGGTCTAGAAGTATGGAAAAATCTTGGGGAGATATATTTTGGGTAAGGAAAGTATATTATCAAGATGTTGCAGAAATTTGGGATGATGGATTCCAAGCCCATGACTACTCCTATGATCACCAATATCAAGAAGTTAAGGAGCTTCGACTCAAGTCTCATGGATCCTACCAGTTATCATCAATTGGTGGGTTATCTGATGTATCTAGTAAATACTAGGTTGGATATATGCTTTGTTGTGAACATCCTCAGTTAGTTTTAGTTGGAGCATCGTCATGATCACTGGATAGCTACCAAGCATATATTGAGATATCTTCGTGGCATGATACATCACTTCCTAAAGTACAATAGCAAGGAATTCATGTTGATTGGCTTCACATAATCAGATTGGGGTGGCAGTGAGATCGATGGAAGAATCACTACCAGTGGATGCTTTAGTTTGGGATCTGCCATGATCTCATGGATGAGTAGAAAGCAAGATCTCGTTGCTTTGAGTAGTGTTGAAGCAGAGTATGTGGCTGCATGTGAAGTAGGAAAGGAGGTTGTATGGTTGAGGAATCTTCTAACAAATTTGTTCGAGAAGCCTCTAGATGCTACTGTGATTAATTGTGATAATCAACGTTGTATTAAGATGTCTGTGGATGCCTTGTTTCATGCTAGGACGAAGCATATCAATAATTAGTTCCACTATATTAGGAACTTGGTGTAGGATACAATCATGAAGCTACAATATGTCCCGGCAATTGACCAAGTAGTTGACATAATAGCAAATTCTCTTCCTAATAAGAAGATTGAATATCTTAGAAGAATGCTTTGCTTTAGTTGATAGTGTTGATCTTGTTGATGATGATAAAAGTTTGGAAGAGATTTTTTGATGCCTTGTGTGTGAGACACATTGCCTTGGAGGACATCTGGCTGACACTATGTGTTGATGTCTAGTTCCCGAAGTAGGGAGGGTGGTGTTGATCATCGAGCTTTGACCTTGGATACACACCTAGATCCCTGGGTTGATGGTTAGAAAGTAATTCTGATGGTACCTAGAGAGGCTGAAAGCTTTAGTTCATCTTAGTCCCACTCAGATATATTTCCCTGGTCAGGAATCTAGTCCATGGCATTGCGGTGCATAAAATATTGAGTGACCTTGGATAGATTTCCCTAGTTAGGAATCTATTCCATGGCATTGCAGTGACTAAACTCTTCATAGTTCATATAGTTTGAGATATTCCTTATGAATACCTCCCTAGTTAAGAGAGAGGGTTGAAAAATGTAATTATGTTCAGTCTTCATAAAATGTGTATGTCAAAAGAATTTTTATTATTGTTACAATTCCTTATTAAAGCATGGGTTTAATGCTTGGGTCATCATTTTATTAGTCAAATTCCCCATTGTGGACTCCTAGGGTTAATAAAGAGTCATTGTATATTTTATGAGACCCTTCTTGGGCTTTTGAATGATGTAGAAAGAATTATTTATGATTCAAAGATGAATTATGTAACCTCCACACCAAGTAAGCCTTAAGAAGATCCTCAAGGAAGGCAATTAGACCTCATTGGAAGGCTATATATACAAGGTAGTTTGAATTCATTTAGAGCATCTCACTCTCTCACACATAGTTCGATATCTGAAGCTGGAAGTTGGGAAAAGTGCGAAGGTGAAGGAGGAGGCTAAAAGGAATGCGAGTTTGGTCAAGAAGGAAGGGAAGGACAAAATCGAAGTTTTGGTAACTCCCTCTCTCTCTCTCATGTGGGCTAACTTAGGAGATCGAAGTCTCCTTGTCAAAGTTGAAGCTGTTGCTACTGCCTGTTGATGCCGAAAGCTTCCAAGTCAAAGTTGCTAGGATCAAAGTCTTTACTAGGTCGAAGGTTTGAAGAAGGAAATGATGGCTTAGCGTGGAGTAGGTTTGTGTATAGGTTGAAGAGTCTCAAGGAAAACTACTAAAGGAAGATATTTTTGATTGGTTTTTCCCCTAGATAAGGGTTTTTCCCTGGTAGAGTGCCTACATCTTGTGTCTTGTGTTTTTGTGATCTTCATGCACACATAATTTGGTAATTTTTTTATAAAATATAATATAACAAATAAGTAAAATAAGATAACATAATTCACAAGTAATTATCAAGAAATAGAAATCTAACCCTAACTCTACTAGCATTGACTTCTCAACACATGGTTGCCTTTTTTGGATGCTCATGAACTCATTCTCTACATCACAACATATTTTGACCAATGTTAACTATGCGAGTGAACCGTCTTGGGCTATACTACTTCCTTTGGTTATTGGATGGATTTTTCATGGTTCTTTATCTGTAGCTCGTTGACTTGATGAGACCTCTACTTTCAGTTTACCTTGTGAAGAGGCCATTCTGGGAGTCAATGTTCTTGAGTATTTTTGTTTTATGGTTTGTTTTTCTTAATGTAAAAGGCGTGGAGTCAATTTGTATTGTCTCCTAGATGTGTTTTGTATGGGATGTAATTCTAGACAACTATGTATTGCAAAGTAACTCTTACTCTGGACTTGATATGTGGATTTGTAGCTTTTAGGCCCCTCTTGGTTCAGGTGACAATGATGTCAATCTTTAAGTAATTATCCATTTTGATCATTAATATAAATAACACTAGCTCAAAAAAAAACCTCCACAATTTCATTTAAAAATTAGCTTTGGATCCTTCTTCTCTTGAATTCTCCCATACAATGTTGATATTTTATGTGTTCTTTAGATGGCTATGAAATAATTTTGTATTATCGTCTCCTTGAATAAGTCATACAACTCTACTTTTAATAAAATGTAATTTTAAATATAAATAAATACAAAATAAATAATATATTAATTAATGTAATTTTAAATATCAAACTAGTTTATTATTTAAGTGGTTTAAAGGTGGTGACCAATGTTGGGCAAAGGCTAATTCCATAAATTTTGCCAATTAAATATGACCTCTTGAAAAATAAATAGAAATAATATCTGAATGAATCTAAATAAATTGTTGGAGAACCATAAAAACAAGATGCTTCTGCAAAAGAAGAACAATGGAGATTGAAAAGTAGAACTGCCCGGCTCCAAGCGGGTGATGGCAATACGAAATTCTTCCACAACTTTGCAAATGGAAGAAAGGCCACCAATACTATCTGGAAGATGCCCTGTGAGTCTAGGGGTTGGGCCTCTACTCACCCACAATTAGCCAGATTGGGGATTACTCATTTCAAGAGGAAATTCACTGCGCCGGCAGCCATCAACCTCCCGGATATCATCAATTTAGCTGGCCACTTTCCAAGGTTTGTGGATCAGGAAGAGGCAGAAGACTTAAATCAACCGGTCACTCTGGAGGAATTGGAAGGAACTCTCAAGTGGTTCAAAAAGGATAAGAGTCCTAGCCCTGATGGCTGGCCAGTGGAGTTCTATTTGGCTTTTCTGGAGCTTCTGGGAGGGGATCTACTTGCTGTCATCGAGGAAAGAAGAACATCGGGACACATCCACCCCCTCATTAACTTCACTTACTTGGCCTTGATCCCTAAGACTGATTCGCCTTCCTCTTTTAATGACTTCAGGCCTATATCCCTCTGCAACTGTCTGTACAAAATCATCTCTAAAATCATCGCCAACCGCATCAAGCCCATACTATCCAATCATATCTCTCAGGAGCAATTTGCCTTCCTCCACCATAGACATATACAGGATGCCATTGGTACAGCCCAAGAAGCCCTCCACTCCATCAAACTCAAAAATATCAAGGGACTCACTCTTAAAATTGATCTGGCAAAGGCCTTTGACAAAGTGAATTGGTTATACATCAAGATGATTATTACTCATTTAGGGTTTCCCCCAGCACTCATCAGCTGGATCATGGGATGCATCTCCTCTGTCTCTTTTTCTATTCTCATAAATGGTTCGGCATCACCCTCCTTCAATATTGATAGGGGGATCAGGCAGGGATGCCCTTTATCACCACTTCTTTTCTTACTAGTCATGGAAGGACTGAGTAGACTTATAGCTACAGAAAAAAGAAGGGGGGACCTTCAAGGCCTAAAAATCATGGAACAATTCTACCTGACACATCTACTTTTTGTAGATGACATATTGATCTTCCTGAATGGCAGTGTCCGGGACTCGACTTCTTTGAATGAGATTCTAAACCTTTTCTGCAGAGCCACGGGAATGGAGATCAACAGAGAAAAATCCACCATCTCTCTATCTGATTGCTCCCTACAGGAATCTCAGTTGGCCACTCAATATTTTCCCTTTCAGGCTACTGATTTGATGGGGGGATTAAAATATTTGGGCTTCAGACTAAAACCAGATGGGTACAAGATTGCAAACTGGACCTGGCTCATTACAAAAGTGGAGAAGAGAATTGGTTGTTGGTGTCACAAGTTTCTGTCTAGGGCAGGCAGACTTGTCCTTATCAAAACAGTCCTTGAAGCCACCTCGGTGTACTGGATGTCTCTCGCCTGGATTCCTAGAGGTATTCTTCACAGAATACAACAAATCTGTTGTATATTCCTCTGGAATGGTAGTAAGGAGGGCAGACTGTTTGCCTGGGTAAAATGGACAAGAATTGCTACACCGAAGCAGTGGGGAGGCTGGGGACTTAAACTTCTTCCGGCATTTGCTCAAGCCTTGGCAGCCAAACAGAGTTGGCTCCTCCTCAAACAAAACAGCCTCTGGGTAGAGGTTATACAACATAAATACATCTGGCCATTGATTATCATAGACTGGATCAGAAGCCCATCTTGGCACAGGAAAGGCATATCGGTGATTTGGAGAGCCATTCTAAATTCTATTTCTATCATTAAGGATGGCTTAATATGGAAGATTGGAAATGGTGCTTCTATCCGTATCGGCATTGATCCTTGGATTGGATGTGGTAACTCACATATTCTACCTGATGGACTGATTCAGCTCCTAAACAACAGAGGTATCAAGTATCTGGAACAGATTAGGGATCAGCATAATACCACTTTCCATACTCAAGCATGGCTGACTGACCCGCACTGGCACATTCCAGAGGAATGGAGTAGAATTTGGCATCTCTACCTACAGGCTCTCGCTGAAACACATGTTAGATTACGGAATGTTGAAGATGAACTCATCTGGGCTCACTCAAAAACTGGGCAATACACACTGAAACAGGGGTATAACAGAATCATAGCAGACAAGAAGCCAGAGATCATTAAAAGCTGGTGGATTAGCCTATGGAAATTACAAGCTCCTCCACGTACCAGGCTGTTGATGTCGAATATTTTAGAAGATAATACCCCTACGGGCTCCTATCTGAAAAGGCAGGCTTTCATGGGGCCTACCCGATGTGTACTCTGCCTCCAAGAAGAAGAAATAAACCAGCATATTTTTCTCACCTGCATTATCACCAGAAGCATATGGACTCAAGTCCTTATATCTCTTAATATGACCAGAAACTGGCAGGGGGTTGATATAATCTCGGCTTGGGAGAACTGGTGGAGCACATCAGCTCTCACCAAATCAAGAAACCTGCCTCTCCTCGTATCATGGTATATTTGGCTCAAAAGAAATAAAAAGTTTGGTAAACTGGAATCTCCTCCCCCCATATATTTGTGCTGCATACGAAGAGCTTCCAAATGATGAAAGCCAAAAGAGACCAAGGATTATACATCAGGAACAGATCAACAAAGATATCTCGTGGGCCTACTATGATGGGGGTGCCCAACAACACAACTGTGGGGGCGGCATCTGCCTCTACCTTTCTGAAACTCATTTCTACCAGATATGCTTGGGACTGGGACCTGGCACCAACAACCATGCTGAATTGATAACACTCCGCCACCTGCTATACTTTGCTATCCTGAAACAATGCAGAAATATACAAATATTTGGTGATTCAAAGATAGTGACCGATTGGTTTAACAATTTAGCTGTTTGCACTGCATACTCTCTGAGATCTATATTGGAAGAAATTGTTTTTTTCAAAACTTTCTTTGATCAGATTTATGTTTCTCACATCTACAGGGAAAGAAATGAAACTGCTGATAGGCTATCAAAAGAAGCGACGCATCGTCCTCTAGGGGAATGGATGATCGCAGAACATTCTCCGGCAGGGATCTATCATTATTTCCACAGACCATACATAGAAGAGGGACTATTGAGGGGCAATAGCCTCTAATTTACAACGATATGAATCTGAACCTTTTAGCTTTTGCACTGTACAAAAAAGAATAGCTTATGATTGACAACCCTTGCGTGGGTTATTTTTGGTATTTATACATTGTGGATATATGCATCAGAACAGTACACCCTCTAGATTTCCTGTATATTTATTTTTTGATTTTTGACAGTAGACTTCATAGCCACGTTTACAGCATATGCCTTCGGGCATCTACAACATGTAATTTCTATTTAATGAAATTATGAATTTTCTTTCCCCGAAAAAAAGAATCTAAATAAATTTAGATCAACGGAATTTGGTTAAAGGTACTAAATCTTTGGAAAAAGTTCCTTACAAATGTTTATCCAACATCAAAGAATGGCATTCAAAGTCCTTACACATGCTTACCCAACATCAAAGCATTGCATTCAGAGATGAACAACCATTCCAATTTTAAAAATAATACCTAGGATGTATAATCTCCATTAAATAGTCCTCATGCATTAGGGTAATCACATGGGAACTTGAGTGATTGCATTATTTCTTTGTGAGTCTTAGGGATCTTGGGTGTCACACATGGAGGTATAGGTCTTTGGTGTTAGAACAACCCTAGCTATATAATTGTCATACTTGGAATTAACTTCTTTTACATGTTAGAGTTGTGAAGTGGAGGATATTTTCTCCAAATAAATTCAAATTTAAGATGAATTTATATAAGTTGGATGTAGTGCAAAAGTGCATACTACTCATCAATATACCATATAAATTATCTAGAAAAGAATTCTATATTTTTAGATGGAGACAAAGAAACTTTGTATAACAAAGTATATATTTTAAATGAGGACAATACTCTTTCCTTATATGCCACAAAAACTATTCAAAAAGAAAAAGTATATTTTTGGATTTGGGAAAAGAAACTCTATGCAAAATATTGTTGAAAAATTTGTTAGAGATAAAAATTCTAGAGAAATAAATGATAGTAATTCATACATAACAACAATAGACATAAATCATGCACATCGTGATTTATCCTATAAA
This sequence comes from Pinus tabuliformis, assembly GCA_031772625.1. Lineage (NCBI taxonomy): Eukaryota > Viridiplantae > Streptophyta > Pinopsida > Pinales > Pinaceae > Pinus > Pinus tabuliformis. The sequence goes on along the minus strand of CM062813.1, from coordinate 799,804,901 downwards.
TTTCCAATTGGAGAAACACCAACCTAATAATATATCTATTATCTTTTGACTTAAATGTGGCCAATTAAGTCAAGACCTTGGGTGAGGCCAAGTGACCTTTCCATTTGCTCAATTATGACATATTACAATGGAGCTTATCTCTGCTGCACCATTTTTCCGCACCTTGCTCTTTGCTGCCCTAGAAAGTCTGGTCCTTTGCAGCTATTGACAACACTTGATCTAATTTTTTTCTTTCCTTCTAGGAACACGATATTGAATTTGATGTATCTCTATGATTTCAGATCCCCAATATGTGATCTTTGGTCATGTAGTAGCCCTTTGAGTATTCTTTCCAATGCCACAGGTCTGACCCGATTTGGATTCTTCAAGGCAAAGTTATGCCCAATCTCTCACAATGACCTAATTATGGACTAGTTCAATAGAACGAACTTGTACGGCATGTCACGTGTCACTGTTTCCTCCTTTGGCTCTAAATTTGATACACAGAAAATTACAGTCCATGCACTATCCGCCACTTTTACAGAATTCCAAACCACTTCCCAGAGAGAGAGTTATGATGATTTTCCCAAGGTCACCTATTTGAGATGAAATTCGAGAGCCTGCAAAAACCCCAACTTCCACAAATGATATCTCTGCAAATATAGTGAACTAAGATCTGAAATTTGGTCACGATGTTCATTAGGATTTGTATCAAATGGGTTTTAATTTTAGCATCTAAGACTTCGTAGAAATAAAGTTATAGCGAAAATTCCATGATCACTACTTTTGGAGGATATATGAGATTTCTTTTTATAGAGTTGAGAGGGACTTCTATAGAGAATGTTGGAGGGATTTTAGGAGCTTAAAATTTATCAATTATTGACTATTCAATGACCAAAATCAATGATAAATTCCATGCCACAACCCCATGGGGTTTTAGCCCACTAATTGGGGTTACTAACTTCAATCTTGAATAACCTACAAACCGTGAGGAGTTACAAGGAGAGATATATACTGATAGAAATATATTTTTGAGTAGAGTATTCCTATAATGGTTATGCGACAAGAAACCATGAATAATGATGCCCAATGTGCCATGGAAGTTCAGGGTCATCCTTGGTGCTGCTTGGGTTGACATCAATGACAACCTCAGATCATCTTTAGATCAACAATCTCCCCCTTTGGCATTGATGGCAACACAAGTACTCCCCCTGCGATCAGGGCACCTCTTCCTACTGCCTTCTCTCCCCCTTTGACATCAATGGAAAAGGGTAACTTCCCCTAACACACAACCATCCTATGGACTTGTATACACTTCCTCTCCCCATTTATTTTCTAAATAAGGAGAATCCCAAACTTCTCGCGAAGATATTCAAATGCTTCACGAGGTAAAGGTTTAGTGAAGATATCAACGATTTGTTCTTTTGTACCAACATATTCAAGTTTCATATTCCTTTCAGTGACTTGTTCTCTAACAAAATGATATTTGATCAGAATGTGTTTTTTTTTTGAATGCATGATAGGATTCTTGGAGATGTTGATGGCACTGGTGTTATCACATAAGATGGAATAGGCTCACTAAATTGTACTTGAAGATCTTACAAAGTTTGTTTCATCCAAAGGACTTGAGTACAACAAGCTTCCGCTGCAATGTATTTTGATTCCACTGTAGATAACAAGATTGAGGTTTGCTTTTTGCTCAACCATGATACGAGACAGCCACCTAGATAGAATGTTGCTCCACTAGTACTATTACGATCATCAACGCTTCCTTCCCAATCTTCATTTGTAAAGGCTTGAATAATTAGATTGTTTCCCTTGGGATACCGCAAGTCATATTCTATTGTGCCCTTTAGATATCGAAGAATTTTTTTGACAACAATAATATGTGATTCTTTTGATGCTGCTTGGAATCTTGATACTTGTCCAACTACTTTCATTGTTGGCATTATGATACAAGTGTTGTCCTTGATGGAAACTCACACAGATGACAGATCATAGTGTAGCAGGTCAATAGCAAAGAATTGATGATCAAACTACAAAGAATGAAGAAAGAAAAGTATATACACAGGTTCACTATATACCAAGTTGTGTACACACGCAGGTTCACTATATACCAAGTCGCGTATATACGCAGGTTCGCTATATACCAAGTAGTGTATACACGTAGGTTATACATGCAGGTTCACTATATACAAAGGCGCGTATACACGCGAGATTGCTGATCAAAAGTCGCATATGCATAAGCACGCACTTTCATGCATGGAAAAGCGTGTACATGTGGGAAAGCTTATTTTTGGGTCCGTGGTATTTAGACCTATGGTTTTGGACCTTGGTATTGTGTCCGAAGTGTTGAATCCAAGTACTGGGTCCCTAGTATTGGTTCTAAATGGTTTTGGACCATGGTATTGAGTAAGGCCTAAGACTATAAAAGGAGAAGAAGATCATTAGGCAAAGGCATTCAGAAAGTCTTGAATATCTGATGATGTATGAGATCTAGTATGTAGGTTATGGGTTCATGATGCTTTGCTTGATCTGAGCTAAGGAGGAATCTCAGCAGTTGATGAAGAACAAGATCTAAGGATAGATCGGGATCAGATGTTTTGGAATGAATCATCTCTATATGGTTTGATCATGCTTGTTCTAGATCTATATACTGACGCATGTAATGTTCTGATCTGGGTATAACTTAAGATTGAAATAGCTGCAAAACATGAATGAATATTTACAGATGTATACACTTGTTGACTTTGATAAAAGTGCGTACATACGCAAGTTAGATACATCTAAGTAGCGTATACAATATGAACTATGATGTTTGAAGTTACAGGTGGTTCTGGTTGTTGATGCAAAGTCTGAGTTCTGGTGACTGTTTACTGGTGTCAGTATTCTTCATATTTAGTTTGGTTGATTGTGTTTAGCTTCAGTGTTGATGGATGAGATCTATAATGGATCAGGATCATAATGTGATCTGATGGACTAGATTTGGTTGCTAACATATGTATTATCCTTGTATATGTAATGATCTGGGTATGTCTGAAGTCAGGAAGTGCAATGAAGTTATCAATAAGTAATTGTTGACATATGCACTGGTTCACTTTGGTGAAGTTGCGTATACACGCTGGTTCAACTCTTCCAAGTAGCGTATGCATGTTTTCTGATGATACAGTTGGTTCTGAATATTGTTGCAGAGTTCTGTGTTCTGCTCTGTGTTCTGGTGATTGCAGTTTGTTGACTGGGTTTCAGTGATTCAATATTGGGTGATTCAGAGATTGATGATGTTAGTGTTGATTGATTTTGGGCTTCAATGGTATTGATGGGTCTAGTATGAAAATTGGATGAAACGTGGCCTTTCAGATTATTATGTTGTGCTTCAGGAGTATCCAGTCTGAAAATTTATGAAACGTGGTCCTTGGAAGAAAAGAGAAGGTTGTAGCCTTCTATAGGTCAGCACCTACATACTAGTACCTCAGCTAGTACAAGAGCTAAGGGGGTTGTAGCTCCCTTCCAGGAGAAGCTGGAGAACGAGAGAAGGTTGTAGCCTTCTGCAGGTAGAAGCCTGTGTACTGGTATAAGACTGCACCAGTACAGAAATATTGTAAAAAGAAGTTTCTTATTAAAACAAGATAGAGACGACTTGCAGAAGGTGGTTTTCACCCACATTGGGTTTCCACCTTATATCATGGTGTTCATGTGTGCTTCTTGTGTGTGACGATCTGTTCTGTTTTACTGCACCTATTTAATGTTCATATGGTTAATAATGTTCTGATGCACTCATTAAGGATCAACTAACTGAATCATAAGTTTACTGGATATACACTTGTTTCATTAAACACAATTGCGTATACATGCGGTTTGTCTTAACTAAAGTAGCGTATATGAATCTGAATATGGAAATGAAAAAGTGTTTGATTTGATAATACTGATTCATCCCGCCTCTCAGTATTATTTCCAACAATTGGTATTAGAGCGGGTCCTTTGGTAGAAGCTTGATCGCTTGAAGGAGATCCGTAGATCAATGGGAAAGAAGCTTAAGAATAAATCGCTTAAGAAGAAGAATACATCTCAGAAGAGCTATGACAGTGGGAGAATCAATTTGGGAATATGTGGAAGAAGCACTTTAGATTCAAAATCACTTTAGAATGAAGATGAACAAGCAAAAGAACTATCAGGTATGAATTTGTTATCCTTTTGTGATACATTTATCCATCCATTTGAAGATGATGAAAGTGATAGCAAAACAACTGAATTTGCTCTTATGGGTGAGCAAGAAAGATATCGAATAGATGCAGAATTTAAAAGGCTTACAGACAAAATTAGAGATCAACAAGATCTATTGAACAAAAGGGAATGTGCCTTCAAAGAAGAAGCTACCAAATTAAAATCTCAACTAGAGGAAGGAAATAAGGTAAGGAAGTTATTCAAGGACAAGGAAGATCAATGTCAAAAATTACAGGATGAAGTGACATCATTAAGAAATGAAGTCAATGAAAGGAGCACAAAAATCAAGAAACTCAGAGATAGATCCAGTTACTATGAAAGTCCTGAAGCTACGATCCTCTCGCTAAAAGAAGATCTTGAAGAATCAAATAAGCAGAATAAAGAACTACTCCAAGCTCTTGAAAAACAAGAAAACGAAGTTCTTGAACTAAGACATCAGTTGGAAGAAGGAAGAAAAGCTGAAGAAAACATGAAGAAGCAGTGTCATGAAAAGGAGGAGAAACATCAGATTGAAGTAAATATTCTAAAAGATAACTTAGAAGAAAAAGATAAGCTCTTATGATTTCAAGATAGTACTAAGATCTTGGATGATATTCTTAGTAGTCAAAGGTCTCCTGCTATCAAAACTGGCCTTGTTTTTATGAATCTGTTGAAGACGAATCTAGCTCACAAGGAGAGGCAAGGAATTCTAATGAGAAATATAAAATAATCAACAAGGAGATGAGAGGACAACCCCATCAACGGCCAAGGAAAGAAATTCTTCAAATAAAATATTTTACTCCTCTGATGAATAATGTTGAATGTTATGTATGTCATAATCTTGGACATGTTGCAGCCAGATGCAAAAGAATAAAGGTTCAAGACCATCACACATAAAGACCATCACGTTCTAGGTACTTTAAGGGTTATTGCTTTGCTTGCAATGTTTGGTCACAGATTTGTTGATTGCTACCGAAGGAATATGAAACATGTGAGATGTTATGCATGTAACAAGCTTGGACATATAGCTAAGGATTGCAGGAACAAAGTATGGGCACCATACCCAAAGGAGAAAACATCATCACACTTGAAGATATGGAAGAAGAAGGAAGTACAGTCAGAAAGATGTGGCATAGCACAATATACAGACATAACAGACTCAGAGGGAGCTAAAAGTGTAAAACTTTAGTGTCCTAAATATCATACACAAGATTCATAAAGGGAAGTCGTGAGTTAGTTACTGCACAGTCGCGTATATGTTAGTTCGAGGAAAAGCAGTAGGGAGAGGCTCAGAAAAAGGGTCTGATATGATTCAGTCCATTATTTGCTTTGTTTGATAATGGTTACAATTTGCTGATGATGTGTGGAAATGTCTTGACACTTATGGCACAGGTTCAGAGGGAGCATATGCTTTTAATAGTGCATTGTTGGCATTATGGTTAGTAGTCCTTGGTAATGATGCTTATATGGCTAAATGATATATCTTGCTATGATATGGTTATGAGTTATCCATGAAAAAATCTCATATGATTCTTGTGTTGGAAATAGTACTGAGAGGGGGGGGTGAATCAGTATTATCTAGCAATTTAACAAATCTTCCTTATTTGATCTTTTGAATTATTCTTGCATATCAGTACCATAAAATAATGAGCATGAACAAAGAAAATAGACAGTCACACCAAAGAACACAAGATGTAAGGTGGAAACCAAATGTGGGAGAAAACCACCTGCTGCAATATGTCTCTATCTTCTTTCAATTTAGAAATTCTTTTACAATGATTTTGTACTGGTGCAGTCCTTTACCAGTACGCAGGCTGCAACCTGCAGAGAGCTACAACTCTCTCTCGTTTTCCAGTCTCTCCTGGAAGGGAGCTACAACCCCCTACTTCTTTTCATACAAGGACCACTTTTCATAAATTTTCAAACTGGATCCATAAGCATTAATTGATCATCAAGTGTAAGAGAATCACCCAATTAACTGTAGTAACCAGATCAACAATAATAGGACCAAAACCCAGAACACAACAATGATAAACAAGGATTTTAAGAGAAGGAAGCACCCTGCTCAACTGCCAGCCTGAGTCCGGACTCACCCTGTTCAACTGCTAGCCTGAGTCCCTGGACTCACCCTGCTCAACTGCTGACCTGAGTCCCTGGACGCACCCTGCTCAACTGCTAGCCTGCGTCCCGGACGCATTCTGCTCAACTGCTAGCCTGCGTCCCTCGCACTGAGTCTATTGAACTGCCTGCGTCCCGGCGCACCAGAACCCTTCCTGCACCTGCGTCCGGCGCACCTGAAACGCTTCGCTCCTGCGTCCCGGACGCACCTGAACTCTTACTGCACCTGCGTCCCTCTGGGCAAAGATGATTTCAAGACTTTAGAAGTAACCCAGACAATCAGATCTACAGATCCGAGCAAGAGCCGAAGAGATCTCGGTCCATCAGATTCGCCTTGTTTAGATCTAGACCAGATCTTACCCTCATAAGATGTTCAACCAAAAACATGATTAATCCAAATGAACTCCTTTGCTTTATATAGGCAAGCTCCTCCCCAAAACATGGAACAATACCACGAACCGACACCATAGAAACACAAAACCATCGGCTAGAAACCACACAAGAAACCCCCACGTGCTTTTCTCTGTCTTGAAATGTGTGCACTGGGTGGACGCACCCCCTGAACGGCTGGCCTGCGTCCCTGGACGCGGGTTCTGCATGGTATACCTGCGGGGACGCACTTTCTGAACAGATTTCCTGCGTCCTTAAAAATAGAGAGCTGATCATCAAGAATAGTGATCTATCACCTGAATGGGTTGCCATCAAGGACAACACCTGAATCATAATGCCAACATCTTGGGGTTACATAGTTGATGTTCAGATCAAATTTGTGGTTGATTCTCTGATGATGCATATATGGTGCTTACATGGTGATCTTCATAAGGATAAGGAGAAGTACAAAGCTTGAATACACATCTTCATTACTTGATGATGAGTCACTCATATGTTGTTGTCATCATATGCATAAAGATCATATAATATAGTTATGATGCGGGATTCCTATAGTTCTTGGCGCTCATGTGGATGAGGATTATTGCTGTTGATGATATCAAGAAGTCTTGACAAATGATCTTGAGCTCAAGATACATAGTGCTGGATACATGAATGATTACTCAAAGTTACATTGTTGGAGACATGATGATGATGAGTTCTTACCTATATGATGATTGGTTGATACTTACATATGTTGATTGATGCAGATGTTCCCAAAGTGATGATACTTGGATCATGTAGATCTTGATCAGACAGCTATGGTGTTTTTCACATATGATATAATGTGAATGATTTTGTTGCTGGTCTAGATGCTGTTGAGAGATGCTTATGGAGCAGATCATACATTGTGTATGATAGTTGCTGATGACTATCGTGGTCTTATTTAGATGTTTGGTCTCTGTTATAAATGTCATGTAAAGGTCATATCAAGACTCATGATGTAATAGTTTGTCTCTATTGTAGTCATTTGATGAATCCCTTTTGGTCATATGATGTAATTTGTACCCCCACTATGCATGGGAAAGATGATGTAATATTTCAGTCATGTATAAACAATTGGTATCTGGTGTATCCCCACTTGGTTGGGTGGATGAGTCAATATTGGTATATCCCCACTTGGTTGGGAGATGGATGTATGTATGAGTCTTTAGTGATAGGAAGGTCATTTATGATAGAGTCATGTTCTTCTTGTAGGACATCTTTTTGCAGACCTTGCTTATAGTCAGGGGGAGCATGAACAACACTCTTCAGTAGAGCAGAGATTTCAACATGTACTCAGAGGGATAATGGACAGATTTTACGACTTGGCATATACAAAGGGGGAGCTCAATCAGAGATTTTAGCAGGTACTCAGGGGGAGTATGGACAGTGGAATGTATATCAAGGAGGAGAATATCTTGGTCCGCCCTTTGCCCTTGATGTCAAAGGGGGAGAGTGACTTGGTATGGTTGTTGCCATCAAGTCCAAAGGGGGAGATTGTTGGCATTATGATGCATGTGTTGTACTTGATGGCAACCCACTTGTAGCAGAACATCTCACTTACACATAATTAGATGAATCTACAGAAGAGAGATCAGATGTGACAGAACACATGGGATGCAGGGCAGCTCAAAGGAATCAGTTTAGATGTAATGTACAATGACAACTCATTAAGTTGATAGTTCTTAGTATGGCAAGTTAGCTTTGCCATCAAGTCCAAAGGGGGAGATTGTTGGCATTATGATACAAGTGTTGTCCTTGATGGTAACTCACACAGATGACAGATCATAGTGTAGCAGGTCAGTAGCAAAGAATTGATGATCAGACTACAAAGAATGAAGAAAGAAAAGTATATACGCAGGTTCACTATATACCAAGTCGTGTACACACGCAGGTTCACTATATACCAAGTCGCATATATACGCAGGTTCGCTATATACCAAGTAGTGTATACACGTAGGTTATACATGCAGGTTCACTATATACAAAGGTGCGTATACACGCGGGATTGCTGATCAAAAGTCGCGTATGCGTATGCACGCACTTTCATGCATGGAAAAGCGTGTACATGTGGGAAAGCTTATTTTTGGGTCTGTGGTATTTAGACCTATGGTTTTGGACCTTGGTATTGCGTCCGAAGTGTTGAACCTAGGTATTGGGTCCCTAGTATTAGGTCTAAATGGTTTTCGACCATGGTATTGAGTAAGGCCTAAGACTATAAAAGGAGAAGAAGATCATTAGGCAAAGGCATTAAGAAAGTCTTGAATATCTAATGATGTATGAGATCTAGTATGCAGGTTATGGGTTCATGATGCTTTTCTTGATCTGAGCTAAGGAGGAATCTTAGCAGTTGATGGAGAACAAGATCTAAGGATAGATCGAGATGAAATGTTTTGGAATGAATCATCTCTATATGGTTTGATCATGCTTGTTCTAGATCTGTATACTGACACATGTAATGTTCTGGTCTAGGTATAACTTAAGATTGAAATAGCTGCAAAACACGAATGAATATTTACAGATGTATGCGCTTGTTGACTTTGATAAAATTTCGTACATACACATGTTAGATACATCTAAGTAGTGTGACAATATGAACTATGATGTTTGAAGTTATAGGTGGTTCTGGTTGTTGATGCAAAGTCTGAGTTCTGGTGACTGTTTACTGGTGTCAGTATTCTGCATATTCAGTTTGGTTGATTGTGTTTAGCTTCAGTGTTGATGGATGAGATCTATAATGGATCGGGATCATAATGTGATCCGATGGACTAGATCTGGTTGCTAACATATGTATTATCCTTGTATATGTAATGATCCAGGTATTTATGAAGTCAGGAAGTGCAACGAAGTTATCAGTAAGTAATTGTTGACATATACGCTGGTTCACTTTGGTGAAGTTGCGTATACACGCTGGTTCGGCTCTTCCAAGTAGCATATGCATGTTTTCTGATGATACAGTTGGTTCTGAATATTGTTGCAGAGTTCTGTGTTCTGCTATGTGTTCTGGTGATTGCAGTTTGTTGACTGGGTTTCAGTGATTCAGTATCGGGTGATTCAGAGATTGATGATGTTAGTGTTGATTGATTTTGGGCTTCAATGATATTGATGGGTCCAGTATGAAAATTGGATGAAACATGGTCTTTCAGATTATAGTGTTGTGCTTTAGGAGTATCTAGTCTGAAAATTTATGAAACGTGGTCCTTGGAAGAAAAGAGAAGGTTGTAGCCTTCTGTAGGTTAGCACCTACATACTAGTACCTCAGCTAGTACAAGAGCTAAGGGGGTTGTAGCTGCCTTCTAGGAGAAGCTGGAGAATGAGAGAAGGTTGTAGCCTTCTGCAGGTAGAAGCCTATGTATTGGTATAAGACTGCACCAGTACAGAAATATTGTAAAAAGAAGTTTCTTATTAAAACAAGACAGAGACGACTTGCAACAAGTGGTTTTCACCCACATTGGGTTTCCACCTTATATCATGGTGTTCATGTGTGCTTCTTGTGTGTGATGATCTGTTCTGTTTTACTGCTCCTATTTACTGTTCATATGGTTAATAATGTTCTGATGCACTCATTAAGGATCAACTAACTGAATCATAAGTTTACAGGATATATGCTTCTTGCATTAAACACAGTTGCGTATACACGCAGTTTGTCTAAACTAAAGTAGCATATATGAATTTGAATATGGAAATGAAAAAGTGTTTGATTTGATAATACTGATTCACCCCCCCTCTCAGCATTATTTCCAACATTCATAACATCTAGTCTGGAGGTTGTTACATATAAAATACTACCATTCATAGATCTATACAACCTCTAATCCACATCCTTAGATGAGTCATCTATGCTCAATTTGAAACCTGTTACCATTGGAGTAAGGATGGGTTTGCAATCTTCCATTTTGAATTTCTTGAGCATTTCCTTGATGTACTTGGCTTGAAATATAAATATTTCTTTCTCTTGTTGAGATATTTGAAGCCCTAAGAAGTATGTCAACTCACCAAGTAAATACATATCAAACTCAATTTGCATCTTTGTAGAAACGTTCGTACTTAGTCGATCATCATTGCTACCAAAGATTATATCATCCACATATACCTCAACGATTGTTAAATTATCTTTATCTATTTGTACGTAAATATTGCCATCAACAATACCTTTCTTGAACCCTTGTTGACGTAGATATCCATCAAGACGAGCATACTATGCTCTGGGAGCCTAATTAAGACCATACAGTGCCTTCTTTAACCTGTAAACATAGTCTTTTTTTTTGATACTATAAAACCTTCAGGTTGTTCGATGTAAACTTCTTCTGATTTTCCATTCAGAAAAGTTGACTTAACATCCATTTGGTAGACTTTTATTTTTCTTGAACATGCATAAGAGAGAAACATCTGAATGGCTTCCATTCTGGAAACTGGTGCAAATGTTTCATCGAAATCAATTCCTTCCACTTGTGCATAGCCTTTGCAAACCAATCTTGCTTTGTTTCTAGTAACCTGTCCATCTTCATTCAATTTTTTCTTGAACACTCATTTAGTCCCAATGACATTTTTATATTTTGGTCGTGGAACTAATTCACAGGTGTTATTCTTCTCGATTTGATCCAATTCTTCATTCATAGCTACTACCCAATGTTCATTCTATTTGGATTCCTCAAAACTACTAGGCTCAAAGGTTGCTAGAAAAGCAATGTGAACTTGTTGTGATGAACGAAGCTATCGACCTTTTTTTGTTCAAATTCCTTCATTTATGTCACTAATGATTTGATTTGATGGATGGTTCTTTTGAATCCATTCTTTTGTTCTGTTTGGAGGAGCTTCTTGTTTTTGTTCCTGTATATCTTGTTGATCATTATTTCTTCCTAGTTGACAGTTGCTTCTTGTTCTAGAATTTTCTCTATACCTTTTTCAATCTTTGTCTCAAGTTTCAAAGATTCTAGATCCCCATCATTATTCGTTAGAACATCATCTTCGTCAAATGTAACATTTGTGCTCTCGACTATCTGTTTTCGTCTTAGATTATAACATTTATAGGCCTTTCTTTTGTGTGAGTAACCAAAAAATATACCTTCATCAACACGTGATTCAAACTTACCCAACTTTTGATCTTCTCTTTTGATATAACATTTGCTTTCGAAGATTCTGAAATATTTAACATTAGTCAGTTTTCCTTTCCATAATTCATATGGGGTCTTGCAATTATTTCTGAGAACACTTCTGTTGATAATGAAGATTGTCATATCAATTGCTTGAACCCATAATTTTTCATCCAATTTTGAGTCCTTCAACATTGTTCTACCCATTTCCTGTACGGTTTTGTTCTTTCTTTCAGCAACTCCATTTTGCTGAGGTGTTCGTGCTGTTGAAAATTGTCTTTTTATTCCATTTTCGTCACAGTATTGCTGAAATAATTTGGAAGTGAATTCTCCACCATTATCTGATCTTAGACACTTTATTTTCAAATCAGTTTCATTTTCAACCAACTCCTTGTAGATCTTAAAGCACTCAAATGCTTCAGATTTTTTCTTTAGGAAATTGTTGACTGTCATCTTGGTATAGCCATCTATCATTAACATGAAATATAATTCTCCATCTAAGCCTTTTGTTCTCATAGGACCACATAGATCAGTATGTATCAATTCTAATGGATGTGATGCAAAGTGTTCTTTTGTTTCAAATCTGAACTTTGTTTGGTTGCCGTGCCGACAGGCCTCACATAGTGTTTTGGAAGGTTTTGAGATTTTCGACATTTCTTGTACTGCTTCCTTTTCGCTTAGCCTGACAAGATTGTCAAAGTTTATGTGACCCATTCGTTTGTGCCATAACCATCTTTCATCTTCTTTAGCTAGTGGACATGCTTTGGTTGCTTCATCCAGAACATATATGTCGTTTGGACCTCGACTTGATGTAGACACAATTTTACCATACCTACCTTTCTTGATTTCACATTTTGTGGAGTTGAATAGCATTGCATGTCCTTGATCACACATTTTTCCAACACTGAGCAAATTGTGATTCATATTTCCAACCAATAGAACATTCTTGGCTAAAGGATCTTTGCTTCTGAGACTGATGGTACCTGATCCTATAACATTTGAAGATCCATCATTTCCAAAAGACACGGTTCCATCCTTCTTCTCTTTTAGAGATTCAAATTTCTTTCTATCTCCAGTCATATGCGTTGAGCAACCACTATCAACATGCCACACATCTTTGTTGTTTTGAGCCTTGAGAGCGAGAGCACAATTATCAATCTTCTTCTTCTTCCATGTTCGTTCGTTCTGTGGCTTCGAAGATTCTTCTAGAGGATTTCCAAGTCTGCAGTCTTTGGCTATGTGTCCAAAGTTTCGAAATTTGTAACATTCAATATTATTTCTTAAATTTTCAAATCTATTGATGTTTTGTTGAGCCCTGGGAGGCTCATATTTGACATATCTCTTGGAATTGTATTGGTTCCTAGGGTACGTGTGACATTCTACAACTTTATGACCAAATTTTCCACATGAATAATGATAGCCATGAAAAATATGTTGGTACCTGGATGGAAATATTCGTTGGGGAATTGTCTTCCAAGGCTGTTCTTGCGAATCTTGTCCAATGAAGTCGAATTTCCCGTCATATCTCATAGGTTCATTCCACAGCGAGACTACTTCAGCTTCTAATGATTCCCTTTCTCGGTTGCTTTCTTCCAACTTCTTTTGAAGTGACTTTTCAATATAGTTGTGTTCTTCAACTTCAATTTTGAGACCTTGAACTTTTTCTTCAAGAGTATTGGAACAGATCTTCTCAGCCTTGAGCTCTTTTATATGCTTGATTGCCTCCTTAGAAAATTCTTCTATGGTCAACCCTTCTTCTTCGTTGTTTGATACCTCTTGTTTATTGTGCTTGGCCATAAACAATACTTTCTCATTGGCTTCTTCTTCACTGTCACTATCTTCATCGGATGATGAGCTATCTTGTTTAGAGAGAAAGTTCCTTTTGAATCCTTTCTTCTTGCTTTGCTTGTTGAATTTCTTAAAGCCTTTCTTTCCTTTTGAGTTTCCATCACTTCTGCTCAGACATTTTTCCTGTGAAATGCCCAACCTCACCAAATCGAAACATATCAATGGAAGTTTACCGTTGAATTTTCCCTTACCAATTTTTAGTTTTCTCCATCTGAAAAACCTTCTTCATCATCTTTCTCTTCTTCACACTTGCAGGTGCAAGTTTTTGCCTTTGAAGTTTGTTTGTCCCTGTTGGTTTTCTTAGATGTAGCAAATGCAATTTTTAGATGCAAAGTACCCTCTTCTTCATCAAGTCTCATTTCATATGCTATGAGAACTCCATGTAATTCCTCTTTGCTAAGTTTGGCCATATTTCCATTGTATTCTAAGACCGATACCTTTGGGTTGAATCTTCCTAGTAATGTTCTAACAATCTTTCGTATAATAGTATTCTTGTCAACAACCTCCCCCAATCCTTCTAGAGTGTTGGTTATTTCATCAAATGTGTTGAAAGTATGCAGCAATGTTGTCATCTTGTTTCATTCTGAGTTGCTCAAATTTTGATGTGTAGATTTGAAGCTTTGCTTCTTTGACATTTGAGTCACTTGCATATATATTCTCAAGCTTGTCCCATACATTTTTGGCGGTTTTACAACCCAACACCTTATGATAAGAAGATTCAATAAGTCCACTTATTATAATATTCTTTGCTTTTGCATCATTTACCAAATTCTTCTTACCTTGTTCATCTACGGTTGGTGTAAATCCATTTTGAACAGTGTCCCATACTTCGTAACCTTGCGCCAAGAGATAGACCTTCATTCTTCCTTTCCAGAGTGCATAATTATTTTCGTTGAACATAGGTATGGTGTTCTTGGTATGCTCCATGATCTCCTTCCAGTTGTTAAACTGGTATTGAAGGAACCAAGATCTTATACCAATTGTTGGAAATACTGAGGGGTGGAGGGGGGTGAATCAATATTCCTTTCAATTAATATTATTATTAATCTTTTAGATCATTAGTTAATCTTCAATTATTATCAGTGTTTGTACAATGATAGCAGTTGTTAAGTTATGGTATGTTCTATGCTTATAACAATTTACTTCTTTTTATTATTATATTCCACCGATTAGCAATCACATGTACATAAAGTAAAGTGCAGATAGAACATTAAACGATCGACAGAAAACAAGCCAAGACAAGAGACACAAGATGTGGCGGCTAGCCAGGGACAAACCCCACAATGTGTGGGGAAACCCTTTGATCAAATCTTCTTTTATCTTCAATAATTCAGTAGAGAGAAATAGTACAATAAATCTGATTCATATCAGTAGTAGCAAACCCTAGATCAGTAGCATCAGCATTAGCGACTTCATTATCAAACTAGGGCAGACCATATCTCACAAACCGATAGTCGGATTGACTTCATTCCACCACCAAAAGTTTCGGCTTCCAGAGGAGGTTCAGATGAACCTATAGCGTAGTTCAGATGAGGAGATATTCTAGGCCACGCAAGTCAATCTTTACTTTTGCAGTTGCAGCTTCAGTTTCAGCAGTTTCCGGCTTCAAACTAGGGCAGTCGATATCTTGCAAACCGTTCGTCGGATTGACTTCATTCCACCACCAAAAGTTGTGGCTTTCAAAGGAGGTTCAGACGAACCTACAGTGCAGTTCCAAAGAGGAGATCTTCTAGGCCACGCAAGTCAATCTTTGCTTCTGCAGTTGCAGCTTCAGTTTCAGCAGTTTCCGGCTTCAAACTAGGGCAGTCGATATCTTGCAAACCATTCATCGGATTGACTTCATTCCACCACCAAAAGTTGCGGCTTTCAAAGGAGGTTCAAATGAACCTACAGCGCAGTTCCAAAGAGGAGATCTTCTAGGCCACGCAAGTAAATCTTTACTTCTGCAGTTGCAGCTTCAAATTCAACAGCTTTCGGCTTCACATGTGTGAGAGAGAGAGACCCATTTCAGCGCAGTAGAGAAGAGACTCATATCTGCGTAGTAGAGAGAGAGAGATGTGATGAGATGAGTGAGTCTAAATGAGGAAAAGTCCTCTTATATTTATACACAACGTTGGTGGGTGAATAGATGCGACTGTTGGGCTTCTGAGCCTACATGAGATGTAGGTCGGCTTGATAATAATTCCATAATCAAAGTAAATTCATATCTCCATGAATACTTATCGGAATTGGATGATCTTTATATCAATCCTACACCTCTCGACGAGAGGAATCTAATAAAAATATTATTAGCCATGAATAAGATGACCCACATGAAGTTTTTCCCTGGTTGCCAATTTTAACACTCCCTCTCAACCATGGAGAACTTCATCTGCAATCTGTCTATCGGTCGTTACTATTCATCCATCAAATGCACTGCCTTGTACAGCCTGACCCTTGCCCTGCTCTGCTCTATTTTGCCTGTTCTGCTTTGTCTTGTTCTGCCCTGCACCGATCTATACTATTTTGTTCTGTTCTGCTCTGCTCTTGCATTGTTATGTTCTACTATGCTTTTGTCCGAATTATGAAGAAGAATAAATGATCGAGGATGTATCATACTGACTCAAAGTCAGTCTCAGAGTATGTACCACTGGTCCCAGACCAGTCTCAACCAACCCAAAGTCAGCGTCATAGTGAGTACAACTCCAATGGTCCCAGAGCAATATCATCCTCCACTAACTCAAAGTCAGTCTCAGAGTATGTACCACTGATCCCAGACCAGTCTCAACCAACCCGAAGTCAGCGTCATAGTATGGTACAACTCCTACCACTGGTCCCAGACCAGTATCATTGATCCCAGATCAATGGAGGTCATCCTAGCGTAGGGAGTACGGTAGTTACAACGATGCGTCCATCGGTACTACTATGGTCCCTAACTTCATTTCCCTGCTCATTGATCAGATGAGAGGTACTTCCCATGAGTCGCAGACTGCATGGGTAGGATGCCTCGACAGGAGAACTAATCAATCCTGTCCTCACAGGAGAACACATCAATCCCGCTACAATTTCCATGGAGAACACATCAATCCAGGTCGTCATGGAGAACACATCAATCCAGGCCTCACAAGAGAACACATCAATCCTGCTACAATCTCCATGGAGAACACATCAATCCAGGCCTCACAGGAGAACTAATCATCCTGCTACACAGGAGAGCGAATCATCCTATTCCACAAGAGAGCGAATCATCTTGTCCCACAAGAGAGCGAATCATCTTGTTCCAGTGTGCACCACCAGGGGAGGGTGAGTCACCCTGTGGTCGTTTGTTGCTCCAGTAATAACCGCAATCCCTCAAAGCTCCTAGAGCTCAATGTATGCAACATGCAGGACCCTTGTACAAGGGTTTCTTACCGACTCCAATCGTTTGGGAAAATCACAGATTAGATCTTTCCTCGGGGCTTTGACAAGGTGTATCAACCTGTACATCATCTTAATGCGATGGAGCCTCCTTGCTCATCAACTTACCATATCTAAGATGATGTCTATCTGCTGGAGCAATCGACGAATATGGGATTCCTCAATAATCGAATCCCACCTCTGGTTGTTATAGAGAATCACAATGGTATCCAATGTAAATCCAAACAGCTCACTGAAGAGCTTTCGCAACCAGACTACCTCACACGAGGTTATGCTAGCAACAATATATCCTGCTTCGGCGGTGCTCAAATCCACCGACTTCTGCTTCCTGCTCATCCAGGATATCGAAGCAGATCCCAAGGTGAAACAGCACCCAGAAGTGCTCTTACGGTCCACCACACTGCCTGCCCAATCAACATCAGTATATCCAAGTAGTCTCACATCTCCGGCAGTGTATCTTAATCCATGAGAGATTGTGTCCTGAAGATATCTCAGAAGATTCCTGGCATCAATCCAGTGAGGCTCAACCAAATATGAGCTCACAATGCTAACTGCAAAAAATATGTTCGGACGGAGGTTCACCAAGAACATCAATGTGAATGAGTTTATGAAACTCAAAGGCATTTCCCAAATATGGTCCGACATCACTACCATATAACTTCTAAAAGTTAAGATCCTCGAGGTAGTCACAGGCTTGCAGTCCATCATACCAAATCTTTCCAATATCTTTACCACATATTTCCCTTGAGATAGGAAAATTTCCCTTGGCTTCTGCCATACTTCAAGTCCTAGGAAGTAGTGCATCAGTCCTAGGTCTTTCATTTCAAATTCAGAGGCCAGCTCCCTCTTACATTTGTGAATGAGAGGGTCTGCACCTGTTAGAAAGAGGTCATCCACATACAACACCAATATGAGAGGCTTGTCATCTTCAACCTTAAAGTAAAGGTTAAGATCGGCTTCACTCCTAGTGAATCCCAGCTTCATCAAGTAGCTATCGATCCTCTCATACCATGCTCGGGGTGCTTGCTTCAGCCCATAGAGAGCTTTCTCCAACCTGCATACATGAGATTTTCGATCATAAATCTCAAATCCTTCGGGTTGCTCCACGTAGACCTCTTCTTTGATCGAGCCATGCAAGAACACAGTCTTGACATCCATCTGATGTAGGTTCCATCCTTGTGAAGCGGGAAGGGCTATGATCGAGCGGATGGTCGTATATCTGGCAACAGGTGCAAATATCTCATCATAGTCTATACCTTCCTTTTGGGAGAAACCTCGAGCAACAAAACGAGCCTTATACTTTTCCGTGCTTCCATCTGCTGCATGCTTTATCTTGTAAAGCCATTTTGAAGTAACAATTGTCTTGTCCAGGGTCTAGGAACTACTTCCCAGACATCATTCTCCATAATAGACTCATATTCTACGGTCATAGCATCCTTCCATACTTGATGCTTGACGGCATCTGAGAATGACGAAGGCTCATTTTGTATGATCGTGCTCATGATGGTCAGGTATCCTTGATACCTATTAAGTTTCTTACTTTGACGGAAGGTTCCTCAGGGTGCAGCATGTCCTTTAGCATCATCAAGTATCCCCCTAAGCCATGAAGGCCTCTTCCTAGAAGAGGAAGGCTCATGTGGATGAGAATCTATCAGATCCATGGGTTCTTCTACATTAGGCATTGATTCATCATCCTTTTCTTTCGGTTCCCTGGTGTTGGCTTCTTGAGAGCTCCTCAAAGTCGAAAGATTGTTCACCTTGCGGTGAACTTTTCTTTAGGAGTATTGGAACCCAATGCTTGATGAGGGCATCAATTTTGTACATATACGACGGTGATTGTAGTTTCAGCCCATAGAAACATCAGAAGTCTTTGATCATGTAGCATGGCCCAGACAGCTTCCATAATCGTGCGGTTCTTCCTTCCCACCACACCATTCTGCTCAGGAGTATGTGGTGTAGTAGTCTCCCTCTTAATGCTAACCTCAGGTATGCCTGAGTGAACCAATTGTAATATATCAGAGGTCTTGCTTTGGCTTGAGGGGAATGGTCCCCTTTTGAGCTTTCCTTCAGCACATCCTGGACATACACCTTCATTCTCTATTCAGAATTTGGGCATCCCTATCACCATTTGTCTTACACCGAGTATAGCTTTATAATGAAGGGGGGAAACCTCTAATGCCAAAGTTCGGACTGAAGAGATGTGTCATAAGACATGACACCTAGCAGACTTCCATCGACCTGATATAATGAATCAACACTAAACCCAAGAGTAAAGGCATCTTTAACATTATTTTTCCATATACATACCTTGCCATCGCTGAAGGTTACCTTGTAGCCTTTGTCTTCCGTTCCCGAGATGGACACTAGGTTCTTTTTGAGGTCAGGTGCATTTAATACATCCTGGCCTTCTTGAATGCTTGTCCTCTTCCTTGATTCCCAGCTCTCCTCTTACCTTTGTTGTTGAATTTGTCATTCCTTTGATTGCCATCAGAGGGATTTTGATCATCGTCCTAGAGTGAGTCCTTTCTATCAGGGCACTCCCTTGCATAGTGACTTGCTTTATCGCAAATGTAACATCGTCATTTTCTTCTAGCCTTAGGTCCAGCCTTTCCTTTTGATTTAGTCCCAGAATTATTTCTTTTCTTTGCATGAAAAGAAAAGGCAGCAGGAGGACCTTTAGGCATGGGCATTTCTTACACTTCTTCCCTTGTTTCTTCTTGAATGCATCTAGCCATTAATTCCTCGAAACCAGGAATTACATTATAGTTCAGAAGAGTAGTCCTGAACACATACCATTCAGATGGTAATCCTTCAAGAGTTGTGAGTGCCATTTCTCTGTCAGTAATAGTTTCCCCAATAGATAGGAGATCGTTCTTGATCTCGGTGATTCTTAAGAAGTATGCTTGCATACTTTCATCTTTACCCTTCTTGATTTCCCTCAGCTTATTTATAAGAAACAAAACTTGATTTGCATCATTAACTTTAAATAAACTCACCAGTCTGTCGTAGATTTCCTTGGAGGTGTCTAGATCAAAGATGTAGGCCACCAAGCGATTGTCGATAGAGTCCCAGATGATCTTCTTTGTTTTGACTTCTCCATTTTTCCATTTGTTCCAGGCAACAGCAGATGCATTTGATGAAGGCTCAACAATATTGCCTCTTACATGGTCCAACACTCCTTGATCTTCAAGCATTAGATCGATAGACATCTTTCATCCGTGATAGTCAGCTTTCTCACGGAGCTTGTCTTCGGCAGGAAAGGGTGTTGAGGAACCCATAGTTCTTCTAGGATAGCCTTGCCAATCTTCTCTTCAATGATTGCTCTTGCTCTTGCTCGGGCTTTGTCTTCACCTCAGCTCTGATACCATGTTAAGTTATGGTATGTTCTATGCTTATTACAGTTTACTTCTTTTTCTTATTATATTCCACCGATTAGCAATCACATGTACATAAAGTAAAGTGCAGATAGAACATTAAACGATCGACAGAAAACAAGCCAAGACAAGAGACACAAGATGTGGCGGCTAGCCAGGGACAAACCCTATAATGTGTGAGAAAACCCTTTGATCAAATCTTCTTTTATCTTCAATAATTCAGCAGAGAGAAATAGTACAATAAATCTGATTCATATTAGCAGTAGCAAACCCTAGATCAGTAGCATCAGCATTAGCGGCTTCATTATCAAACTAGGGCAGACCATATCTCACAAACCGACAGTCGGATTGACTTCATTCCACCACCAAAAGTTTCGGCTTCCAGAGGAGGTTCAGATGAACCTACAGCGCAGTTCAGATGAGGAGATATTCTAGGCCACGCAAGTCAATCTTTACTTCTGCAGTTGTAGCTTCAATTTCAGCAGTTTCCGGCTTCAAACTAGGGCAGTCGATATCTTGCAAACCGTTCGTCGGATTGACTTCATTCCACCACCAAAAGTTGTGGCTTTCAAAGGAGGTTCAGATGAACCTACAACACAGTTCCAAAGAGGAGATCTTCTAGGCCACGCATGTCAATCTTTACTTTTGCAGTTGCAGCTTCAGTTTCAGCAGTTTCCGGCTTCAAACTAGGGCAGTCGATATCTTGCAAACCGTTCATCGGATTGAATTCATTCCACCACCAAAAGTTGCGGATTTCAAAGGAGGTTTAGATGAACCTACAGCGCAGTTCCAAAGATGAGATCTTCTAGGCCACACAAGTCAATCTTTACTTCTGCAGTTGCAGCTTCAAATTCAACAGCTTCCGGCTTCACATGTGTGAGAGAGAGAGACCCATTTCAGCGCAGTAGAGAAGAGACTCATATCTGCGCAGTAGAGAGAGAGAGATGTGATGAGATGAGTGAGTCTAAATGAGGAAAAGTCCTCTTATATTTATACACAACGTTGATGGGTGAATAGATGCAACTGTTGGGCTTCTGAGCCTACATGAGATGTAGGTCGGCTTGATAATAATTCCATAATCAAAATAAATTCATATCTCCATGAATACTTATCGGAATTGGATGATATTTATATCAATCCTACACCTCTCGACGAGAGGAATCTAATAAAAATATTATTAGCCATGAATAAGATGACCTACATGAAGTTTTGCCCTGGTTGCCAATTTTAACAGCAGTAAACAAAAGGAACACAAATGCACACATTTTTTAAGGTGGAAACCCCCTCTGGGACAAAAACCATCTAAACGCTTTTCTTATAATTATTTAATCTTCAACTCCAATTGAAAAGAAAGCTCCAACTTCCTATAATCTAGAAAATCATTTTTCTCCAGCTCCCACTAGATGGATGCTCCAACGCTCGAGATTCTTCAGTAGTCAACTGAATGGATGCCTCAAAACCTAATGAGATATAATTCACCCTAGCACCACCCTAGCACTCTAAAGTTTTCATAGGCTTGAACCTGTTGGTGACTTCATGCACCAGCCTAGCACCACCCTACCAACCTATAGAAGAATAAAAGAAGAATGGACTCCCGTACCAGGGAAGATGGTCCACTTTACAATGATGTAGAAGAAGAAGACACACTAGACCATAACCCCAACTATGACACAACCACCTAATGATGATCCTAGAACTCCCGAATTTGTCTCTTCAACTCTTGGCAGATAGAAACTTGTACAAATTTTACAATGATGCTTTCACAATGACTCTGTATAATGATACTTTTGCAATGACTATATGCAGTGATGCCCACTCGAAGACTTCATGTGGTGAACTTCTTGCTGTTGTTCTGCACCTTGATTGTTGCTCTTATCATGCTACCCTTTCTCACTCTTTAGAAAATTAGATTATGAATTGATTTTCTCTTGATGAATGTATAATACCTGCAAAAATTCTTCAAGGAAATACCCATGACATGATAATAGCAAAACTTACCTCATCCTGCAGAGCATATGTCAGCGCTAAAAAAAACAACAAATTAGAATACAAAGAACCTATTAGCTACCTATACCAATAGGTTTCATATTTCATGATTGGCAAAGAAAGTTCCAAATATGCTCTGCTTTGGTGATGCAAAGATCCCATATTTCAAGGGAAGACAATATGTGTACATAGCTTGATGTTGACTAAATTTTGGATGGATGATCCAACAGCCTAATCTGGATCATGCCATGTTTCAATTTTCTGTTGTAGAATAGAGAAAGAAGTCTGTCCAAACTGTTTAATCTTGGCAGACCAGTAGTTAGGTAGAGAATTAAGGTACCCAACTGCTTAATCTGGGACCTTGGAAGCAATAAGGGTAGCTCTAGATAGAAAATCAAAAGAAAAAGCCAAAAGAAAAGAAAAGGCACATAAGGGTCTGCAAATCTAAGTGCACCCTCCATGAAGAAACAAAAAATGCTAGGCGGGTAGATGGGTAGGTAGATGGGGTTGCAGAAATGTCATTCCTTTCAACTAAATTTTGCTGGTCTAACCTAAAGGAAGCATCAATGGATAAGAGAAGCTCCTCTTCCCTATCATTTGCAGCAACACAATGGAGCATGTCTAACTTCCTAATCTCCCCCCTCACATTCATTACTAACATCCCTATACCAGTTGTGTTCATGAAAGAATTCAAGGTATTATGGTGGTTCTTATGTCTTTAGAAGCCACATTTCTTGTCTAAAATTCTTTTCATTTTGATCTACTTCCTAAACTAAGTTGATTTCATATAAAACTTAGTGTTTCACCCCCCTCCCCCACTCATACTAACCCCTAACTTCTTATTATCTAAATCCCCTATATTCCCCTTTTCCCTTACTATTATAAACACTATGGTGTATAAACCCCAAGCATTGTATAAATATCCCTTTCCCCCTGGCATTATAGCCATATGTCCAAAGTCAGGGATCAAATTGACCTCTGGTCAGTTTGACAACCTAAGCCTCACCCCTCTTTTCCCTTCAGAAATCATTTAAACCATTTGCCCCTTCATTTGCAAAAGAACCTTGTAAAAAACCCCATTTCCACCCCTAACCCGCTTTATTTGCAAAAATACATCAAAAACCCACTTTTCGGCTTTATCCAAAGTTTGGCGCAAAAGCACATTTTCATTTAAAAATACGTTGAAAACTATATAAATCCGCCAAAACCCAAAGTCCCCGCCGGGCGCGTATTCCAAAGAAAATATTATTTTATTCCCCGCCCCTTCCGTATTGTCCTGGCACCTTAGCGACCCGTCGACCGTTGGATCCGGGCCTTTTCATCGGACGACCCACATGCATATCGGGTCGGGCCCGACGGCCGTAAGATAGCACCCGAGAAACTGTCAGAGGGTGACGTCAGGCCTCTGCCACGCGTCACCCCCATATTCTCTCGAGTCGCCCTCTGACAAAACCACGGCCGTATCTAAGGCGGTCCGAGAAAATCCACTTACCACTTATGGTTTTCTGCTGCTCACGTCACCTCCTCGTCACTGCCACGTCGTGCTCGCGTCATGCCACATCGCCTCCACGTCAGCGCCCCTGTCAGCCACTGCTCCGAGCTGTCCGCCACCTCACCATCCCCGTGGACCGCTCACAGCTTGCCACGTCACTCGATGACGTCATGCTGACGTCATCCGACCTTGACCCCACCTGATGACGTCATGCTGACGTCATCCAAAAAAAGCGCCAAAATTCCAAAAAGTCCATATTTTGGCCGAAAATCGTGTTTTTTATAACTTTTGTTAAAATGGCTGTTGCTCACCTCTGCATGCATTTTACGACCAATCTGTCGCCAACCTGCAGAAATCGACCCGAAGACCGTTGGCGCGCCAATTCCACCTGCATTCGTGACCATTGCCGGCAATTCACGAGGTATTTATCCGGATTATTCCCCCTGCGCCTGGTTTTATCCTTCATTGTCCAAAGATAGCTTAAAAGAGTAAGAAAACACTGAATTTACCAGTAAATCCCCGGTGGTGGGCCTTCATTTTCAACTTTCGACTCGAAATTCACCTGCAGAGCCTTGTTTATCCAAGTTTTCACCAAACCTGCAGTCTGTCCGCGCATTCGTGGACTTAAAACCCGAACTGCTCTAATTCACCGTAAAGAGAGTTTTTCAGGCCTGACATTTGCTCTGGCAGGCCTCTGCGCAGTATTTCAATTGCTGCTATCACAATTTACCCTCTGTTCCTTGCAATTCACCTCTCTATTGTAAAGATACCCCTCTCTGTCGCTCTGTTCACTCAAACCACTTCACATTCAAATCAGAGGCCTTATTAGCCATGGAAGCACCAGTAGCCCTGAATATTCAACCTCTGAATGCCCCACAAAGAGAGTTAGAATGGAAGGCCCTAGGAGATATAGATTATCAGATGTTAGACTGGTTCCCAATGAATTCTAAGTTTAATATTCATGTGCTAAATGAGTTGAAAGCTCAATACCTCAGTGGAGCTGATATTTTAGGGATTTGGGACTCCAACTTGCCCATTTACAACCTCCCTCAAGTCAATGCCCTTCCAGACTTGATCCATAGATGCTGTGAATGCTATGATCCATGTCAGAGAGCTGTTCTCAATCCCTCAGGTGCAGTCTTGTTTCATATTACCCCTGAAGCCATAAATCAAATGCTCAACTTTCATTCTGCAAGACCATTGACTCCTCTCTCCATGTTGGATTTATTAAAGAAGGGGGGCAACCTGTCCAGTGCCCAAGTCATCAAAATTAATCAGTTATTCATTCAGCCAAGCTCTGAAGCTCTGAGAACACCTCCTATTGGACACCCATATCTCAATGACTTGGGGAGGATGCTGGTAGATTTGATTAGCTATGTCCTGGGCTACAAGGGAGTTGAAGATGTTGATGATACCATAATGGCCATGCTGTCCATATTTTCTCCTGGGAAGCCTCCTGCTGTGCACTATGACTATGCTGAATATATTGCAAACAAGATTCATGAGCAGATGATGAATCTACAAAGGGAAAAGGTGTTCAGATACACCTCATACATCTATCATCTGTTCCTATTTTATCAACCAGACAGTTTCCCCATTCCCCTCAAGAAACTTGATGCCCAGGGGCATCCAAGGTCTGTGGTATTTTGGACCTCAGTTTTTCATTACACCCCCCGTTCACCATACACATACTGTGAATTCATAGACCTTTTCATTCATCCTGCTTTGACCTTGCTATATGGTGTTCCTCCTCCAAGACTGACAGATGAAATGCAAAGGATCCTCCATCTCTCTAAGGCCTACAACATTGGTGATTGGTACTTTTACCAACACCATACAGTAATCAGAATATATGGTTGTGAGTTGAACCCTTACAGGCTGCCAAGATATGTCCCCATGAGACTATTTGCCTTGGAATACTTCAGGCAGTTTGGAAATGCAGATCAGATCCATTTCCATAGTAAGAACAAGAAAGTGCAGCTAAAGGTCAGAAACCAGCTAGGTCCTTTTCTCTACAACATAAGAGAGGAGGGATGGAAGGAAGCAGATATGATCTTAGAGGGCCTCCGGTTAGAAACTAGTTTCAAATGGGTACCTTATGACCCTAATCATTTCATTTCTCTCAGGAGGGTAAAACATAAATTGGGTGGCTATGCTCACCTTAAATTGCCTCATATTGAGAAATATGCCAATTTATTAAGTTGGGAACAGGGCACTCTAGAAGAGCCAATCACTAGAGAGCAAATGCTACAAAGAGAAGCAAAAAATATTGAGAAAGAGGCTGACTTGGAAACTTGTGGGCAGGTTTCCTCTTCATACCAAAGGCAGCTTGGAGCAGCTGCATCATCTTCCACAGCACATCAACAAGCAGCCAAAACTGTCCATCAGGCTTCCAGCAAAGGCAAAGAGAAACAGATGGAGTCAGAACAGCTAGCTCCCACAGGAGAGCAACAGCAGCAGGAAGTACAACAGCAAAAGGAACAGCAACAAGAGGGGCAGCAAGAACAAACATTAGAGGCCCCAATATCCACAGGGCAGCAAGCACAGGACACTCTGCCTCCTAGGCAGGAAACTACAGTGGAGGCCTCGGTCCTCCAAACTCCACAAAATGAGGACAGAAATTGGAAGAGGGACAGAGAGACTCCCCTCACAACATCCACAAATCAGGGAGAGAAAAGGCACATAATGAATCCCCTCTCCGAGGAAGAAATGCCTATAGGGAAATCTTTGGGCATGGGCCCACCAAGCATGGAAGCATCCGCAAGTTCCTTCCAGCAGGAACAAGAGAGGACAATTGGAGGAGAAGTCAGCTCCTCAAGCCACCAAAGAGGAGCTGAAACAGGTATAAAACAACAGTTCATTGATATAAAGAAGAGGAATGAGCCAATAAGGATACAGCTGTACAATCACCTATTAAAGATGGCTCCTACAAATCAGCAAAGATTGATGTCTGCATACGATGTGCAAGAGGGCAAAATGATAATGAGTCATTTCATGCCAACCATGTTGCAGCCACAGTCAGCTGCAGACTACTTAAGGACCAATCTTGAGGTCCTTGCAAAAGACATCCACCCAATGGATCAAATTGAATTGCATAAGCAAATGGGTGAGATGGTGTATGCCACCCTGGCAGATAAAACATTGGGGAACTACAGGCTGAAAAATAGCCTAAATAACACAGCTGCCCAACTTGAGTTGGAAAAGGCTTCCTCCCAAGCAAAGGACAACCGAATCAAAGCGTTGGAGGATATCATCATAGAGCTTGGGCATGATCCCAAAGACATTAAGGCTGTACAAGCACTGCTGAAGCTAAGGGATGCAGATATGGCAGCATTGAGAAAGATGATCAAGATCCCTGCAACTCTTCATCCTCAAACAGAAGAGGTTGCCCAGCTAAGACATGACCAAGATGCAGCAGCTATGCTGGTATCATTGTACAAGCAGCTGATCCAGACACAAGAGAAATTGGGAGAATCAGAGGCTGCACTGCAGGCAGCACTACAACAGAAGGAAGGAGGCCAAACATCTCAGCCCCCTCCACAAATAATCAATCTTGAGGAATCTCCTCAAACTACTGCTCCTCCCACAGAACAGACAGCACCATCTACATCAGCACCAGCGCCAACAACAAAGCAGGCTCCAAGCCTGGACATGCAGAAGCTGAGAAGTGAAATCCAAGCCCTGGAAGCCCAAATGGTAGAATTAAATGAGACCAAGGAGAATTTAGTCAAGTTGAATGAAAGATATGATAAATCAAAACAAAGTATAGCTGAGAAAGGAAGAGAAATAAAAGCCCTTAAGGAGAAGATAAAGGAGCTGGAGAAGGAGCTCACCCTTGACAAAGTGGTGGCTGAGCTCAAAACAGTCTTATGGGCCAACATTGGCCAATCAATCACTGATCAATGGCAATACATTGAGACCATTCATGAGCAAATGGAGCTCATAGGAAAAGCACACAGGGAAATCCAGAGAGCAAGGGCATCTCTAGGCAATATGCCAGAGGTTGCTAACAGAATGATTAATGTGCTCAATAACAGAACGAGTCCTCAGATGGCAGCAATGGGAATCTCCAACAGGACTAAAACCATCTTGCTCATAAAGAGGGTCCTGACACTAAGAAGCCTGGTACAAACACTGGAAAGAAGAAGCCAGGACATGCAGACAGAGGTAAACAAGTTCATGGACAAGTTTACAGCACTACAAGGCAGAGGTCTTCCTGGCTTACTGAACAGTGCAGGGAAACTACTTTCACATGAGAATTATGCCAAAAGGGTCAACACATTTGCTATTAATCAGATCACTGAAAGACCCAGTACTTCAGAAGAAACAGGGCCAGCATCTGGGCAAAGTCTCTATAACAGAGTAGAGAACTTATTTTTTATTATGAATGAGATCAAACATTTGTTTGAAGTGCCTCCAAACTTCTACAAATATACAGAGGCAGATGAGACCTTAGATGCAATTTTGAGACATCAATTGCCCACTCAGGAATGGTGGACCAAAACGATACAGTTGATACTGTAAACAAGAGCCTGTAATCAAGTTTTTTCATTAAAATACATAAGTTATCATGCACAGGAAAAAATTGATGAATTCAGCATGTATGGAGAAGAATGGGCTGAGCCAACTCAGCAAACCTACTCGGCCACCAAGGCAGCACTGACAGCTACAGATGATAGGGCCGAGAAAGCTACAGCACGACAGAGCCATAAAGACACATCATCCAGCATTAAAACAGAACGTTCAACCGACTCAGTGGCCTCCAAAGGTCAAAAAGTCTTCTGACAGAATTAAAGAGAATTTATTTTGTATTCAAAGCTGTAATAACTTCCTTATCTACTATTCTGTAAGAGTTGGTGAGCGTATTTACTTCTCAGATGACTCAACGGTTCAGATATTTTGTATGACCGATTGTATATATTCCCCCTCGCATAAGCTTGCAGGGGGTTGTTGATTATCTCTTCTAGAGATCTTATGCTGTAAATTCTCGGAGTATTAATATAAAGGCTGATGGAATTTCCAAAGTTCTGTGTTGTCTGAGGCGTTGTGTGTGCTTGCTGAATGCTACAGGATTCCTACGTGTTTTCATGGCTCAATAAGTTTCCTTCAAACTTTCGTTATGTTCTTTTTATTATTTCTTCATAACCCATCCATGTTCTATATTTCACAGTTAATGGCAGAGAAAAAGACTAATTCCAGGATTTATTCATAGAATACCCTGAATTCAATCTATGCTATTATATATGTTTTCTTCAGTTATGGTCATAAAGGTGTAATTCTTAAATGCTGCACCTCTACACTATATCTTTCACAGTGATTATTGTTTAGGAATTCAAATCTGCTCCTTTACAATATATCTCTTTCTCACACCCCAGCTTAGTGGAAAATTCTTAATTGCTTTTCACTGGTTAAACACACTTCATCATCATAATTTCAAGTTTGTTTCATGAAGTATTTAAAAGGCCCTGCAGTTTCAGCAACCCAACTCAATATTTCAAACAACCTGTAGCCACAGACTCCATTGCCCAATGGACTAAACTATCTGAAGATTTCCACCTTAGGTACAGAAAGACATCACTCAACCAAAAACCTTAAACAAAACTGAATCCATAACTAGCCTAAAATCTTCACAGAACAGAGACAAATCTTAAAGAGAGAGCCCTCTCTGATTACAGTTTGGCTAGAAACTGTAGTCCAAAGCTTGGTTAGTGGTTACCCCGGCCGTATTCCCTTGGGAGTCAAAGGGAACAACCTGGGTGTTAACAGAACCTAATGCAATTAAGAGATGAACATGCATATACAAAAGATACTTACCTGGAGCTTACCTCTGTTGCACCATTTTTCTACACCTTGCTCTTTGCTGGCCTAAAAAGTCTAGTCATTTGCAGCCCTTGACAACACTTGATCTAGTTTTTTTCTTGCCTTCTAGGGGCACGATATTGAATCTGATGTATCTCTGCGATTTCATATCTGCAATATGTAATATTCAGTCCTATAGTAGCCCTTTGAGTCTTCTTTCCAATGCCATGGGTCTGACCCAATTTGGATTCGTCAAGACAAATTTATGCCCAATCTCTCACAATGACCTAATTATGGACTAGCTCATTAGAGAGAACTTGTACGGCGTGCCACGTGTCACTGTTTCCTCCTTCGGCTCTGAAATTGATACACAAAAAACTAAATCTCATGCACTATCTTCCACTTTTTACAGAATTCCAATCCGCTTCTCAGAGAGAGAGTTATGATGATTTTCCCACGTTCACCTCTTTGAGATGAAATTCAGGAGTCTGCAAAAACCCTAAATTCCACAAATCATATCTCTGAAAATGTAGCGAACCAAGATCTGAAATTCGGTCACGATGTTCATCAAGATTTCGGCTCAAATGGGTTTTAATTTTAGCATCTAAGACTTCATATAAATAAAGTTATAGTGACAATGCCACGATCGCTAATTTTGGAGGATATATGAGATTCCTTTTTATAGAGTTGAGAGGGGCTTCTATAGAAAATGTTGGAGGGATTTTAGGAGCTTAAAAAATTATTAATTATTGACTATTCAATGACCAAAATAAATGATAAATTCCATGCCACAATCCCATGGGTTTTAGCCCACTAATTTGGGTTACTAACTTCAATCTTGAATAACTCAGAAACCGTCAAGAATTACAAGGAGAGTTATATACTGATAGAAAGATATTTTTGAGTAGAGTATTCCTATAATGGTTATGAGATGAGAAAACATGAATGATGATGCCCAATGTTCCATGGAAGTTCAGGGTCATCTTGGTGTTACTTAGGTTGACATCAATGACAACCTCAGATCATCTTTAGATCAACAGGCTGGACCCACAAATTACATTGCTATCGACCCTTTTCCCTTTTACATCATCTCCGCCCGTCCCCCTTCCTAATTTCGATTGCGATCTCATAGATTGCAAATCGTTTTGCTCATTGATATCACAATCCTCCACTGTTGGCCGATTACAATATTACATCTTCTGTTGATTACGATATCGCAGTTCTCCACCGATATCACATATCGCAATACTTTCCCACCTGTTGCAATAAACTTTCTTCCCCCCCCCGCTTATTGTGATATCGCAACCCTCTGCTGATATTGCATATCAAAAAATCCTCTGTCAATTGTGATATCATAAATATCTCCCCTCCCTGTTGATTGTGATATATGTTCCGCTACTGATTGCGATAACCATTTGCTCGTCGATTGCGATATCACAATTGGCGATCGCACAATCTTAGTTCTTGCTCCATTAATCCTTCCGACTTGTGATTGCGTTATGCAAGAACCCTCCCCAGATGTGATATTTTATGTAACGCATTCTATAAACCGTCACATTCGAACCATCGAGGAATTACCATGAATCAGTGTTAAGAGGACTCTCTTCATTGTTGCGATTGCGATGTAAAAAAGGCCCGATCAACTGCCCAAGTTAAATCAGCCCAGATCAACGACCCAAATCAACGTGTCCATTCCGTTTCTACTCCATGAGACAATGAAGGTATTTGTCAGGCCAGGAGTAACTCCAGTTTGGCAGAAAACTCAGAAAAACTGATTCGATTTATTACATTAGGTAGCTATTGTTATATACAAGAATGTGACTGCTCAGTTCATCTTCTGATGACTGTTCACATTCGAGGTTCACCCAACCGCAGAGGATTAGGTGTCAACATTCCCCCCCTTAATCTGAAGGGATGTTGGTGAGTCCAAGCATCATTCTGAATCTTTCAAGCTTTTCTCTTCCAAGCGCTTTGGTGAAGATGTCTGCAATTCGCTCATTTGTGGAACAATGACGGAGATGGATTGTTTTGGCCTCAACATGATGTCGGATCAGATGATATTTAGTATTGATGTGCTTTGTACGATCATGGAACTTTGGATTCTTGGCCAACTTTATTGCAGAGGTGTTGTCAATCATGAGTGGAGTTGATTGTACTTGTTTTACTTGCAAATCTTCAAGAATTTTCCTGAGCCACACAATTTCTTTCGTTGCTTCAGCTGCTGCCACGTATTCTGCTTCTGTTGTGGAATCTGCTGGAACTGATTGTTTGTGTGATCTCCAAGAGACAGCTCCTGATCCAAGACTCATAGCATATCCTGAAGTAGATACCCCAGTTTCTTTGTCTCCATCGAAGTCTGAATCAGAGTATCTAATCAAGTTGAAGTCGTCCACATGTGTATACTTGATTCCAAGGTCTTGAGTTCCCTTCAAGTACCTTGGAACTCTTTTTGCAGCAAACCAATGTCCCTCACAAGGCTTTTGCATAAACCTGGAGAGGATTCCAACAGAAAATGAAATGTCTGGTCTGGTAGTAGTGAGGTAGATGAGACTTCCTATAAGCTGTCTATACTTTGTTGCATCCTTAAATTCCTTTCCTTCAATAGATGTGAGCTTTAAGTTTTGTTCCATTGGAGTAGAAAGAGGATTGCACTCTGTCATGCCAAATCTGTTTAACAAATCTCCAATGTATTTCTTTTGAGAAAGAAATATGGATTTTGGATGTTGGGTTACTTCAATGCCAAGATAGTAATGAACATAGCCCAAATCAGTCATTTCAAAACTTTTCCCCAATTCCTTCTTTATGGATGCAATGTAGCTTTCATTGTTCCCTGTCATTAAAAGATCATCTACATATACCACAAGATATACAACTGTTTTGCCAACTTTCTTGACAAATAAAGTTGCAACATCAAGATCAAAATGATTGAAGTTGAGTTTCAAAAGATGCTCAGTTAGCTTTTCATACCAGGCTCGTGGTGCTTGTTTGAGGCCATACAAGGAATTCACAAGTTTGCATACTTTTTGTTCATGTCCTTTCACAGCAAATCCTTCAGGCTGGGACATAAAAACATTCTCTTTTAGATCTCCATTCAAGAGCGCAGTTTTTACATCCATTTGATGGACTTTCCAACCGTTCTGAGCTGCTAGTGCAAAGAGTGTCCGGATGGTGGCCCATTTTGCTGTGGGGGCAAAAGTTTCCTCATAATCGACCCCTTCCTTCTGTGCAAAACCTTTTGCCACAAGCCTAGCTTTGTGCTTGTCAAGTGAGCCATCAGCTTTGTATTTGTTCTTGTAGACCCACTTGCAGCCAATTGTTTTGGTTCCAAATGGAGGATCAACCAGCTTCCAAGTGCCATTCTTTATGAGGGCATCATACTCCTTTTTCATTGCTTCTTTCCATTCATCATGAGAAGCAGCTTCTTTGAAGGAAGTTGGTTCAAAATCTGTAGACAAGTTCAATTCACAATCATAAGTAACATCCATATCAACAGGTGAATTAGAGTCATCTACATCACCTCCATCTTGTCGGTTTGAATTTCTGGTTCCTGTTTTTCCAATTTCATCAGGATGAACACTTTCAAGTGTCTTTGTCAGCCACTTTGGGGGACCTTTCTGAGATGGTCCAGGCTGCTCTGTTGATTGAGTTGGGACTGAATCAAGATTGAGTCTCCCAATTCTATCAATTACATCACTTAAAGCATCATCCGTTGTTGGAGTTTCATGCAGAGGAGATTGTTCTTCAGAAGAAGAAGATTCCACATGTTGTTCTAGTATAGGAATCCCCCCTTCAAGATGTGGAATCTGATTATCAAATTCTTGAAATGATTTCGTTTTTGCGAATCTATCCAAGCGATCAAGTTGCTGCTCAACAACATTGTCAGATTTGGATGATTCAAGAAAAATGACATCTCTAGATACAACAAACTTTTTATTTACTTCATCATAGAGGCGGTATGCTTTAGAGGTGTTTGAATACCCCAGGAAGATACACTTACAACTTCTAGCACCAAGTTTGTTTCTATGTACCTTTGGTATCAAAGCATAACAGGTGGAACCAAAGATCCTAAGATGTTTTACCGAAGGAACATGTCCATACCACAATTCATAAGGAGTCTTGTTTCTTATAGCATTAGATGGACATCTATTCTTTATATATGCAGCACATAGAACAGCATCAGCCCAAAACATTATCTTTACATTTTTGAAGAAAAGCATGGATCGTACCATATTCAAGATTGTTCTATTCATTCTTTCAGCTACACCATTCTGTTGGGGATTATAAGGCACAGTTGTTTGATGTTTGATCCCATGTTGGCGAAGATAGTTTTCAAATTCATTTGATGTATATTCTTTTCCATTATCAGTGTGAATAGACCCAATATGAGATTGTGCATCATTTTCGATCCATTTATGAAAATTCTTGAATGTTTGAAAAGCATCAAATTTGTTCTTCAATAAATAAACCCAACACATTCTGGTTTAATCATCAATAAATGTCATGATATATTTATTTCCATTTGTAGAAGGAACAAGCATTGGACCACATAAATCTGAATGAATGAGTTCAAGCTTCCTATGTGCTCTTGAATGTGAATCATGAAAAGACTGTTTGCTATGCTTTCCTAGAATGCAAGCATCACATTGCTTATGTTTCCTAGGAATTGTAGGCAAACCAGCAACACCATTTTTCTTCAATAAGCGGAGACTGTCATAGTTTAAATGTCCAAATCTAGCATGCCATAATAAACTTGATGGAAGTGTACCTTCTTCATGATGAGAAATATATGAGAAATGTTGTGCATGAGCAGAGGTTCCTTGCAGTTTGAGAAGCCTTTCTTCTTCTATTCCCCTCATGACAAGTGAGTGGTCAGATGCTTTTCTTACCTCAAGCTTGCCATCAAACATATGAATGGAGTGACCTTGCTGGCGGATGTGGACCAAGGACAACAAGTTTCTCTTGAGCTGTGGGAGATATAGAACATGATCCATAAGAAAGTCTGGAAGACCAGGCAGTTTAAGCCTGATTGTGCCAAGCCCTGATGGCTTGATTTTTGACTGATCTGCAAAGTATACTGCTCCATCAACATTGTCAGTGAAATCTTCAAAAAAATCTTTTCTATGAGTCATATGACAGGTTGCTCCTGAATCAAGCAACCAATCATTTTTCGAAGAAGCAAGTGAAGCATTAAACAAATCTTCATTTACTCCAATGTTACATTGTGCCTCAATATAGTGAGCGGATTCAGGTGCTTTACCTTTGTCTATATCATCAGTTTTACCTTTCTGCTGGTTTCTTTTCTGCTCAATTTTGTCCCATGGTAGCTTGCATGTAGAAGCATCATGTGATCCATTTCGTTTGCAGCGAATGCAATGTAAGTCTGCCTTTTCTCCTTGAGAATGTCTGCCCCCCCTGCCTCTGAAGTATCTTCCTCTTCCTCTTGTAGAATCTTGAGCAGGATGCTTTTCTTTATGAGCAAGGCACACAGTCTCTTCAGAAGATTCAGGAGTTGTCTTCTTTCCAAAGGCTTTCTCTCTTTCAGCAAACTTTTTCACAAGAGAGTCAAAGGTTATATCTTTAATATTTCCATTTGCTTGTAAAGACTCAAGATAATTGGAGTAGGTAGGATAGAGTGCCTTGAGAAAAGCAATAAGAGGGATATCCAGCTCAACCTTAGTGGATTTAATATCATGCATTATAGACTTTACTTCAGATGCAAGAGCAAGAGGATCATTATTTTTCAGTTCAAGAGTGAAGAGTTTAATCATGAGCTGAACAACTTCAAGTGCAGAATGTGAGTCATAGAGTTCTTTCAGCTTTCGTAAAGCTTCAAAGGCAGTTGAATATGATGAAATATGGCGACTTACTTCTTCATTTACAGATGCTGCGATTAATGCATAGGCTTTGCTGTTCTTGTTTTCCCAAATGACGAGCTCTTTGTCTGATGTAGGCTGCACTGGGTCATTGTCTCCTTCTCCGACACACACTCCTTTCCACAACTCATTGAAGATGAGGGTGTGTTTTATCATCCGGGACCATTCAGGATAGTTCTCCTTGCCAGTGAGAACTATTCCTACCATAGAGATGATTGAATGCATTCTGTAAAAAAATACTTCTGTTGATAAAAAAAACTTTTGCTGATAAAAAGAACTTCTGCTGATAAAAAACTTTCGCTGATAAAAAACTTCTATTGATAAAAAAAAACTTTCTGCTGATATACAATGAAGTTGTACTCAAAAGGGCAACTCAAAAGATTTCAAATCCACAATGTGACCCCTATAAATCCATCATTGTATAAATTCACCTTACATAAACCTCATATAAGTTTCATATAAGTCCATCATATAACCCTCATAAAACTTCACCTTATAAATCTTATATAAATCTCATAAAACTTCACCTATAAATATCATGGTCATGCGCATTCTTTGAACTGTAATTTACAGCGGTCAACTTCGGCAAAGCATTAAACCAAGTTATGGAGGCCAACGCACAAAACTTATTTTAAATTCGAACTTATTTGAATCAGGCAGCAAGCGTATTTATTTGAAAACTTCAAAATATATGTCAGCATCATTTATTTGAAATATACCATTCCAAATTGAAACATGCAATGGCATATGTATATAAAAAGTTGTGCGCTTTTTTTTTAGTGGACAAAAATCTTGCATAAAACACCGGAGAGTGAGCGGTGAGAATTTAATGAGAGTCGGACGCGAAGGTTTGATTCACAGTGCCTTCAACCAAATAAAGCCTTCTACAGGGCATCCCATGGGCGTCCATTCCAACCAATCTTTAGCCGCATTCAACATGCCTTGAGGCACTTGAATGCCAGACGAGCTGACGAGAAATACATTATACGATCTCTGGCGTAGCTTTTCAAACAAGTAACCATTCCAAAGAGCACTTCTTGATGCAAGCGATTAATCAAGGATGCTATTTTTCATTTTTCAAAAAAACTGGGTTGTTTCCAACCATCTCTCGTAACATATATGGGCTTCCATGGACGTTCACCAAACGTGAAGCAAAATAAAAATATATTGATATGCTTTGATACCATTACCAATAGAGATATAGCGCAGGCAGCCCGAAATTTCTCAACATTCTGTGCTACAGCTTGACAGCGTACCCATTGAAGAAGGTACCGACAGGGGACGTGTTCGAGGCTTGATGTGGAGCGCCTCAGGTATCTGCTGGAATTGGGCGGCAACGTCAATGTGAGGGACAACGTTCAATACCACCATACACAGTCAATTCAACAACGTTTCAATGGAATGGTGCGAATGGGCGCCATAATGGAGATTCGAACCTTGACTGTTCAATTTCAGATGCGGTCAGGCCTATGCAGGTCAGAGACAAGCGTTATGGACAGAGCGCAGTGGCAGAGGCAGATTATTTCAGAACAGAAGGGAATAAAGCAGAGGCAGAGGCAGAGGTCAGGACAGAGGAGTTACAAGGAGCATAATAGCTAAAACAAGGAGCTGGCTCTGATACCATGTCAGGCCAGGAGTAACTCCAGTTTGGCAGAAAACTCAGAAAAACTGATTCGATTTATTACATTAGGTAGCTATTGTTATATACAAGAATGTGACGGCTCAGTTCATCTTCTGATGACTGTTCACATTCTAGGTTCACCAAACCGCAGAGGATTAGGTGTCAACAGTATTTATCAACGTTTCTTGAGCATATGGTTATTAAACAAAACACAGAGAAAAGAGGCAGCAAGACACATAGACAATGAGGCATTTTCAACACGTTTCAACAAAGACATCACAACAGGATTCAAAGGGCCAAATGGATGGATTTCCACAAATAGAGTGTCACGCTTTAAATTATCATACAACTCCTATTTGTATTCGAATTCTATTGTAACAGAAAATCTTGTGAAGTCTCAAGTTTTAATTAATTAGATAGGAATAGATCTCATAGTTTTTTATTGGATCTAGCCTAGGTGGCAGATTCTGTAAAGGTATCTCTTCTCTATAAATAGGGAGAATTTTGACTCTCCATAGGGGGGATGGATGTAGTGAGAACCAATGTTGTATTGTTTTCAGTTAATAGAAATATCAGTTTCATCATCTTCTATTATAACCTGAGATTCATTCCGGGTTCAGTCCTATTCTATCATGCTCCTTTGTTATTAGTTTTCATAGTTTATTAATTACTTGGAAATTTGTCAAACAACTCCAACTTCCTTCAATTTGCTGTGATTATTGTGAATTCCCTTATCCACCTTAGTAAACCAAAGATGCCTCAACTTCCATAAAACAATTCTATTTGTTTTTGTTTTTCTTTAATTGACTCCATGCCCAATGGTGGTTGTCTTCACACTCTTTCACCTGAAAAATCAAATAGAAAACCAGAGTTAGCCAACTGCATTCTTAAAAATATTGAGAGAGCCCTCTCACTCAGATTGGAAGGGCTAAATTCCAATCAATATCTAGTTTTAAATAGTTACTCAGGTTGATAGGATGACATAGCTCGACCCCCACCAACTTGGTCGATAACATTTTGGTACGTCTGTCGGGAGCCGAAAATCTCCTTTTTCTGGGATTCTCTTCAAGTCTCTTCTTTTTTATTCTTGAGGGTAACAAGAAATCAAAAGTTCCAAAGGTTGTGATATTACCCTGGTGACTCCACTCTTAAAGAATTCTGAAGATCGAAGTTTCATGGTGACTCCATTGCTTGCAGATCAGTAGCTTGAAGATTTTCAAGATGAGTTCTATTGCAAGTCTATTATGTTCATCAATGAAGGTGAAGTCTCTTCCATTTATCAGCTTAGGTGATGGCTTTCGTTTTTATTTTGAGTTGTCAATATATGATCCACTACTAATTTTGTTCAAGCACGGTCAAGGAACCCAAGTGTTGGATCATCTCTTTGTCTGGTTATACTAGAGATTTTATATCACTTGAATTAAGCAAGTGGATTTTCATATGTTAGAGTAGGACATAAATAAGCTTGTTGGGCAAGTATTTCCTTTAGCTTTAGATTACATGTTGCATTTTTATTTTCAGTTTGGTGACGTGAGTTTGAATGTAGTCTTTAGAATGGGATTCGCCCAATGGTCAGGCAACTGGTCTGTTGATTCTTTGCTGCACTACAAGGGTGCATCATCCCCATTGGAGCTGATGTTATCCATGATAACTCACTAAAATAAATTTTAGTTTCATTAGTTAAGGTTTTCCACCACTGATCCTTAATCTATTTGTTGCTTATTCTGAAAGAGGTTGTTGTGTTGTGCTTTTAGAGATTAAAGAAGGAAGGACAGGCCTATTCTAATTGTTTTGGAGAAATTCCAATATTCCCATATTCTCATCCCATTTCATCTTGTCTTTAAACTCTAACCATTACCCATTCCTACTCTAGTTGTGTTTCCTATTCCAACTCTAACCGTAACCCATTCCATCTCTATATGTTTTCCCTATTTCTAACTCTAGCCGCATACCCTTCCCTCTTTCCTTTGCAATCCATTTTCTAACTCTAGCTGTGTTTCCCCCTTTTTCCTTTGAAATACTTCAAAACATTAAAAATACATGCCGCGATCCTTTATAAGGCTAGACCCGCATATTACATCGTTATCGACCCTTTTCCCTTTTACATACATCTCCGACCGTCCCCCTTCTCGATTGAGATTGCGATATCACAGACCACAAATTGTTCCGCTTGTCAATATCACAGTCCTCCTCTGCTGGCCGATTGCAATATTCAATCTTCCGTCGATTGTGATATCGCAATTTTCCATCGATATCACATATTGCAATACTTTCTCGCTTGTCGCAATAAATTTGCTTCTCCCCCTGCCGATTCCGATATCACAACCCTTCGCTGATATCGCATATCACAAAACCTTCCCCCGATATCGCATATCGCTTAATCCTCTGCTGATATCACATATCAAAAAATCCTCTGCCGATTGCAATATCGCAAATATCCCCCCTCCCCATCGATTGCGATATATGTTCCCCTGCCAATTGCGATAACCCTCCGCCTGCTGATTACGATATCGCAATCGGTGATCGCACAATCTTAATTTATGCTCTGTTAATCCTTCCGACTTGCAATTGCGATATGAAATAACCCTCCTCAGGCGCAATATTTTATGTAACACATTCTATAAACCATCACATCCGGACCATCGGGGAATTACCATGAGTCAGTGTCAAGA
Source organism: Pinus tabuliformis (assembly GCA_031772625.1). Taxonomy (NCBI): domain Eukaryota; kingdom Viridiplantae; phylum Streptophyta; class Pinopsida; order Pinales; family Pinaceae; genus Pinus; species Pinus tabuliformis. Next base: position 799,765,039 of record CM062813.1, on the reverse strand, counting down.
GGACCCTCTCCTATGTTGCGATTGTGATGTAAAAAGGCTCGGATCAACGGCCCAGATCAACACGTCCATTCCGCTTCCGCTCCATGAGACATCAAAGGTGTTTATCAACATTTCTTCAACAACACAGCATCAAAGGTGGTTATTAAATGAAACACAGAGAAAAGAGGCAGCAAGACACAGAGACAGCGAGGCATTTTAAACATGTTTCAACAGAGGCAACACAACGGGATTCAAAGAGCTAGATGTATGGATTTCCGCAAATATAGTGTTGTTCTTTAAATTATTATATAACTCCCATTTGTATTCGAATTCTGTTGTAATAGAAAATCCTGTGAAGTCTCAAATTTTTATTAATTAGAGAGGAACAAAAATCATAGTTGTTGATTGGATCTAGCCTAGGTGGCAGATTATGTAAAGGGATCTCTTCTCTATAAATAGGGAGACTTTCGACTCTCCAGAGGGGGGATGGATGTAGTGAGAACCACTGTTGTATTGTTTTCAGTTAATAAAAATATCAGTTGAAGCATCTTATGTTTTAACCTGAGATTCATTCTGGTTTCAATCCTATTCTATCATGCTCCTTTGTTATTAGTTTTCATAGTTTATTGATTACTTGGAAATTTGTCAAACAACTTCAACTTCCATCAATTTGTTGTGATTACTGTGAATTCGCTTATCTACTTTAGTAAACCAAAGATGCCTCAACTTCCATAAAACAATGTTGTTTGTTGTTGTTTTTCTTTAATTGACTCCATGCCCAATGGTGGTTGTCTTCACACTCTTTCACCTGAAAAATCAAATAGAAAACCTGAGTTAGCCATTTGCATTCTTAAAAGATATTGAGAGAGCCCTCTCAGATTGGAAGGGCTAACTTCCAATCAAAAGCTGGTTTGAAATAGTTACTCTGGGTTGAAAGGTTGACACAGCTTGACCCCCACCAGCCTGATTGATAACAGATCTTATGGTTTTAATGAAAACATATGCCCCAAAAAATGTAAAAGGGCAAAGCAACATTGTCCTTTTGAGAATCAAACCAAAAAGTGAGGCATTCCTTAATTGATCCCTCCATCCATATGTTGTCAATGTTTAATAATTTCATCACCCCTTCCCATACTACATATGCAAATGGGCATACAAGAAATAGGTGATGCACATCCTCCAAATACCTTATACACAGAATGTAGATACCGAGGAAAATAAAACCCTTGTGGGTAAGATTCTCCCACATGGGAACTTTATTGTGTAATTCCAACCAACAAAAGCATTTAGGCTTTTAAGGGACTTCCCAATACCATCCTTTTTGAAAGCATGTGAAATTATCATAAACCGTTGATCGAGATGGATATTGTCGACCACCCGCCTATTCCAACTAGACCACCCAGTTAGTTTCATCTATTTCCTTGTTCATTTCAACATTTACTATTTTTAGCAATTTTTCGGGTCCTGAACTTCTAGAGCAGTTTTGACCCCCTAAACGATGTTTTTTGGGTCTGCAACAAGCTCATAGCCATTAGAAAGGGTTTGCATCAAAACTTGTAGTACTCGGTGAGACCTTCCCAATAAGGTATCATATAAGCCAAACATAGATAATATGACCAAGTTATGACCCCTGCAAGTTGGCTGCCCAACTAACACCAACGAGGCTTGGTGTTACATCTCTTGGGGTTAGGGTTTTCGTTGTTTAGGGTTTTCTCATGTTTTCAAATAATAAATGGGCCCTTGAGTCTCATTGCAACACAGTTCAGAGGCATGTATTCGCCACATCTCTTCTCAGAGATAAGCTACCATCACCCGAGCTATCTTATTTCCATTCTATTTGTAAGCATAGTTAAATATTTTTCTATTAATGAAATGAAGTGTTTTTCTACCACATCTCTGTGTTCATGATTATATTTGTAACTTGTTGTGTTCCTATGTAAGTTCAAATCATTGGTATTAGAGTGGTCAGCTCTTTCTCTGTTTTTCTTTGCACGTCCCCAACAAGGTTAGGGTATAACTAGTTAGGGCTTGATCTGGTTGAACCATTGCAAGATCAGCCTCGCAAAACTCGATGACTGCCCATGGCGTAGGAAAAGAAAGACAGGGAACGCCTCTTCCATTCACATTTGTGGATGAAGGGTTCTCTGTTGTAGTTCATTGTCGACAATGGGGGCCAAAAGAACTTCATTTCAGTAGAGGTCGTGAAGCAGCTAGGCCTAAAGACTACAACAAATCCACAGTCATACACCATTAGATGCCTTCACCAGGGACGAGATCTTTGTGTCAACCATACTTTTTGATGTTGCTCCTCTTGAAGTTTGTGATTTATTTTTAAGAAAACCATACTTGTGAAAGCGACATGTTGTATATGAGTCTAGACCTCACTCCGTGATTATTACTTTGGCTAATAAGTTATACAGAATATCGAAGGTAGCCCACCTACCGCCATCTCTTTGATCACTACAAAGCAATGAATTAAGATCATTTCCTAGACTAGGAAATTTGTTTTGTTTATGATTCACCCCCAGGGAAAGAAGAAGATTGTGGCCACGGCTTCCAGGCAGGGCTCCTCTGCACAAGAACAACAGATGGACAATGTCGTGGAGGAGTACAGGGATATTTTTGCCTCGCCTACAGGGATACCTCTGCACTATCAGGTCAAGCACTCCATCGGTCTGACCCTAGGTGCACTGCAACCCAATGGACCTATCTATCGACACTCTATTCTGGAGAATGATGAGATCACGAGGCAGATTCAGTAACTATTGCAGAAAGGGCACATCAGGCTAAGCTCATCACCTTATGGGAGCTTGATTGTATTGGTACAGAAGAAGGATTGGACCTAGAGACTCTGTATTGACTATCGGGCGCAGAACAAGATCACTATCCGAAATAGGTACCCAATCCCATGGATTGATGGCCTTCTGGACCAACTCAAAGGGGCCAAACATTTCAACAAGATTGACTTGAATTTAGGTTATCACCATGTGCCTATCTAACCATCCAATGTGTGTAAGACTGCCTTCAAATCCAAGGAGGGCCTTTTCGAATGGTTGGTCATGCCGTTCAGATTGACGAAAGCCCCTGCAACCTTCATGAGACTAATGGACGACATCTTGCGACCCTTCACCAATGCATTCATGGTGATGTATTTAGATGACGTCTTGATCTTCAGCTAGAGCTGGGAAGAGGACCTCCACCATATTCGATAAGTACTTCAAGCCTTGCGACAACACAAGTTTTGTGCTAACTTGGAGAAATTCACCTTTGGCCTGACCCAGGTTCAATATCTGGTATACATCATTGATGAGCAAGGTGTACATGTGGACCCATGCAAGATACAATTCATTCAGGATTGGTTAGCGCTAACCACTCTAACAGAGCTCCACATATTTTTGGGTCTTGCCAATTTCTACTGTAGGTTTGTGTTGGGGTTCTCTAATATCACTTGGCCTTTAAGTCAAGTCACCAAGGGTGGAGAGAAAGAAAAGGTTTTTTGGTTGGAAACATAAAAAAAAGTGTTCTACAAGTTGAAGAATCACCTTTGTTTTGCACCTGTGCTCACATTACCAAACCTGCAACAACCATTTGAGTGAGAGAGATGCTTACTCATCATGGGCATCCAATGGCTTACCATAGTGAGACACGTTCACACACGGGCTGAAAGTACCCCACTTACGATAAAGAAATGTATTCCATTGTGCAGGTCTGCCATCAATAGAAGCATTACATTATGGGTAAGGAAACAGTCATCCACACAGACCATCGACCTCTACAGTTCATACAGACACAAGGGAAGTTGCAAAATGATCACCATCAGAAATGGTCCACCTATATGCAACAGTTCCATTTGAACATTAAGTATAAGAAGGGAAACACCAATATCCACCTAGATCAATCGTTTCCATCATTAGTCTGTGATATATGTCACTTACCACAATTTGTCCCTTATTAGTCTCATCATCATAACATAATTTATCTACTCGATCTGTTAGTAAAGTTCATGCTTCACATAATCCTATAAGTATATTCCTTCCATTTAGCCACTGACAGACCTAATAAGTCAATCTCCTTCGCTGTAGGCAACGAGCGTATGCCTGTAAATATATTGTGTACAAAAGAGACATGGCAAAGGAAAAAGATACCATTCTAGTGAAGCTGGTGCAGTGGGGGAAAAGACAGAAAATATATGCCATCCATACATTTTATAGCTTCGAACCCCACCTCAATCCTCTCCCCAATACCAACATCCCATCGTAGATCCCCAAATAACCAATGTTTGTTTCTCATCATACTACGTTATATGTATAGTGATCCCTTCTTTTCCATGGCCCCTTCTTTTAACCATTGTTCAAATTATTTGTAATTTAAGTACTTCCCCGAAAGGACCTATTTCCATATATTGTTTCCTATCAATTTCTGCCATAGGTTCTTAATTAATATTGACCAGCTAAATCTTTATGTGTCTAATATACCCCATCCACTAACCTCCACAGGTTGTGCAATAAAATACAAACATATCAAATGCATCTTCCTCACCTAGTTGTTGTTGAACCAAATAAATCTTGCAACAGTCCAAAAGTCATGTAGAACAGTCACTTATAACCTATGATGTGTGGATGAGTAAGACTTGAAGAAGCCTTGTAAAATCCTTGGAGACATGATACTAGGAGATCCTTTAAAAATATTTCTTGAAGAATCCCTTGAGTGACAAAGGAACGAGACGCTAGATGACTTCTCCCAGATCCTTCGGCGGATGCCCACAGGCACCGCATCTTTATCCAACAGCCACCCTAGAGGCACCACTCCCTTTAAGGTACAAGTCAACTTTGGCATTCCCATATTTGAATGCAAAATACATGCAAATGTCGTAGATAAATGGTTAAATGTTTTGGAAGGATATTTTTCGATTCAAGATTTTTCCAATAGGGACACGACTACTTTTTCACTCAAAGTTGTCCCCCACATAGAGGACTGGTGGGAAACCTACTGTGAGAAGAGGGGTGAGAGGGAACTCTTTTTGGGGGCCACATATGTGGCCACGATCTTCCCCTTACTTTGAGAATGAATAAAAAATAAAATAAATATCCCGATCTAGGAGATGATCTTACAACATTGCTTAGTAGATACCAAAGAGATGGTGGTAGGCAAGACTACCTCTAGTATTATGTATAACCTATTGGCCAAATTAATAGTAACAGTGCGAGGCCTCAACTCATGAATAACATCACACTTCTACAAGTATGGTTGGCCTAATAATACAACATAAACTTCAAGAGGAGCAACATCGCACAATAGCTCATTTGTGAAGGGCTTGATGTTGTAGGGAAGGTGACGCTACTTGTTGATGTAGAGATCTCTTCCTTGGTGAAGCCACCCGATGGTGAATGGTTGTGGATGTGGTGTGGTCGATAGGCCCAACTGCTTCACAACCTCTGCTGAAATGAGGTTATTTTGGCTCTTGTTTTAACAATGAACTGCAACGGTGAACCCTTCACCCACATCTGGGAGTGGAAGAGACGCTCCCGCTCCTTTGGATATTCGAACTCAATCTTTTGTATCTTGGCGGTGGTGATAATGGTGCAACATTATTCATAAATAATATACTTCCCTTTATCATTCCCCTTGTTGTGTCCTAATTCAAAGTTGGAACATGCATCTGACTCTGAAGCCTTCAGCTCGACCACCAGTGACTTCTTGGCTCGACACTCACTTGGGTTTTGAGTGGGGCTATTATGGACCTCACACCCCTCTCTTGTTCCATGTCTTCGTGGTGTTTTTATTTACTTTCGGTTTTGATGGGTTGTCCTAGGTCACCCCACCTTGGATTTGTCCTTTTTTTTGTAGTTTGGGGGTGCATTTCCTTTCTTTAGATTCGAAAATCTAAATTCTTGATTCTTCTATTTAAATTTTTCTCGATCTTGATAGTGTATTGATAAGCAGCGCTAAGCAAGGAGATGTCTAGGAACTCCATTTTGTCCTGGATGTATTTATGTAGATAGTTGCAGTACTTGAGTATAAAATTCTACTCAGAATCCTTGATACCCAACTTTGTGTAAAGGGTATGAAAAATATTTGTGAACTACAAAACATCTTGGTGCCTTCCATGCCATAGTGTTCTCTTGATTATGTACTTATCTTCAAAGCTCCTGAAAGGGTAATATTGTTCCTTAATGGCATCTCAGAAAGAATTCCATGTGGGTTCAACTGAAAATAATGAGGTTTCACTCTCTCCCTCTACTCACAGTAGGTTTCCCACCAATCCTCTATGTGGGGGGTGGCTTTGAGGAGTCAAAAAGTAATCGTTTGCCTATTGGAAAAAACATGAACCGAAAAAATATTCTTCCAACAAATTTAACCATTTATCTACGACATTTTTTAGGTCCCTATAATACTAGTGATTCCCCCATTACTATTGTCATTGTATCCCTTATTGTTATTGTTGTGCCCCTATTGTGCCCCATAGAATCACACTATTGTTATTTTTGTGCCTTTATATTATTATTGTTAGATTGGCTTGGTTATATTGTGTCCCCTTAGACTCCTATATATAGAATGGAGGTTTTGTCATTTGAATCATCCAAGAATTGTTCATTTGAGTAATGTAAAGGAGGTTTCCCCCTTGAAGAGGCTAATTCTAATGTGTTGATCTATCTTTTTATCTTTTTGTGAGTTGGTTTCCTAACATTTGGTATCAGAGCTTTGGATTCTAGGGTTTCGCTACTCCAAATAGGTCATCGTGGAATGTTCACTATAACTTTTTTTCTGCAGCATTTCAGAACCAAAAAAAAAAATCCCATTTGATAGGAAGTCGCACTGAACCTCGGGTCTGAATTTCAGAGCTTGTCTCACTATATTTTCAAAGATATGGTTTGAGGAAGTTAGGGTTTTTGCAAGCTCCAGAATTTAAACTAAAATAGGTCATTGTGGGATTTTTTCTATAACTCTTTCACTACGAAGTTTCAGAAGCTAAAACAAAAACTCATTTGAGAAGAAATTGGTCTGAACCTCGGTTCCAAATTTTAGATCCTGTCTCACTATATTTTTGCAGATATAGTCTGAAGAAGTTAGGGTTTTTGTAGACCCCCGAATTACATTCCAAACAAGTCACCTTAGGAAAATCGTCATAAATGTCTCTCTGAGCATCAGATTTAAATTTCGTAAGAAGTTACAGAAAGAGGACGAACTGTAGTTTCTTTTATATATTTTTCGATCCAAAATTCAAAACAGTGACACGTGGCACTTCATAGAAGTTTACTCTTCTGTAAAGGTATATAATCAGGTCACCTTGGGAGATTGTAGTTAAATCTTTCTTAGAGAATCCAATTTCGATCAGATTGGTGGCATTGGAAGGAGGACATAGAGGGCTACTTCAGGTCACGAATTTAGAACTGGAAGAGCTAAAATAACATAAATACATCAGATTTAATATCAGGATCCTACAAAGTGAAAAGAAAAGGTGTGTAGTTTTTTTTTTCAATTTTTGCATAAGCTTGGTTTGAAAAATTAGTTTGAAGGAATTCAAAGGGCATAGTGAAGCATTATTATCGGTAATTGATGCCCCAAATAAAGAAAATGGAAACACCTAGTAAGCAACCTGAAAGCTCTAGCATGACTCATGAAGAAGAGGAAGATATGCAACATGATATATCAAAATTACAAGACCAAGTACAACAAATGTCACTAGCACAAAAGTAACAAAAGCTAAGATGGATGATTTAAAGAAATACGTAGAAGCTAAGATGGATGGTTTAAAGAAAGGCGTGGAAGCTAATATGGATGGTTTAAAGAAAGGCATAGAAGCTAAGATGAATGGCATGGACGCTGAGATGGATGGTTTAAAGAAAGGCGTAGAAGATAAGATGAATGATGTGAAAGCTAAGATGGACGGTGTGGAAGCTAATATGGATGGCGTGGAAACTAAGATGGATGATTTGAAGACATATTTGAAGATAGACATGGAAGATTTGAAGACAGATTTGACAAAATTTCTACAAGAAATGCTTACTAATTGTGAAAGGGTAGTAAAGGAAACTCATGATGAGAACAAAATCAATGTTAATCATGATTTCATCAACTCTAACGTTGGATCAAAGAACTACCATGTTCCAAAGATCGATATGAGGAAGTTTGATGGCAAGGATCCCGGAACATGGATACTACAGATGGAGCAATTTTTCGATCTCCATAATGTGCAAAACACACAAAAGGTACGCATTGCAACTTTATATTTGGAACAAAATTTGTTTGTATGGTATTGATGGCTTTGCTCTCATAAAAAAATTGTCACTTGGGATATTTTTACAGATGAAACGATAGCACATTATGAGGTTACAAAAAGCAACACTTTTTTTAGCCAGTTGATAAATATCAAACAAAAGGGTTCAATGATGGAGCACATTGAGGACTTCCAAAAATTGAATATAAGGGTAAAATATATTCCAGAGGAGCATAGGATTGATATGTTCATAGGGACTTTAAAAGATAACATCCAACATGAGGTTTTCATTTGTGAACCAGATTCATTGGAGAAGGCATTCAGGTTGGCAAGAAAAATGGAAAGAAAAATTATGGCAACAAGGAAACCTACCACTCACAATCATAAAAATGGAAGTGTTGCTGCCCCTAGCCATCCACAACCTACAAGGTTGACACCACAACAATTGGAAGAAAAAGAGCAAAAGGGCTTTGTTACAGTTGTGATAGCAAATACACTAAAGGTCATAAGTGTGCTGAGAAGAAATTGTTTTACATAGATTGTGAAGAGGAGGAAGAAAAGGAACAAGAAACGTCAAAAGAAGAGGATATACACCAGGAACAAACCCTAGAAAAAGAAGAAATGAATCCAACCGTATCTTTGAATGCATTGGCTGGAATTACCACTCCTCAAACTATTAAGATAGAAGGGCATATCAAGAAGGAAAAAGTAATAGTGTTGATTGATTTGGGAAGTACCCATAATTTTATTCATTATAAGATAGCCAAAGAATTGAATTTCTTCCTATATCCAGCACCAAAGTGTCAAGTGATGGTTGCAAGTGGAGGAACCATAAATTGCTCAGGAAAGTGCCATAATATCAAGCTATCCGTGGGAGAATATGTATTGAATAGCCCAATGCTTTCCATTCCAATGGGTGTTGCTGATGTTGTACTAGGAGTCCAATGGCTACAATCCTTAGGTACAATAGCTTTTAATTTTCAAGAACTTTTCATCAAATTCTCTTTAGAAGGAAAGGAAGTTAAATTAAGGGGTATCGCAGGGAAACTAGGAAAGATAATCAGCTCTAATGGAATGACAAAGCTTCTAAAGAAAGAAAAACAAGGCTTAATTGCACAATTATGTTCACTAGAGGTTCCCACATCGAAATCACTCATTTCTCCATATCTCCAAAAAGTCTTGGACAATCATTCCAAGGTATTTGATACTCCCAAAGGCCTCCCACCTATTCTTGATCATGATCGTGCTACCAATTTGATTCCAGGAAGTGTTCCTCCAAACATCAGGCCTTACAGGTATCCCTAGTCCAAAAGAGTGAAATTGAACGTATGGTTGCAGAAATGCTATAGGCTGGTATAATTCAACCTATTCAAAGTTCTTTCTCTGCTCCAGTAGTATTAGTTCACAAGAAGGATGGATCATGGTGCATGTGTCCAGATTATAGGGAGCTCAACAAGCTCATTATTAAAGATAAATTTTCCATTCCTGCCATTGATGAATTATTGGATGAATTGCATGGATCAATTTACTTCACCAAGTTGGATCTTCGTTCAGGATATCATCAAATCCGAATGAAGAATGAAGACATTCCAAAAACAACATTTAGAACTCATGAGGGTCGTTATGAATTTTTGGTCACACCTTTTGGCCTTACTAATGCACCTTCTACATTTCAAGGTTTGATGAATTCCATTTTCAAACCCTTCCTTATAAAATTTGTGTTAGTATTTTTTGATTACATAATAATCTACAGCAAGTCTTGGAAGGATCATGTACAATATGTTGACATGGTGCTCAAACTATTGGAGGAGAAATAATTATATGCGAAAATGTCCAAATGTTTCTTTGAAGTACAATAGCTGGAATATCTGGGTCATATTGTATCTCATGAAGGTGTTAAGGTAGACCCTAGCAAAATTAAAACCATTAAGGAATGGAAAATCCCCACATCCATAAAGCATCTACGAGGATTTCTTGGGTTGATAGGGTATTATCACAAGATTATTAAGAATTATGGGAGAATAACAGCACCTCTAATAGTATTATTGAAGAAAGATGCATTCTCATGGAATCCAGAAGCAACGATGGCCGTTGAACATCTTAAAGAGACAATGTGGCAAGCACCAGTTTTAGCTACACCGGACTTCACAAAAACCTTTATTGTGGAATGTGATGCCTGAGGAAATGGAATTGGTGTTGTTTTAATGCAAGAACAAAGACCCATTGCTTTCAAAAGTCGTCCAATCAAAGAAAAGCATTTACACAAAGCTATTTATGAGAAGGAAATGTTGGAGATAATACATGCACTTAAGAAATGGCGACCCTACGTAATAGGAAGACACTTCAAGGTAAAAACATATCATGATAGTCTTAAATACTTTTTGGAAAAAATATTATCTTCAGAAGAGCAACAAAAATGGGTCACAAAGATGTTGGGTTATGACTTTGAAATCATCTACAAAAAAGGGAAGCAAAATGTTGTGGCAGATGCACTCCCAAGAAAGGATGAGGATGTGGAAGAATTTCTTTGCGCCATTTCTATTATCCAACCAAATTGGATAAATGAAGCAAGGGATGAATGGAAGAATGACAAGGAAGTGTGGGCACTCATTCAAAATATACAACAAGATCCTAGTACATAGAATACAATTAGCTGGAAAAATGATTCGTTATGGTACAAGGATCGGTTACACCTATGTAAGAATTTCCAACTCAAACAAAAGATTCTTAGGGAATTGCACACCTCTCCCTTAGGAGGGCACTCAGGATTTCTAAAAACTTACCACAGGGTTACGAAATATTTTTTTTGGGATGGCCTTAAATCATATATTCAAAAGTTTGTGGCGGAATATTTGGTTTGCCAACAAAATAAAGTTGAAACATTTAAGACCCCAAGACTATTACAACCCTTATCCATTCCAAGCCAATGTTGGGAGGAGGTTTCAATGGATTTTATCACAGTTTACCCAAGTCCAAAGGAAAGAGTGTTATCATGGTGGTAGTTGACAGAATTACCCAGTATGCACACTTTTGTGCATTATCTCATCCATTTAAAGTGAGTACACTTTCTACTGCATTTATGGAAACAATTCAAAAGCTACATGGAAACCCAAAGATTATTGTAAGCGATAGAGATCCCATTTTCACTAGAAATTTTTGGAAAAATTATTTTCTTATATTGAGACCCAGTTAGCTCATAGCTCATCTTATTGGTGAGCTCCAGTATTGCAACAATGATGCTTCAACTCCTAGGACTCCCTACTTTATTTTTGTCAACCCGGTAGTTCATAACAAACTTGGAAGTGACGGTGCTATATGCACAAGTACTAGCCCTTACTGCAGGCTGTCACTTGATCAGTTGGCACAAGTTCTCTAGGAGCTTAAGACAACTTCTATGAGTTCTTAGAAGAAGCTTTTAACTGTGATGGATGAAAGCTAACTCAAAAGAGGCTAGTCTACTTGCAGAAAGAATATGAAAGCTGAAAGGAAATGCAAGCCGTAGCAAACCCTAGTTTTACCGACTAACCCTACTTGTGCAAGAAAAGAAATGAAAGTTGCTGAAATGGATGCCACTGAATCTTGAAAAGGTAAGATGCATGTGGTTAAGCTACTTCTAAAGGAAAATATGGAAAAATCATCTTCTTGTATTTTTGAGTAATTTTGCAGAATTATTATGCATGTGTTTTAACTATTTTTTACTGTGCAGAGGTTTATTGGCGAAAGGAAATGGAGTGGGCGCTTGCAAGAGGTTGGGAAGGTGAGAAGAGGACCTAAGGGGTCCCTAGCACCCTTCTAGAGAATTCCATAGTGATCATATCTCGAAAAAATACTCGCGTGAACTTCTACAAGAAGTCTGTAGGGGTTCTATAAGAAGTTCTACAGGCACAGGCCGAAAGTGGTTTTTAGAGGGTTGATGGTGGAAAAACGGTGGGAAAGTGGAAATGAAGGATGGATAAGGATATTAAGGGGTCTAGGATCTGGTAGATGAAGCTCAGGAGTGAAGAAGATGGTTGGAGTTGTTCAAAGGTGAAGGAAGCGATTTTGCACAAAAACATAGAAATTAGGGTTGTTTGGGAAAGTGTGGAAAATGAGTGAAGAAAACATTGAGAAAGAGACTGGAGGATGTTGCATGATGAAGGAAGGATAGGTTAGAGTGTCTTACAGGTGCTCTGCACACTTCTATCTAAACCTGATCCAAGCAAAGACTAAAAAACAAAGATTTATCTATTTTGACCTAATCTGGCCTAAAAACCAAAAACATGATGAACAAAAGTTTATAGATAGGAAATCATGCAATAAATCTATGGGAACTAAGTAATAACAGATCTAAACATGAAAACGCAACTGATATCAACCTTTCCAACTTAAAATCTAACACTAGCAATTGCATTGGAAGGCAAAAACAATGTTTTTGTGGCAGCAATTGTGCCTTGGTCTCAGTTCATGGTCCCAAGGAGGGAGAAATGAGATCAAGGACTGCTTGATAGCCTTTTTGTGGATATTTTTTGTTAGAAAACTGTCAAATCAACCTGAAGCATGAAAAACTACCTTAATCATCAAAAACAACCTAAGTGACAAAGCAAGATTTTAACCTAAATAACAGAAATTATTCTATGAATGCAAGAAAAACACGTAAAAGTACACAAAGGAGGTAATGGCACTTGGGTTGGTTCCAACACCAAGAGCTACAGCCTCCTAATAAAGCTCAGAGCTGGTGCAAAGCGAGAATCATCTTCATTAATCAAAGTATAACCATTACATCACAAAAACTTTCTGCAAGAAGAACTCGAAAATGTGCTGATACAGGGCTACACTAAAGTGCAAAAATAAACTATTCATTAGCTAAACTACTAAGGCTTGAAGCCTTCCTATTTATGCAAGAAAGGGCTCTGAACTACAGTTAATCAGCCACTTCACTAGACCTGCTCGGCTGCCCCTTGAAATCATCTTTGGTGGGCTGTTGAACTCCGAGCTGATGGTGGAGAACTTGAGGAAGGGGTCATTTAGTGCAGGAGACACCCCTCCTATAAATCCTCAGCCTTGTTCCTTCGTATTTGGCTACCAATTTGCTCATAAATGCCTGACCTTGGTCCAAAAAAAATGTCCAAAAATCTGCAATAAACACGTATTAGACTTTGCGGTCAAGTGATTATTCCCATTCACTCAATTAACATAAATATATTCAAAAGCATGCATAAAACTATGAAGAATGGTGGATTAAATGAGAATAATAGGCAAAATGAGCTCATTATCACCCCCCTCCTGAATGGGTTGCTCATCCTCTGAGCAACTAATCCAGCTCTTCGTCCTTGATGGCCTTAACTGCTTCTCTAACATCCCATGCTTCCAAGGTGATGTTCTCTTCTCTTTCATGAAACCCTGCCTTTCTCTCTAATTCCTCCGATTGCCTGTGTTCTTCTTCTTCCTTGACCCCTTCCAGTAGTCCTAAAAGTAATGGAGGACTGAACTTTAGGCCAATCCAGTTGGCCTTCAGGTTTTGCATTGTCTGTTTATAAAGGGGTACTCTTGCCAAAGCCTCTCTCATTCTGGTTGGGGAGTGATACTCCCTGATCTTCAAGCTATAGGATAGTGTATTCCATCTTCTCATATAAGCATGAAGACAATCATCCCCAAATAGTCTTTCCATGTCCTCAAAATGGGCTATGGCTTGCACTTGCCTTTCGACATAATCTAGGAGAGCTTGAGGGTTGTTGGCAAGGTGTTGGTGAGCATGTACTAGGGCTGAGGGGTCTTCTGGTTCTGCCCTGATTAGCAGGGGCTCATTCAGTTATTTGGCCATGATTTGTTGAACTTCCATTGCCCTTTTTTCCTCATGGCTCATCCAGGAAGCCATAGCCATGAGTTGTACCCCAAAAGTTCATATTCGGGAGTGCCATATTATGTAAATAAAACTCTGCTAATTTGGCCTTATCCTAAGCTGGACTAGTGTCACATAGATGCATAAATTGACCATAATGTTGGAAAGGGATGGTGCCCCTTTGGGCCAATGTTTTGATTTGAAACTGAAGCCATTGGTCTTTAAGATATAATGCATAATATTTGGCCGGTTGTCTACATTGCAAGGCTTCCATTGCCCAGCTGGCCATGCAGGCCATCTGGGCTTCTCTTTCTTGCAGCTGTTGTTTCAGCATCAGTATTTCAGCTGTTGCCTGAGACTCCCTCTCCTGTTGCTTCTTTATCAATATTTCCATATCATGATGTGCCTCTTCCCTTGGCTATTATTCCTATGTTGTTTCTTGTCCTGCCAGGGGACCTTACTTCAGTTGTTGTTCTTCAAAAGTTTGTGGCATGTCTTCCTTTTGAGCTTGCTGCTGCTGTAACTACTTTTTCAGCAGTGCATTTTCCTCCTGCAGCTGGGCTCTGTTATTTCTTTCAGTGTGCCTCACCATGGCCAACTCTTTTCTCAATTCTTTCAGCTATTCCTCCAGGTGGTCCATGTTTGCAACTCCCTTGGATTTAGCAATTCTCATCCAAGTGTGAGTCCTAACCCGCTCTTGTTCCAATGCAAAGAAAAGTGGTACAACAAACTTCTGTGGGATGATCTTCCCACTGTCTAACAAGTTGTAATATGAGCCCAAACTAGGTTGAGGGCTTGGTTCAGGTATCTCCTCGGTCTTGTTTTCTTCTTGTGATTGTTTCGCTGCCTCCTCTTCCAATTTTTCGGTCTCCTTTAACTTGGACAACGTTTCCTGTAAAGAAGTCTCAGCTTCCTGTAGAACTGTTTTGGTGTCCATCAATTTGATTTTCTCCCTCCAGGTGGAAGTCTTGGGACTTCCTCTTTCATAAGTGATAGATATCTTGGAGGGGGATTCCTCCTTCTGTTCAGTATGTGCATCTGTGATTATGATAGGTTCCTTTGATGAAGGTTGGGACTTGCCCACCTTTATCTGGGTGCTCTTTTTGGCTTTAAAGTACATGGAGGTTTGCCTTTTTCTCTTTCCTTTTGGTTTTGTAGGTCTGCTTAATGTAGCAAGCACAACTGCTGCTTCCCTTGCCAATGTCTCAGGGGATTTCTCTTTTTGTTCTTTTCCTTCACTTCCTGTAGAAATCTCTGTGTCCACTATTTCTGCCTATGTTACTAATATCTCAGGGTGTGTCTTTTCCTTCTTTTTCTGGGTTCCTGCTTTGGCTGTGGCAGCCTTCTTTTGGGCTTCCTTGGCCTTTTTCTTTCCAATCGGTGTCCTTTTTCCCTTCGTTGTTTTTGCTATTATCTCTTTCTCTATTTTAGGCTCAACAGTCTTGCCAAATTCTTCTTTTTCTTTCTGTTCTTCCTCTGTTTTGACCTCTGCTTGAATGTCTTGTACTCCATCATCATTATTCTTCTCAATTTATTCAGTTTTCTCCCCCTCATCACTGCTGGATGGGGTGATGTTCTCAGCCAAAGTTCTAATGTCATCATCCCTGGACATATTTCTGAAGATTTCCCAAGCTATGGGGATAGTATAGGCGTGTAAAGCACCTTCCACCAATAGTTTGATGAGCCCATGGTGAGCCAACTGATCTGGGATCCCTGCATTTAGCTTTGTACCACATTCAATTAAAGACTGAAAGAGAAAATATGGGATGCTCAGTTTTCTAGCTGGAGGCAAGTCTATCCCATACCTCAGTTCATGTAACAACCTGAAATGATATCTGTAAATGATGTTTAACCTCCCTTAACATGTGATATACTTCATTATTTGATAACAGACTTCACTCCAGAGAGGAGGCAAGCTTGTCCTTCTAACCCCGTTTTTATCTTCTACAGGATGCTCCTCAGACAGAAAAAATGCTTTCTTAGCAACTTGTCCCAATGATTTGTCCTCTTTGCTCTAAGGGAGCCCCAATGGTAGACCAGTAATTCTACTGAGGAAATCAGGGATAAGTTCTAGGGTCAAACCCTTAAAACTAATTGTGGCATGTGTCTTCGAATGTGCTCTCAGGGACATCAAAAACTCTTCAGTCACCTCCTCATCATAACCCTGAATTCTATCAAAGAAGGATATCCAGTTTGCCCTGGTGAAAAGGTCCACCACCTCAGGGTGCTCATATAGTTTGCTAGAGTTTAAGGGTTATTTCATTATGAATCCTCCTGGCATGGTGTTGAGTGATTTTTTGTGTTTTAACCAGAAAATAAAATGCTCAAGGGGAAGAAAAAAACAGTCAATCACTGAAACAGAGGATAGTTGAATTCGGTTTTTTCTGAGCCCAAGAAGGAGTTTCCCGTGTGCTACTTCACAACATCAAATGGAAATAATTCCCCCATTTTAAACTGCTGTCACCTTGAATTTGACTT
Source organism: Pinus tabuliformis (assembly GCA_031772625.1). NCBI lineage: Eukaryota > Viridiplantae > Streptophyta > Pinopsida > Pinales > Pinaceae > Pinus > Pinus tabuliformis. The sequence goes on along the minus strand of CM062813.1, from coordinate 799,748,546 downwards.
TCTGTTTTTGAAAAGAAAGAATTTTTCTACAGAACAGAGGATAAGGACACAGGTTCTTTTCTCAACACGTAAATAGATATGCACATTCGTTTTTTCACACACACAAACACGCACAGGTTGGTATTCACTGCTGCATGGATCTTCCTTATAGGAGAATTTGAAAAAGGATGAGGAAATTTCGAATGTAGAGAGAAAAAGAAACTGTGTAGACTCAGGGAATATGCACGCAAGCTTTCACTTTTTCGATGCACAGGCAGACTTTCACTCTCTTTTTCAATCTACTGTCGTGTTCAATTCACTACCTTACTCAAAAAAATCATGCACAAAGAAGTTTTCCTGAGCCTACCTCATTTTGAGCTTGAATTTCGACGAAAATTTCGAGTTACCTTTCTGCAGAGCTATTCTCTGCCTTTCCTGTAGAACCCTTCTTGTAGAAATCTCCCGGCTCCTGTAGAACGGAATTGAGCTTCTTATAGAGCCCGATAGGCGGGAGATTTTCAAAAAATAGGCAAAAAACTGGTGGAGGACGACTAGTTAGCTGCTTTGGAAGCGGTGGATGCGTACTCTAGTTGAGAACATCATGAGTGCAGAATGAACAAAGGGTGGTGAATGTTTCAATTGAGCTGTCTTTTAACTGTGGGCGTGATTCGTGGTGAGGGGATGAGGTGGCCGGACCGGACCATTGATCCTATGTCACAGCCATAATGTTTTTGCATGCTGTCTGACCGCCATCACCTCCCTTTCTCCTGTTATCCACTACCACCACTACCAGTCCCGAAGATTTCTTCCTGAATGGACATTCCACACATGCTGGCTGCATAGCTAATCCACAGTTTTTAATTTAACGGGGCTTGTTTGGATTCCACGAGGATGTGTAACTGGCCAAGGGTGGCCAGTTAACTTGCCACTGATTCCACTCAATCCGAACCATTCCCATAGTCACGCAGCCTTGAAATATGATTTATGCAATTGAAGAATAAGTTTAGGCACTTACCTGCGCAGTCGCGGCCGTGTTATGCATATTTCAGATTTTGGAACCCATTTCTTCATTGCTGTTGATGCTTGCACACTGCATGCTTCACCTCGGGCTGTCGTTTATGTTCACACATTCAAGTAGAGCTCCATGCATGTTTCATATGCCATACTCTTTTGTCCCTGTCTCTGGACTATGTTTTTCAGAGGGATCAACTGCTACAGGAATCTTGTAGGATTTCCTGTAGCTGCTTCTCCTCCTAGAATGCAAGCTAGAATGAGCAGGGCTACACTGCTAACGAGGGTCTCAGCTGATAAGGAGTCTAGATGGAGGGTATCAGGGATGGTGAGTGAAAAACTGTTGCTTTGATTTGTCATTAAAAAAAAAAAAATGGCACCATGAAGGAAACAGGATTTCTGTGTGTGACTGTGCAAGGACATAAAAATGAGTGCAATGGAGGTGTACAGAGATGGAAAAAGGGCGACTTATGGTGATGGATGGAAGCAAGGAGGTTTACAGGCCTCATAGACATATTTCCAACCTTCGGGTCCTCTTCTGAGATCGATTTTGGCTTTTCTGTAGATTCTACGGGATCCTCTTGTAGAAGATACAGAGTTTCCTGTAGGAGGTGAAATTTCAAACCGAATGAGACTAAGTCTTGGGAAAGGGTAATGGTCATGGAGGAATGGATTCTGAGGGATGCCTGTAGCCTGGTTATGACCTCTGTCTTTGTCTTGTGCGATCCTCCTAGAACCTGTAATGACCTTCTTGCAACTTGTAATTTATTCAACATAAATTAGGTTAATTTTTTTCTTCTTCTTCTTCTTCTTCTTTTTTTTGAGACAGCTGGGGCGCCTCCAGGAGGTTTTCACCCTCATTGTCTGCCCTGGGTGCCTCCAAGAGGTTTTCACCCATGGATCTTTTATTCCTTTTTTCTTTTTTTCGGTGTTTTTTTTTTGCTCAAGGTGTGGGTGGAGTGGAGACAGGGACCTGCTCCACTACCAGCATTGATTTACCCAAAGTTTCAATGAACTCTTGCTTAGAAAGGGGCTTCCTGTAGATTTTCAATCGATGCCCATTGATGAGCATGGGGATGGCTTCTTCATCAATGGTCCTGATAAGGACTGAACCATTGTCATTGCATTTCTCCACCGTATATGGTCCCAGCCATCTTGTCCTTAGCTTTCCCTTAAAATCCTTGTATCTTGAATCATATAACAACGCCCAATCTCCTAGCTAAAATTTCTTTTCTTGGAGGTGCTGGTCATGCCATATCTTTCGTTGAAGTTGGACTACCTCTGAGTGGAGAAGGGCCTGCATCCTCTGTTCATCTAATCCATTCAGCTAAAGTAATATTTCCTGTTGTGCGTGGCTGAGATCTAGGTCCAGCTGAGCTGCCAACCTCAACGTGTTATATTCAAATTCAATGGACAGCAAAGCCTTCTTCCCATAGACCAACTCATAGGGTGTGAACCCTGTTGTAGTTTTCCAAGTAGTGTTATAGGCCCAGGTGGCCTCAACCAAACGATCTGCCTGATCTTTCCTGCTGCTACTCACTACCTTAGTCAAAATCCCTTCCAAAGCCCTGTTAGTAACTTTCACATGTCCATTTGCTTGCGGATGATAAAGGGTTGAAGTTTTGTGCTTAATTTTGTGATGAGTGAGCAGGTCTTCAATCAGGTTAGAGGTGAACTGACTTCCTTGATCTGTGACTAATTCTCTTAGGTAGCCAAACTTGTAGAAGATATTTTCCCTCAAGAACTCGGCTACTTTTTCTTCTGTTGCTGCTTTGATTGCCTTTGTTTCTGCCCACTTGGTCAGGTAGTCTGTGCACACAATGATATAGGACTTATGTTTTGAAGGAAGGTTGATAGGACCCACAAAGCCCATGCCCCACTTCTCAAATGGCTCGAAAGTCACCTGAGGCTGCAAGGGCATCTCATCCTTTGGAGTAGGTTTCCCCATCCTTTGACATCTGTCACATTGGCTATGTATCTTCTGGCATCTTGATGAAGAGTGGGCCAATAGTACCCTGCCTGTAGAATTTTGAAGGCGGTTCTTTTTGCTGCAAAGTGGCCTCCATAGGGCCCATCATGACAGGTTAAAAGGATGTCAAAAAATTCCTCCTCCCTGACACACCGCCTCAAAATCTGATCTGACCCAAGCTTAAAAAGATTGCCCCCAATCCAAGTGAATGGGGCACTTTACCTCACGATCTTTCTCTTCTCTTTGGAGGATAGGTATGGCGGGAACTGAGCTGAAACCAAATAATTTGCTATATCAGCAAACCATGGAGAGAGTACTGAAATAGAAAACAGGTGTTCATTTGGCATTTGATCATCCACCATCCCTTCTTCACCTGCAGGAAAATCTATTCTAGACAGAAAATCAGCAACGACATTTTCCCTACCTGGCTTATCAACAATGGTCAAATCAAATTGCTACAATAAAAGTAACCATCTAATGGTATGAGCATTTACATCAGGTTTGTTCATCAAATACCTAATTGCAGCATGATCAGTATGCACGAATGTTTGATAGCCAGTGATGTAGTGTCTAAACTTGTTTAGGGAATTGACTTCAGCCAGAAGCTCTTTCTCGGTTACAATATAGTTTAATTCTGCCTTGGACAGGTTTTTACTAACAAAATATATGGCATACGATAGCTTCTCTTCAACTTGTCCTAAGGCTGCTCCTATGGCTTTGTTCGAGGCATCTGTGTGAATGTGGAAAGGTAGGGCCCAGTTTAGACCTCTCAAGATTGGGGCAGTTATCAACTTACCTTTCAAAGCATCTAGGGCCTCTTGACAGTTGTCAGTCCATATGAACTCATCATATTTTCCCAAAAGACCAAACAATGAAGAGGCTAGCTTACTAAAATCTTTAATGAATCTTCTATAATATCCTGCTAAGCCTAGAAAACTCTGAACATCTCTTACTCTTTGAGGAGGCGGTGTTATACTCCTATATCAATAGGTGTCATATTTCATGATTGACTTGATTAGATCCACAATATGTACATACCTTTTCTTATTTCAAATGTTTTCCATATTCTCAAAAAATCAAAAAAAAAAATAAAAAACGTAAAGAGGGTATACCCTAAAAGAAAAATCAAAGGGTGAAGAGAGAAATGGGAAAAAGAAAAAATGAAAAGAAATGAACCCCAAATGAAATCGACCACGTAAGTGTGCAAGTCCAAATGCCATTACTATTTTATGTTTCTGTAAATGAAGCATCAGCTACAGCTTGTTGAACTTTTTCCACAATTGATGAATGGCCAACTAGCCAGCTTGTTGAACTTTTTCCACAATTGATAAATGGCCAACTAGCTTAATCTTGGCCAGTTCAGGTCTGAATTTCCTGTTTTAGAGATAGAGAATAAAAGTCTGTCCAAACTATTTAACCTTGGTAGATAAATAGATAGGTAGAGAAGTTAAGGAGCTCAACTGTTTAATCTAAGCCCTTGGAAGAAATAAGTGCAGATCTAGATAGGCTTATCATGCAAATAAGAGAAAAATTAATGAGGGTTTGCCAGTCCAAGTGCACCCAAGGAAAAGGAGAAAAAATGTTAGGTACAGTAGGCTGCGTAGGCAGTTTTGGTGTTGCACAAGCATACTTATGATTGACTGTCTCTCAAAATGTTCATCTTACTGTTATCATAAGTACCATGGCATTTTTATATTTTGATGCAGTTTAAGTGAGGTATGACTAACTCCCCTTCACACTTCTCCCCAATCACTTACTAATCTCCTTCAAAAGATATTAAGATCTGCTTAATATCCTTAAAAAGCACTCATTCCATTTTTCATCAGATGCCTAAGTAAAACCCCATTTTTGTTTACTTAGGGAAGTGGCCACATCTCCTCTATAAACCCCTATTAGCCTAAGTGTTAAATATTAAATTTTCAACATTGTACTTAGCACTGGTTATATCATTTTTCATATTGACTGTTAACATTATTATATAAATCCCTGATAATCGTTCCCCTTCACCGTATTATATACAATACAATCCCTAAATATTAATATCCCGCCCTGGTTTTATTATAAATCTTAGCACTATACAAATTGGGAATTAGAGGTTTATCTGAAACCTTTTAATAACCCTTACCCGCTGCACGCCATCCAAAGGGTTAATTAACCTCTGGTTAATTAATAAACTAGCTTAAAAACCCCACGAAACAATGAAAATCACCCTGAAAATCATTAAAACATTATTTAAATCTATGGGCCCCCCGCGCCGTAACCATCTCTCACCTCCGTTGACCACTGACCGTCAGATCAATAGCCCCAGATCCAACGACCAAGATCCATATCGCGACCCCCTCCGCCGTTGCACTTTATCACCTGGGAGTTTGGTGGTTTCCCTGCCCGTACCAGGACGTGTGTCGCACTCTCGCGCTGCTCGCAGCCCTCCCGTCTGAAACCGCTTAGGCCCATAAGCAGTCCGGGGTAAACCACTTACCGCCCTCCCGTTGACCATCTGCCACATCGTTGCCACATCACCGTCCCGTACCCTTCGCTACGTGACAACATGTCCCGCCATGCTGACATCATCCACTCATTAAATGCCAAAAATACCAGCCAAATCGGTTTTAGCTAAATAAATGATAAAATGTCATTTTCGTCCTTATTTTCTGCGAACTGTGCCCCATGCAAAGCACGTCTGGTCGACTGTTCGAGTAGTTAGCCCGTCACCCAGCCAAGAAAGACCAGCGTCGTGCTCGGCTGTCCGCCATTTGACTTGCAAACTCATAGTTATACCTCTGCAATCCAGGTATTTATCCGTGTTTACCCTACATACCTGCAATTTCACTTTTCCACAGAGTATTCTACTTGAAAAAAGCTAACTTTGAATTCAAATCAATCTGTTTAATCCGTAAAAAGACTCCTAAACCTGTTGTTTAGTCCAATTCTCCACAGAAAGCCCAAATTTCTATTTTGAATACACAAGAACCAAACATGGAAGCCCCCATAGCCATGAATGTCGTGCCCATGAATGCACCTCATAAAGACTTGAATTATCTACCTTTGGCCGACAGAGATTTCCAAATAAAAGACTTAACTAGTGACAACAATCATCTTCAGACCTTCTGCCAAATCAGAAATAGTCATCTAAGCAACTCTGACATTTTTGGACTATAGGAATCAAACCTTCCCATGTACTTTCTTCCCTTAGTCCATGTTTTCCCAGATATCATTAACCAATGTTGTGCCAGCTATGACCCTGTCCACAGAGCAGTTATGTCACCGTCCCAAACCGTTCTTTTTTCCATAACTGTTGAATCCATCAATGAGATGATACATTTGCATTCCATTGAGCCCCTTGCTCGTCTTTCCATGGGATTTTTGCTTGAAAAAGCTTCTCAATTGCCTAGCTCAGAGATAACTCGCATTGCCTAGATGTTCAAGTCAACAAAGCACCAACCTACAGGCCCTCCTCCTTATTTGCGCACCTTTTTCACTGAGACTGGAAAACTCATTCTTGACATGATATCCTTGATCCTGGGATTTAGATCCAGTGAGTATGTGTTACAGGGAAAAGTGTCTACACAGAACTGCTTATCCCACTAAGGTGTGGTAGCTACCTTAGAAACAAACAAAGTAAAGCTACTTTCGTTTTTCCTTTATGAAACATAGATGAGATAAGAACAAAGAAGACCAACCTCTGTCTTGCGCTTATATCCTAGTTCGATTCCTCTCTCTCTTGATAGTCTTTCGCTACTTGCTCCCTTGTACGCCCAGATTCACAGAGTACCTGTAGGATCACAGTAGCATAACACTATACAAGAACATGGATCTATAATCATAAACAATCTAGGATCAGATGTAAATTGACCATACAAATGTATAAACATAAATGACACAAGAGTATGGAGGAAAACTTGAATAGCTTTTATTGATAATCAAGAAAGAGCCAAGGGAGTTACAACCAGTTGTTCTGACCCAGCATCATACTCTCAGCAAGTAAGCCCTTCTTCACCTCATACAAAGCTTAGATCACCCAACACTATGATGTTGTCTCAAGAAACCAACAACAATTCCTTACAAGATGCAAAATTCCAGCCTCTGGATCTCTACGATGAGGGATCCATATATAGATATCTGTAAGGGAGATGAGTCAGCTTGTGATTTGATTAGTGTCTTCCCTCTGATAGTTCTTGCTTCCACTTGGAGATTGATGATCTCTTACTCATCCTTGGTCGAATTCATAGAGGCAAGTGTCACAGGAGAAGTTTATGGAAGATTCCATGCCTCTCCACCTCGCGGATTGACACTGCCATTTGTCACTTCTCGCCCATCACACCCCATAGAAGGGCTTTTTGAAATGAAACACACCCACAGAGTGTACTTAGGTGAGATGCAACGCACTTTGCCTATGGAGCAGCTGAAATGATCCTGTTTTGACCAGTTTTGAGCAGTTTTTCATGGAGAACTTCTAGGAGAAGCTGTAATTAGTTGACCTTGTTCCTTTAGGGGTTAGAACAACACTTTTAGGGACTTAGGAGCCCTTGGTTTATGGACATTTCATGCTTGGGGTTGTAGTGCCCAAAAATGTCTATAACAGTATGTGGATGATATCACCCTGGTTCTATTATCTATCTTTGCTCCTGGACAGCCTCCTGCTATCAAATATGACTATGCCACTTTTATAGCCAACAAAATCCATGACCAATTCCTGAATTTGGATAGAGAAGGAGTTTTCAAATACACTTCTTATATATACCATCTGTTGTTATATTATCAGCCAGACAGCTTTCCATTTCCCATCAGGAAAGTGGACTCAAAGGGAAATCGAAGGTGTGTGATCTTTTGAAGCTCAGTTTTCCATGACTGTGACTCCCCTTATACCTATAGTGAGTTCATTGAATTATTTGTACACCCAGCCTACACTCTGTTGATAGGAGCTCCTCCTCTTAGAATCACTGGTGATATGAAGAAGATTTTACAGTTGTCCAAACAATACAGGATAGGTGAGTGGTACCTCTGCCAAAATCACACTGAAATCAGAATATATGGATGTGATTTATGCCCATTCAAGTTGCCTAGATATGTGCATATGAGGTTATTTGCATTAGAATATTTTAGGCAGCTCATCTATGCAGACTTAAACCACTTTTGTAATGTAAAGAAGAAGGCTCAGCTGAGAATCAGAAATCAGTGAGGCCCTTATGTCATAAATTCTAGGGATGCGTGGAAAGATGCTGAAAATATCTTAGAAGAACACCTTAAATTCAAGAAGAGTTTTCAGTGGGTGCCATATGACCCATGTAGTTTCATAAGTGACAGAAGGATGAGAAACAGGCTATCAGTGTATGTACATCATAGTATCCCAAAACTTGAACAATATGCAAATCAGGAAGAATGGGTAGAAGGCACATTAATAAAGGAAATTAGTGAACAAGAAAAGATGGAAAAAGCTATGAAAGATCTTGAAAAAACCCTTGAACTGGACTCTTTTGGACAGGTATCTTTCAAGTGGCCTCAACAATCAGGAGTTGGGACATCCTCTGCTGGAACTTCTCAGCAGCCTGCACAGAGAACCAGCGCATCAGTCACAGGGACTTCAAAGGGCAAAGAGGTGGAAACAACAGAACAACCAATCATGAATGATCAGCCAGGGGGGTCTAAAGAACAGGAACAAGTACAAATTCCTCCTGCCCAATCTAAAGCAGCAGAAATCCCAGCATTGCAAACTCCTCTAAATGAGGAAAGAAGCAAGAAGAGAGACAGAGAAGAGGCCACACCTATCAGTGGACCTGCTGAACAACAAGGAGCAAAGAGACAGAGGTTGGATCCTCTATCATGAGAGTATATCATTGAAGAAACGACAGACAGTCTAAGAGGTGAGAGGGTGGTCAGCTAGCAAACTTCCCCAGTGGTGGATACATCAACTAGCTCACATAGGGAGGAGCTAGAAATGTAGCATAGTGTTGAAGTGTCATCTACCAGGCCACAAAGCAAACAACCCTCTGATATCAAACGGACTTTCACAGAAATTAAGGCTAAAAATGAGCCTGTAAGAATTCAAATGTACAATCAATACTTGAAGATGGCCCCCTCAAACTAGCAAAGGTTAATGTCTGCCTATGACATTAAGGAAGGAAAAATGATAATGAGTTACTTTAAGCCTAAGGTGCAAAAACCCTAGTCAACAACAGATTTCATCAGAACAAACTTGGAGGTCCTAGCCAAAGAAATTCATCCAATGGACCAGATTGAACTCCACAAGCAGACTGGAGAAATGGTTTATTCTACACTGGCTGACAAAGCAATGTTGGCCCATCAGTTTCAAAGTTCCTTGAACAATACCTCTGCTCAATTACATTTGAAGAAAGCTTCTTCTCTGGCTAAGGACAACAGGATCAAATCTTTAGAAGAAATCATCATTGAACTGGGACATGATCCCAAAGATGCTAAATGCATAAAGACACTTATAAAGAAGAAAGAAGAGGACATTACTGCTCTGGGGAAACAGCTAAAATTACCTCCTTCCATGCATCCACAGACTGCAGAAATTGTGCAGCAGAAATTAGAGGAGGACATGATGGACCTGCTCGTGAAGCTCAATGAAAGATTAACTGATACAGAGAAAGCACTGGAAAAATCATTAAGGGAGAAGTAGGGAGAGTCAACCTCCCAGCCATTTGAGGTAATTCCTACAGTCACAACTGTAGTCCCCTCAACAATTGCATCAACATTAGCTCCAAATGTCCCAACACCTACAGCAGAAGTAATTACAGGTACAGAAACAACAACAACAACACCAGGCAGCAGTACAAATATGAGCACAGAAGAATTGATAAAGTCCATGGAAGAATTGAGACTCCAAGTGTCAGAGCTGAAACAAGTAAAGGAAAAATTGGAAAAAGTAGAAAAGAGTTATGATAAATCCAAGATAAGTGTGGCTGAGAAAATAAGAGATGTTAAAACATTAGAGAATAAAGTGGGAACACTAGAGAAGGATCTCACTTTGGATAAGCCTATTGGCAGAAATCAAAGGAATTCTTTGGACCAACATCAATCAATCCCTTAGTGATGTTTGGCATCTATCTAAACTATTTATGAGCAGGTTGATTTAGTGAGTGTAGCACATGGAGAAATTCAAAAGGCAAGAGCTTTATTAGGACAAATGCCTGATCAAGCCAACCGGCTCATACATTTTTTGAATTACAGAAATAGAGAACAGTTGGAACAGCTTGGAATCCTAGATAGAATAGGCACCATTTTGGAAATCAAAAATGTTCTAACCAAGAGAACTTTAATTCAGAATTTGGAAAAAAGATGCCAGGATATGCAAGTGGAAATTAATGGAAAGGTTTACAATTTTGCAGAAAAAAGGGCTACCAAGTCTTTTAGGGAATAATGACCGGCTTATGAAACAAGCATATTATGTACATAAGTTGAACACATATGTTGTTGATCAAGTTAATTCATCAACAAGTGCTTCAGGAGTAAAAACACTCCCCTCAGGCCAAAGTCTCTATGATAATTTGGAGAGCTTATTTTATATTGAACATGAAGTAAAACATCTGTTTCAGCTCCAGCCTAATTTTATCAGATATACCAAAGCTGATGAAACCTTGAGGAAACTTCAGAGACATAAATTTCCAGAGCAAAAATGGTGGGAAGACATGTTGGGGATCCTGTAAATTCCTCTTGGGTAAGACGTACATTTTTGTCTATTTTTCCGTGATAAATATAAACAGAGATAAATGAGCCTCAAGCATGTCAAAGTATATTTGATCAGAGTCAAAGGATGTCTGGCAATGACGGAGCAACCAGCGCAGAGTATCAATGGAAGACAGCTGTAAACCGACTCGCAAAACCTACCTCTGGTACATTCAATAAAGAAGGAACGGCCAACACAGCATCAATTTATTGTTTCCCTGTTTTCGAGACTATTTGTCTCTATCTTTTTGTAAAAAGGGGGTTGATCATCACTAGATATTATCTCCTTCAGATATTTTGTAAGATATTTTGATATTTTGTATAAATACCCCCCCAAAGGAAGTATTTGGGGCTGGGTGGTGGGTATTCATAGCTTTAGATTGTAATACTGAAATTTTCTGGAATAAAAGGCTGTTGGAACCATTTGTCTAGACTACTGGATAAGGAATTGATGATAAGGACCTGTTGCAGAATTCTTGAATCATCTTATGGATCAATAAGTCCCTTCTAACTTGTGTTTTACAGTGTCTATGTTTGCTATATCATCTATGTTTCATGATCTGAATAATAGAGAGAAAGAATAATTCAGAATTTTCTTGATCGCACTCTGTCTTCAGTCTTTGTTATTCTCTATGTTTTCTTCAGAATTAGAACAAACAGTGAATTCTTAATTGCTCATGTTTCCTGATTCTTTCATATTGAATATTTGCTAAGGAATTCTTAATTGCTCCTTAACAGTAATCATCCATCTTTCCCTCTGTTAATATGATGAAGGATCCTTAACTACCCTTCACCCATTCGACCCCATTCCATCTGATTTCAGCCTTTGAAATTGTTCCATGTTTGACTACCTTGCTCTGTGATGCCATCCTCTGTTAAGAAACCGAATCCAGAAATTCATCCTTCTTTGACTCCATCATGCCCAATGGACTAGACTATTCAGTTTGCTTCACAGCTCTATTGAATTCCACCATCCAAACACAAAACAAAACCCTCGAACTTCATAACTAGCCTAACACATTATAAAACAATGCTAAATCATAAAGAGAGAGCCCTCTCTGGATGCAGATTGGCTAGAATCTGTATCTAAAAGATTGGTCTATGGTTACCTCGGCCATATTCCCTTTCTTACAACTTTGGGGAACAACCTGAGTAATAACATCATTGGCGACTCCACTGGGGAACTGAATAATTTGTTTTTTGCAGCTATCTGTTCAAACATACTTCAAATTCTTGATCAATTCCTTTTTTACAAAAGTCTTTAGGAAATTTTAAAGTTCCCATATCAAAAAATTCCTAGAAGATACTGTTAAAGTTGTATTGTTAAAACATTCCAAGAAAAAACCAAAATATAACTTAGAAGCTGGCTCCAAAGAAGAAGATCCATTACACTAGATCAAACTCGGATCCCAATCCCCCACCTGTCTTTAAGAATCCTTATCTCATTCCTAAAATCCTTAGAAGCCAGGAGAGCTAAGAACATTCTGTTGGTTCGCCCCTTAACAAACATTTGCAGAACCCTATCTAATCTGAGCTTACCTCTGGGAAAATACCAATCTTTCCTATCACTACTGCAACTTCTCCAAGTTCTCCATCAGCACATCAAACTATCCTTCCCACTCTTCCATTACAGCATGCATTTCCACTGTTATCCCTGCTCTTCCCCTTGTCACACTTACATCTGCAAATATGGCAAACCGATATGCTCCCCTGCAATTACTTGCAAACCCAAGGGCCATGCCTCAAGATTATCAAAGCAAAATCACCTATTTTGATGGTACTGGCACTTACATAGCTCAACAACATACCAAGAAAATGACTGACTATTTTGAAAATTATGAGATTGATGATGATGATGTCAGAATGAAATTCTTTGTTCAAAGTTTAACTGGGGATATTAGAACCTGGTTTAGAGCACTCCCTGCAAACACTATCAATGACCCAGAAGCTCTTTATTAGACCTTCTTGAACAGATGGAAAAAGAAGAAAGATCCTCTCCACATTTTATCAAAATATGAAAACTTGGAAATAGGCCCATAAGAAACTGTTCAAGATTACTGTACCAGATTTAATAATGTATACAATGCTATTCCTCAGAATCTCATACCTCCTCCAGATTTGGCCTTGATCAAATTCCCTGATGCATTTGACTCTGATATGGCATACTAGCTAAGGGAAAGAGCTCCTCAAAACTTAGAAGAGATGCAAAGCATAGCTGTCAGCGTTGAAGCCAACCTGATTTCTAAACGAGCTCGAGTTAGAGCTGAAAGGAGAACACCTTTCAAAGAAGAACCTTCTACATTTGAACAAAAATTAGGTGTTAATATTAAAGGAATGGATAGACTGGGTGATAGAGTAGAAACAATTGAGAGGAAATCATCTTGGGATGGTCAACCTAGCAACTCTGGAAGAAATCCAAATTTCAGAAAAAACCAAAATCCTAATACTGGAAAGACCAGGCCGGACCAAAATATTAGGCCCCCTTTCCAAGAAAATTATGCTGAAACTTCAACTTCTAGTGAACCAACAGAAGATACTCAAATCAACTTAATGGGATTCAATAGTGAACAACAAATTTTCTTGACCCAAGAAGACCAAGAAACTCACACTCTTAATCAATTCCAAACTCAATCAGGTGAATCATTTGATTTTAGGGAGGGATATGATACATGCATCTATGAAGTTCACAAGCAATACAATATGAGGCACAGAAGGATAGATGTCCCTGAAACCAATAAACAAAAAGAAACCAAGCAACCTAACAAAGCTAAGATCAAGAACCCCCTTGTACAAACCCTCCCTAGAATAGGTCTTACCCAAATAATCCAACAGTTGAAGATGTATCAGACAATCAACAACCTAACACACAACCTTCCACTTCCATTCCTCCCAAAGGAAATGTGGAAGAACCTCTAGAAATTGACTTAGAACCAACTTCAGCCCATAACACCACTCTTGAAAAAGAAAAAAGCACTGAAAATACAGCAGAAAAAGACAATCTCATGGTCCCAAATACCAAATTTCAAACTGAAAAACCTTTTAATCTTGAGACTGAAATAGGCAAATTAAAGATAGCTATTCCATTGATAGAATTGGCTGAACATGATGTCTACAGAGGACAAATTAACAGATCACTTCAAATTTCAGAGAACAAAGATTCAGTAAATCTCTTTGATGACCAACCTGAATTAATTTTTGGCCCTGCGGTAAACGGTAAATCACTAGATGGAGGGGTCCCTCCTTTCTATGTAAGTCTGAACATACACGATAAAATACTTCACAATGCCATGTTTGATTCTAGTGCTTCTCATAACTCAATGCCTAAATCTGTAATGGAGAAGTTGGACCTAGATATTACCAGTTCATACAAAGACTTGTTCTCTTTCGACTGAAGCCAGGTCAAATGTCTAGGATTGATCAAAGATTTATGTGTATCATTAGTTCAATACCCTGCTAAGACCATTTTAATGGATGTAGTGGTAGCTGATATTCCACCAAAATATGGCATGTTGTTGTCTAGATTTTGGGGTGCAAAGCTCCAAAGATCTTTACAGTTAGACATTTCCTATGCCACTGTTTCAGTAGTTGGGCAGCGAAAGAGATTTTACCGAAAAACTCTAATGAAATATGTGGTAAGCAGTCAGGAGAAATCCCAGAATTTTCCCATCTACTCCATGCACTCTGACATAGATTCCTTCATTCTATACAATGCTGAAATCAATCCTCCAACTGATGTCAAGGTATTAGCACTTGAACAAGAAATCATAAATAAAAAATCTAGTGTTCAAATCCAAGAAATTTCTGAGAAAATTGATATAACAGACACTCAGCAGAAGCAAGATGAAATAAAAAAAACTAGATCTCCCTAGTAAACAAATTTCTGAGGCTCCTGATTCTAACTATGAGCATGACATCCTATGGTACTTAGAATTTGATGGATTAGTTAATAAATTAGGGGCAGGAGCAGGACTTTGGGTACATAATCTAGAAAATGATCATGCTGAAGGGCATGCTTACAGATTAAACTTCAAATGCATCAGTAATATGGCTGAATATGAAGCCCTGTTACTAGGACTCAAATTGATCAAAAGTTTAGGGGAAACTAGGGTAATTTTGGGAGACTTTGATTTAGTCATTCAACGGATAAAAGGCAACTTCCTCACAAATGATCCCAGATTAAGATCTTACAGAGGGACAACAATTGAGATCCTCAATACATTTCTAGAAACACAACTTGCCAAAATCCCAAGGAAACACAATTTGCATGCTCACAGTTTGGCAACATTTTCCAGTACTTGTAAACTACCATTTGAACCCAATCATCAGTTTACAGCTGAGATTAGACATAGGCCAACCATACCTGACAATGTAAAGAATTGGCAAGTGTTTGACAATGATATTCAAATTAACAATTTCTTGACCCTAAAAGAAGAGTTTTGCAGCACTAATATAGACACGGACATTGTTGGTGAGGTTGATCAAATAGATAAAAATGAAACAGACATTTCAATAGTAACTGCAACTCAAATACTTCACCCAACAAAATTTACCAAGGAAGAGTTGCAAGAGCTTAAAGAAGTAGACATCGATGAGATTATTGGAGGAGAAACTGAAGTTATAAATTTAAAAGATAATTATTTTCCCACGGGATTAACTCCTTTGGAAGATTTCTTTGATTCTAATGACATCCCAAAGAAACCCAAGATGCAGCCTCTAAACTCAAACATTGAAGATTGTAACATAAGAACTGAAGAAAATCTGAAAATGATAAAATTATCCAAAACTTTGCCTCCTGATCAAAAACTTAAATATGTTGAACTCCTCAAATAATTCCAGGATGTTTTTGCCTGGAGCTATGAAGATCTGAAATCCTATGACACCTCGGTAATTCAACATACCATACCCCTCAAGGAAAATAAAAAACCATTCAAGCAAAAGCTCAGAAGAGTTAACCCTGTATTACTCACATTAATTGAAAAAGAAATCAAAAGAATGTATGAAGCAGGGATAATTGCTCCTATCAGGTTTTCAGAATGAGTGTCCAATTTAGTGCCCACTAGAAAGAAAACAAGAGAAATCAGATTGTGTGTCAATTTAAGGAATGTAAATAAGGTTTCTTTAAAAGACCACTACCCGTTACCTAAGATGGACCATATTTTACAAAGGGTAGTAGGTGCCTCTAGGATTTCACTTTTGGATGGGTTCTCGAGCTTTAACCAGATTCTAGTCCACCCCGATGACTAGGAAAAGACTGCTTTTACAACACCATGGGGAACTTTCAAATATGTCAAGATGCCATTTGGACTTAAGAATGCAGGGGCAACCTTTCAACGAGCTATGGACATAGCCTTTGCAAAAGAAATTCACGATTTTCTGGTCATATATCTAGATGATCTTACTGTGTTTTCTAAATCGGATCAGCAACATTTAGATCATTTGAGACAAGTGTTTTTAAAATGCAGAAAGTATGGTATTTCATTAAATCCTAAGAAGTCCTTGTTCGGTCTAGAGGAGGGCAAACTGTTAAGCCATATCATCTTCAAAGATGGCATCAAAATTGATCCTGATAGAATAGAAGCCATTCTACAAATACCCCATCCCAAAAATATCAAAGAACTTCAAGCCTTCCTAGGAAAGATTAAATTTTTAAGAAGATTCATTCCTAATATGGCTGAATTAATCAGACTGCTGAATAATATGTTGAAAAAGGACTCCAAGGTCAAATGGACATTTGAAGCTAATAAAGCATTTGAAGAAATTAAAATAGCTCTGACCAGAACACCAGTCCTTACAAGCCCAAAATTTGACAGAAACTTCATAATATTTTCATTTGCATCAGAACACACTATTGCTGTTGTTTTACTACAAAAAGATGATCAAGGATGTGAAAAACCCATAGCCTTCTTTAGTAAAGCACTCAGATATGCACTGTTAAAATACCCAATCATGGAAAAACAGGCTTATGCACTTGTGAAAGCTATTAAAGACTTCAAAGTCTACATATTATACTCCCATATAATAGCCTATGTACCAAATGTTGTTGTCAAAGATATCCTGACCCAAGAGGGGATTGAAGGCAAAAGAGGTAAATGGATTGCTACTATATTGGAGTATGATATTGAAATAAAGCCTACAAAGCTTATAAAAGGACAGGGATTGGCTAAACTCATGACTGAAACCAATTTCCAAGCCCTGGATATTAATGAACTGGATAATGAACAGGAGATGGCGACTCCACAAATCAGTTAGGCCTTCTTAGAATCACCTTGGTATGCTGATATAACTCACGTATTATTAAACCTGCATGCTCCTCCAGGGTTATCCAGAAAAAAGAAGAGGTTTTTAAAAATGAAAACTTCAAAATCTATATTTTAGATGGTGCTCTTTTTTGGAAAAATCATGAAGGTATTCTATTAAACTGTTTAATAAAAGATGAAGCTGACAAAATAATCGAAGAGTTTCATGCAGGGGACTGTGGTGGGCATCTTTATTGGAAATCAACTGCTGACAAAATCCTAAGGGCTGGATTTTATTGGCCAACCTTGTTTGCTGATGTCAAGAATTTTGTCACTGCTTACCATAAGTGTTAAATTTTTGAAGGCAAGAGGAAACTTCTACCTCTACCCCTTAGACCAATTTCCACCGAAAGACCATTTCAACAATGGGGTTTGGACTTCATTGGAGAAATCCATCCTCCATCTTCTGGCCAACATAAATGGATCCTCACTGCCACAGATTACTTCACCAAATGGATAGAAGCCATCCCTTGTAGACAAGCCAATGATTCAGTGATCATAGGATTCGTAGAAACCAACATCTTCTCCAGATTTGGCTGTCCTGAAAAGATTATAACTGAAAATGCTGCTGCTTTCAAATCCAAGAGAATGATAAGTTTCTGTCACAAGTACCATATCACCTTAGGCCATTCCACAGCCTATTATCGTCAAGGTAATGGTTTAGCTGAGTCCCCCAATAAGAGCCTGATCAATATTATTAAGAAAGTGTTGGAAGAAAACAAGAAAAATTGGCATAAGAAGCTTATCAATGCACTATGGGCAGACAGATTAACTACCAAGAGATTCATTGTGACTAGTCCCTATGAACTAGTCTATGGTATGGAGGTTGTATTTCCTTCATCTTTGGGGGTCCCTGTAATGAAATTATTGTAAGAAGCTCAGGTACAACCCAATGATATTCAAAGAAGGATAAATCAGACCATCCATTTGCAGCAAACCAGAGAAGAAGTATACCAAAGATCCCAAGTATTACAAGAAAAACTCAAGAAAATATTTGATAAGAGGACCAAGGCAGAAGATTTTTACTCAGGGGACAAAGTTTTAAAATGGGATTCCAGAAGAGAAGACAAGGGAAAACATGGGAAGTTTGACTTCCTATGGAAGGGTCCTTTTATTATCCAGGCTTCACAAGGCAACAATACTTACTTTCTGAAAAGCATGGATGGTTCAGAAACAGAAGAAGGGCCAGTTAATGGTCGAATGCTGAAACATTATTTTGATCCAATTTGTTGATATATACTGACTCTACCTTGTACATAAGGAAGCTCAGTTTCTGCAGTTTGTTACAATGATGAGAATAGAAAGGAAAGTGCAGAAAATTTTGAAAGACAAGAAAGGGACTCCACCATTTTTGCTTTGCTTCATTTCAATTAATCACAAGTTGTAGAAGAAGATAGTGTACAGTTAAAAAAAAAAGCAAAAAAAGCTCAAGAAAAATGTGTATATTTTACATGATCCTTTGTACAGCTTTCTACTTTCAGCAAAAGAGGATTTCAGAGCACAGCAAGAGTTGTTCATAAGGCCATCTGACCTACTGTTCTTGACTTTTCACCAGGAAAAGCCATCCCCAAGTGGATCCAGTGTTATACTCCTATATCAATAGGTGTCATATTTCATGATTGACTTGATTGGCTCCACAATATGTACATACATTTTCTTATTTCAAAGGTTTTCCATATTCTCAAAAAATCAAAAAAATAAAAATAAAAAATGTAAAGAGGGTATACCCTAAAAGAAAAATCAAAGGGTGAAGAGAGAAATGGTCAAAAGAAAAAATGAAAAGAAATGAACCCCAAATGAAATCGACCAGGTAAGTGTGGAAGTCCAAATGCCACTACTATTTTATGTTTCTGTAAATGAAGCATCAGCTACAGCTTGTTGAACTTTTTCCACAATTGATGAATGGCCAACTAGCTTAATCTTGGCCAGCTCAAGTCTGAATTTCCTGTTTTAGAGATAGAGAATAAAAGTCTGTCCAAACTGTTTAACCTTGGCAGATAAATAGATAGGTAGAGAAGTTAAGGAGCTCAATTGTTTAATCTGAGCCCTTGGAAGAAATAAGTGCAAATCTAGATAGGCTTATCATGCAAATAAGAGAAAAATTAATGAGGGTTTGCCAGTCCAAGTGCACCCAAGGAAAATGAGAAAAAATGTTAGGTACAGTAGGCTGGGTAGGCAGTTTTGGTGTTGCAGAAGCATACTTATGATTGACTTTGTCTCTCAAAATGTTCATCTTACTGTTATCATAAGTACCATGGCAATTTTATATTTTGATGCAGTTCAAGTGAGGCATGAATAACTCCCCTTCACACTTCTCCCCAATCACTTACTAATCTCCCTCAAAAGATATTAAGATCTGCTTAATATCCTTAAAAAGCACTCATTCCATTTTTCATCAGATGCCTAAGTAAAACCTCATTTTTGTTTACTTAGGGAAGTGGTCACGTCTCCTCTATAAACCCCTGTTAGCCTAAGTGTTAAATATTAAATTTCCAACATTGTACTTAGCATTGGTTATATCATTTTTCATATTGACTGTTAACATTATTATATAAATCCCTGATAATCGTTCCCCTTCCCCGTATTATATACAATACAATCCCCAAATATTAATATCCCGTCCTGGTTTTATTATAAATCTTAGCACTGTACAAATCGGGAATTAGAGGTTTATCTGAAAACTTTTAATAACCCTTACTCACTGCGCGCCATCCAAAGGGTTAATTAACCTCTGGTTAATTAATAACGTAGCTTAAAAACCCCACAAACCAATGAAAATCACCCTGAAAATTGTTAAAACATTGTTTAAATCTATGGGCCCCCCACAGCGTAACCATCTCTCACCTCTGTTGACCACCAACCATCAGATCAACGGCCCCAAATCCAACAGCCGAGATCTGTATCGTGACCCCCTCCGCTGCTGCACTTTATCGCCCGGGAGTTTGGTGGTTTCCCTGCCCGTAACAGGACGCGTGTCGCACTCCCGTGTTGCTCGCGGCCCTCCCATCTAAAACCGCTTAGGCCCATAAGCAGTCTGGGGTAAACCACATACCGCCCTCCCGTTGACCATCCGCCATGTCACTGCCACTTCACCGTCCCGTACCCTCCGCTACACGGCAACATGTCCCGTCATGCTAACATCATCCGCTCATTAAATGCCAAAAATACCCGCCAAATCAATTTTCGCTAAATAAACGATAAAATGTCATTTTCGTCCCGATTTTCTGCGAACTGTGCCCCATGCAAAATACGTCCGGTCGACTATTCGAGCAGTTAGCCCATCCCCCGACCAAGAAATACCAGCGTCGTGCTCGGTTGTCTGCCATTCGACCTGCAAACTCATAGTTATACCTCTGCAATCCAGGTATTTGTCCGTGTTTACCCTACATATCTGCAATTTCACTTTTCCACAGAGTATTCTACCTGAAAAAAGCCAACTTTGAATTCAAATCAGTCTGTTTAATCCGTAAAAAGACTCTTAAACCTGCTGTTTAGTCCAATTCTCCACAGAAAGCCCAAATTCCTGTTTTGAATACACAAGAACCAAACATGGAAGCCCCCATAGCCCTGAATGTTGCGCCCATGAATGCATCTCATAAAGACTTGAATTATTTACCCTTGGCCAACAAAGATTTCCAAATAAAAGACTTAATTGGTGACAACAATCATCTTCAGACCTTCTGCCAAATCAGAAATAGTCATCTAAGCAACTCTGACATTTTTGGACTATGGGAATCAAACCTTCCCATGTACTTTCTTCCCTCAGTCCATGTTTTTCCAGATATCATTCACCAATGTTATGCCAGCTATGACCCTGTCCACAGAGCAGTTATGTCACCTTCCCAAACCGTCCTTTTTTCCATAATTGCTGAATCCATTAATGAGATGATACATTTGCATTCCACTAAGCCCCTTTCTCATCTTTCCATGGGATTTTTGCTTGAAAAAGTTTCTCAATTTCTCAGCTCAGAGATAACTCGCATTGGCCAGATGTTCATGTCACCAAAGCACCAACCTACAGGCCCTCCTCCTTATTTGCGCGTCTTTTTCACTGAGGCTGGAAAACTCATTCTTGACATGATATCCTTGATCCTGGGGTTTAGATCCAGTGAGTATGTGGATGATATCACCCGGGTTATATTATCTATCTTTACTCCAGGACATCCCCTTGCTGTCAAATATGACTATGCCACTTTTATAGCCAACAAAATCCATGACCAATTCCTGAATTTGGATTGAGAAGGAGTTTTCAAATACACTTCTTATATATACCATCTGTTTTTATATTATCAACCAGACAGCTTTCCATTTCCCATCAGGAAAGTGGACTCAAAGGAAAATCGGAGGTCTGTGATCTTTTGGAGCTCAGTTTTCCATGACTGTGACTCCCCTTATACCTATAGTGAGTTCATTGACTTATTTGTACACCCAGCCTCCACTTCGTTGATAGGAGCTCCTCCTCGTAGAATCACTGGTGATATGAAAAAGATTTTACAACCATCCAAACAATACAGGATAGGTGACTGGTACCTCTACCAGAATCACATTGAAATCAGAATATATGGATGTGAACTATGCCCATTCAAGTTGCCTAGATATGTGCCTATAAGGTTATTTGCATTAGAATATTTCAGGCAGCTCATCTATGCAGACTTAAACCACTTTTTTAATCTAAAGAAGAAGGCTCAACTGAGAATCAGAAATCAGTTAGGCCCTTATGTCATAAATTCTAGGGATGCGTGGAAATATGCTGAAAATATCTTAGAAGAACACCTTAAATTCAAGAAGGGTTTTAGTGGGTGCCATATGACCCATGTACTTTCATAAGTGACAGAACGGTGAGAAACATGCTATCAGTGTATGTACATCATAGTATCCCAGAACTTGAACAATATGCAAATCAGGAAGAATGGGTAGAAGGCACATTAATAGAGGAAATTAGTGAACAAGAAAAGATGGAAAAAGCTATGAAAGATCTTGAAAAAACCCTTGACCTGGACTCTTTTGGACAGGTATCTTTCAAGTGGCCTCAACAATCAGGAGTTGGGACATCCTCTACTGGAACTTCTCAGCAGCCTGCACAGAGAACCAATGCATCAGTCACAGGGACTTCAAAGGGCAAAGAGGTGGAAACAATAAAACAACCAATCATGACTGATCAGCCAGGGGGGTCTAAAGAACAGGAACAAGTACAAATTCCTCCTGCCCAATCTAAAGCTGCAGAAATCCCAGCATTGCAAACTCCTCTAAATGAGGAAAGAAGCAAAAAGAGAGACAGAGAAGAGGCCACACCTATCAATGGACCTGCTGAACAACCAGGAGCAAAGAGACAGAGGCTGAATCCTCTGTCAGAAGAGGAAATCATTGAAGAAATGACAGACAATCTAAGAGGTGAGAGGGTGGTCAGCCAGCAAACTTCCCCA
This sequence comes from Pinus tabuliformis, assembly GCA_031772625.1. NCBI lineage: Eukaryota > Viridiplantae > Streptophyta > Pinopsida > Pinales > Pinaceae > Pinus > Pinus tabuliformis. Next base: position 799,726,182 of record CM062813.1, on the reverse strand, counting down.
GTGGTGGATACATCAACTAGCTCACATAGGCAAGAGCTAGAAAGGCAGCATAGTGTTGAAGTGTCATCTACCAAGCCACAAAGCAAATAGCCCTCTGACATCAAAGGGACTTTCACAGAAATTAAGGCTAAAAATGAGCCTATAAGAATTCAAATGTATAATCAATACTTGAAGATGGCCCCCTCAAACCAGAGAAGGTTAATGTCTGCCTATGACATTAAGGAAGGCAAAATGATAATGAGTTACTTTAAGCCTAAGGTGCAAAAACCCTAGTCAGCAGCAGATTTCATCAGAACAAACTTGGAGGTCCTAGCCAAAGGCATTCATCCAATGGACCAGATTGAACTCCACAAGAAGACTGGAGAAATGGTTTATTCTACACTGGCTGACAAAGCAATGTTGGCCCATCAGTTGCAAAGCTCCTTGGACAATACCTCTGCTCAATTACATTTGGAGAAAGCCTCTTCTCTGGCCAAGGAAAACAGGATCAAATCTCTAGAAGAAATCATCATTGAACTGGGACATGATCCCAAAGATGCTAAAGGCATAAAGGCACTTATAAAGAAGAAAGAAGAGGACATTTCTGCCCTGAGGAAACAACTGAAACTGCCTCCTTCCATGCATCCACAGACCGCAGAAATTGTGCAGCAGAAATTAGAGGAGGACATGATGGACCTGCTCATGAAGCTAAATGAAATATTAACTGATACAGAGCAGGCACTGGAAGAAGCATTAAGGGAGAAGCAGGGAGAGTCGACCCCCAGCCATCTGAGGTAATTCCTATAGTCACAACTGCAGTACCCTCAACAATTGCATTAGCATCAGCTCCAAATGTCCCAGCACCTACAATAGAAGTAATTACATGTACATAAACAACGACAGCAGCACCATGCAGCAGTACAAATATGAGCACAGAAGAATTGATAAAGGCCATGGAAGAATTGAGACTCCAAGTGTCAGAGTTGAAACAAGTAAAGGAAAAATTGGCAACAGTAGAAAAGAGTTATGATAAATCCAAGATAAGTGTGGCAGAGAAAATAAGAGAGATTAAAACATTAGAGAATAAAGTGAGAACACTGGAGAAGGATCTCACTTTGGATAAGCCTCTGGCAGAAATCAAAGGAATTCTTTGGACCAACATCAATCAATCCCTTAGTGATGATTGGCCATCTATCCAAACTACTTATGCGTAGGTTGATTTAGTGAGTGTAGCACATGGAGAAATTCAAAAGGCAAGAGCTTTATTAGGACAAATGCCTGATCAAGCCAACCGGCTCATACATTTTTTGAATTACAAAAATAGAGCACAGCTGGAACAGCTTGGCATCCCAGATAGAATAGGCACCATTTTGGAAATCAAAAAAGTTCTAACCAAGAGAACTTTAATTCAGAATTTGGAAAAAATATGCCAGGATATGCAAGTGGAAATTAATTCTTTCATGGAAAGGCTTACAATTTTGCAGAAAAAACGGCTAGCAAATCTTTTAGGAAATAATGATTGGCTTATGAAACACGCAGATTATGTACATAAGTTGAACACACAGGTTGTTGATCAAGTTAATTAATCAAAGTATATTTGATCAGAGTCAAAGGATGTTCGGCAACGATGGAGCAACTAGCACAGAGTATCAATGGAAGACAGTTGTAAACCGACTTGTAGAACCTACCTCTGGTACATTCAATAAAGAAGGAACGGCCAACACAACATCAATTTATTGTTTCCCTGTTTCCGAGACCGTTTGTCTCTATCTTTTTGTAAAAAGGGGGTTGATCATCACTAGATATTATCTCCTTCAGATATTTTGTAAGATATTTTGATATTTTGTATAGATACCCCCCCAAATGAAGTATTTTGGGTTGGGTGGTGGGTACTCATAGCTTTAGACTGTAATACTGAAATTTTCTGGAATAAAAGGCTGTTGGAACCATTTTTGTCTAGACTACTTGATAAGGAATTGATGCTTAGGACCTATTGCAGAATTCTTGAATCCTCTTATGGATCAATAAGTCCCTTCTAACTTGTGTTTTACAGTGTCTATGTTTGCTATATCATATATGTTTCATGATCTGAATAATAGAGAGAAAGAATAATTTAGAATTTTCTTGATCGCACTCTGTCTTCAGTCTTTTTTATTCTCTATGTTTTCTTCAAAATTAGAACAAACAGTGAATTCTTAATTGCTCATGTTTCCTGATTCTTTCATATTGAATATTTGCTAAGGAATTCTTAATTGCTCCTTAACAGTAATCATCCATATTTCCCTCTGTTAGTATGATGAAGGATTCTTAACTGCCCTTCACCCATTTGACCCCATTCCATCTGATTTCAGCCTTTGAAATTGTTCCATGTTTGAATACCTTACTCTGTGATGCCATCCTCTGTTAAGAAACAAAATTCAGAAATTCATCCTTCTTTGACTCCATCATGCCCAATGGACTGGACTATTCAGTTTGCTTCACAGCTCTATTGAATTCCACCATCCAAACACAAAACAAAACCCTAGAACTTCATAACTAGCCTAACACATTATAAAACAACGCTAAATCATAAAGAGAGAGCCCTCTCTGGATGCAGATTGGCTAGAATCTGTATCTAAAAGATTGGTCTGTGGTTACCTTGGCCGTATTCCCTTTCTTACAACTTTGGGGAACAACTTGAGTGATAACAAGCGGGACCCTTTGGATAATAACAATTTTGTTGGGATCCACCTGTAAACCTTGCTGAGAAATTGTATGACCTAGCAGGTCCCTTTAGTCATCAGGAATTCACATTTATCAAGACTGAGGGACAGGTTCATTTCAATACACTTAGCTAAAACTTTCCTCAGGTTAGTCAGAGCTTCTTAGACGTTAGAACCATAAGGGGTAAATTCATCGATATAGATTTCCACTGAATCATGAACCAGCTCAGCGAATATACTCAGTACCGCTCTCTGGAAGGTGGCAGGAGCGTTGCATAACCCAAAGGGAAGGACCCGGTAGGCAAAGGTACCCCATGGACAAGTGAAAGTGGTATTATCTTGGTCTTCCGGGTTGATTTGGATATGATTATACCCACTAAACCCATCTAGGAAGGAAAATAACTTCTTCCCTGTCAGGTCATCTAACACTTGATCTATGAAAGGCAAAGGGAAATGGTCCTTCTTGGTAGCTTTGTTAAGTTCTCGATAGTCTACATAGATTTTCCACTTCCTGTTTTTCTTGGGCACAAGCACCAAAGGAGAAACCCACTCACTGTTAGAGATGGGGTAGATGAATCCTGCATCCAGCAACTTTTTCAGTTCTTCTTTGACAATGTCCTTAAGGGTTGGATTCATCCTCCTCTGAGGCTACCTGACTGCTTTACAATCCTCTTTAATGTAAATGTGATGGGTATAGACTGAATGGTGGACTCCTTTCATCTCCTTATAGCTCCAAGAAAAAGCATCCAAATGGCCGTTCAATAAGCTATGCAGCTCTTTCTCCTAAGAGGGGAATAGGGATGATGTTATAGACATTTTTGTGCCTTACAGCATTGAGCATGAAATGTCCATAATATAAGGGATCCAAAGTCCCTTAACATGTTGTTCCTACCCCTAGAGGAACAAGGCTAGCAAACTACAGCAATTCACAGAAGTTCTCCACCTGAAACTGCTCAAAAACAAGTCAATTCTGGATCATGTCAACTGCTCCACTGAGCATCTGCGCTGAATGTCAACTGCTCCACTGTCTACCTGCGTTGAATGTCAACTCCAACAAAGGCTACCTGCGCTGAGCGAGTTTGGACAAGTGGCAGGCTCATTCCTCAATGTGTCAATGCCCAGGAAGCTTCCAAAATGACACTTGCATCAAGGAATTCGACTGGTGATGAGTAAGAGGTTCCAAATCTCCAAGTGGAAGCAAGAACCTCCAAGTGGACTCAAGAACTGAGAGAGGGAGAGGACACTAGTCAGATCTCAAGCTGACTCATCCTCTCTCCAAATATCTATATATGGATCTCTCATCCATGAGATCTAAAGGCTGGAATGTTGTGATTGCAAAGAATTGTTGCTAGTTTGAGATATGAATCATTGGGTGCTTAATGCTTTTAAAGGGGGTGAAGATAGGAATTTCATTTGCTGGGAAGAGGCGCTGGATAGGAGCCCTTTGGGTTGTATCTCTTCTCAAACCCTTGTTATTCATCAATAAAGCTATCTTGTTTTCTCCTATATGCTGATGTTTTCTTGATGTATGATTGCATTAGTGTATTTGATTTATCTAATCCTGAATCATTTGTGAATATGAATATCTATCTTTGTTATGTGTTCTTCTCTTGTCGCAAGTAGTTGTTCTCTTGTGATCTCGCAGGTATCAAGTAGCTGTTCTCTTGGAACTGGGTAAGCGAGGAGGCAAGTAGCTGTGAACACCCAAAGAGAAGAGGATCTAGATCGAGGGACAAACGGAAGACATCGGTAAGTCCATTGATCTCTCCTCTCTTTCAATTCATAAAGGAAGAAATACTTAGATAGTTGTCTCTGTTTGTTGCTAAGGCACTGTCACACCTTAGGTGGATAGGATCGTCCTGCATAGGCATTTTTCCCCACAATAGATGAGTTGATCTTCAAGGTTCTTTTAGGGCCAAATTCTACATTCTTAACTCAGAGAGAGGTCGGATCAGCCACACAGAGATCCGCTAGAGCACTGGCTTGGGTTTCTTCTACCAACTCTTCTAATGGCAGCACACTAGGAGGTGGATTTTGAATTAAATTCTCAATAAGATCGTCCTCGGTTTGATGGCCTCCCCTGGTGGCTTCCACTGTGCACAATGGGGTAGAGTAGACTTCATCTTCATCTCCCTCCTCCAACCAGAGATGCAAGTCATGTTCGAGCAGAGGTTGGCTAGGAGGGTATAGGACTAGTTGTTTGGACATATGCCCATTCTTAATGGTCATGCTCCCACCTTGACAACTGATGTAAGCATCTGCAGTAGCTAACCAAGGCCTTCCCAAGATGAGGAGGTACCCAGTGAGTTTTGCCTTTGGCTGAAGGACTAAGAAGTCAACAGGGTACTCTCAAGAATCAATGAGATCATGACATCTTCCACAATCCCCTCGAGAGTCACCATGGAGCGGTCTGCCAATAACAGTATTGTTGAGGTCTTTCTTAGGGAACTCTGAAGGTTGAGTTTGAGCACAGTGTCCTTGGTCATTACGTTAATGGCAGCCCCTAAATCAATCAATGTGTGGGGGATTATGGTGCCATTGATGTGGACATCGACTACAGGACTCCTAGGGTCCAAATATTTTGGACAGATTACTTGTCCCAACATTAGGTCAGACCGTTGTCCTATGACATTGATAGTTGGGGCATCTCTCTTGCGCCTACCTGGGTGCCTGAAACACTTCTCTTTGATCAATTTGTTGTAGATTGGTACATCTTTTATGGCTTAGAGAAGTGGTATTTTCACACATAACTATTTAAGCTCTCCCAGAAGTTCAGTTTCTTCTGGGTTTGGTTGCGTGGCTCCAGTTAGTCTCTCAAGAAAGGGTGGAATGGCTTTGGGTTCACTTTCCTATTTTTCTTCCTCATCCTCCTTAGGAGGAGGTTGGCTATCTGGGAGGACCTTCTCAAATTGTAGGTTGATCTCCTGAATCTCCACAGCATAGGTAGGGCATGTTATCTCTCCAGTATATACCTGCTAGGCCTGTCCGTTATTGGGGTTCAGGTTCGGTTGAGCAGGTATCTGGGGTTGCCTTGGAGGAGCAGGAGGCAATGGTTGTGGTTGAGCAGGTGGTGGAGGCAAAATAGCGGGAGGAGAGTTGTACTGGGGCCTCCACCCCTTACCTACATTCCACTGAGGTTGTGGCTGAACATGAGAATGAAACGAATGAGCAGCAGGTTGAGTATGGTATTGAGATGGATATGACCAAGGAGGGGGTGCGAACCAGGAAGGATGAGCAGGGGGTCCCCAAGAAGGTATGTGAGTGGATTGGTTGGGGTTGTAATAAGTCTGGGATGTCCCTTGCATCCCCTGTTGGTAAGGTCTGGGTCCATGTGGCCTCCTTTGGTTCATGAAGTAGAGTGGTTCAGTGGCTCCTTTAGCCCCTTGGTACATAGCTTTAAATCCGGGTAAGGTTGGGCATTGGTTCGTAGGGGGGTCTGCCTCACAAACGAAACATACCTCTACGGAGTGTAATGGACACTCATTCCTAGGATGCTTCCTTGTGCATCTGGGACAAAAGATGGCCAAAGCCCTCTTGGCTTCCTCTTGCTTCTATTGGATTCAGAAGGTATCCATTTGCATGGAAATGGTCTGTCTCACCTCACTTTTGAGGTCTTCCATCTGATTTGCAAACTCATGTTTGGATAAGGTGGCACTGGCTGAAAGTTGACTCCCCATACCTCTTTTCCAGGCTGCCCTAGAATGGTTTCTAAACACAGTCTTTATGTCATCATAAGGTAGCTGGTATATGTCTCCCCCAGCTAGCAAATGGAGGGTATCTAGAAGGTCTTCAAGGACTCCTCGGAGCAGAACCAACTTTAGAGATTCAGGGTCAAGTGTGCACCTGGCCCTTTTGTAACTGAGTTGGAACCTTTCTTCATAGTCTTCTAAAGATTCATCACTTCCCATGGTCATCCGAAAGATTTCTCCCTTTGTTTCCTTTGACCTACAGTAATCCCGGTATTTTTTGTTAAAGGCTTGCTGCATCTGAGCCCAAGTTGTGATACTGTTTCCAGGTAACCCCATGAACCAGCGGAGTGTTGCATCCTTGAGGGTAGAGGGAAAGAGTTTCAACTTTTGCTCGTCTTCTGCATAGTCATAGGTTCGACAAAGGACAACAAACCCAAACAAGAAGGTATCAGGGTCTTCAGTGGTCAATCCATGGAAATGAGGTAAGGCTCAGGAACTTATGTTTTTCATTTTTGTGTCCCCATTGGTCTCTTGGATGGGAAAGGTGCCTTTTATTCTCTCCTCATTTCCTATACCATTTCTATGTTTGGCCATGGTCTCAAGAGGAATGTTTTCTTGCTCTTCTTATGTTATAGGATCTTCAGATATCTCTGCAGGTTCACCTATAGGTTCTTTTTTATCACTGCCACCGAAGAAGAGAGAAGGGTGACTCAGTGATGTGGTGGGGGTGTTGGGTAGGAGTTTTCCTGAATTGTCTCTATTCCTACGAAGCATGGAAAGAAATCTTTTTGGTTGTTTTTTTGTGTTTTTCTCTACTTGTACCTGCAAAAACTGAAATTGATTGAACAACAAATCGCAACTAACTAAAATGAACCTAGCTGAAATGAAAATTGCATAATTGTAATGAAAGAAGGAAATGACTAGTCTATGTTGCTGAAATGAAATTGCAGAATTGAAATGAAAGCAGGAAATGACTAGTCTATGTTGTTGAAATGAAATTGCAAAATTGAAATGAAAGCAGGAAATGACTAATTTACACTTGCTGAAATGAAATTGTAGAATTGAAATGCTAATCTACGCTTGCAGAATTGAAATTGCGGAATTGAAATGCTAATCTACGCTTGCAGAATTGAAATGAAACAACTACTCTACTCTTGTTGAAATAAACTACTTAGCAGAAGGTTGCAGTGGAAAGTAGAAGAAAAGCAGTAATCACAAATACTCTGACACTTCCCCGGCAATGGCGCCAAAAAGATGGTGAGCTCTAGTATTGCAGCAATGATGTTGCAACTCTTGGGACTCCCTACTTTACTTTTATCAACCCAGTAGTTCGTAACAAACTTGGAAGCGATGGTGCTATATGCACAAGTATTAGCCATTACTGCAGGCTGTCACTTGATCAACTAGCACAAGTTCGCTAGGAGCTTAAGCCAACTTCTATGAGTTCTTAGAAGAAGCTTTTAACTGTGATGGATGAAGGCTAACTCAAAAGAGGCTAGTCTACTTGCAGAAAGAAGATGAAAGCTGAAAGGAAATGCAAACCCTAGCAAACCCTAGTTTTACCGACTAACCCTACTTATGCAAGAAAAGAGATGAAAGCTGCTAAAATGGATGCCATTAACTCTTGAAAAGGTAATATGCTTGTGGTTAAGCTACTTTTAAAGGAAAATATGGAAAAATCATCTTTTCGTATTTTTGAGTAATTTTGTAGAATTATTATGCATGTGTTTTAACTAATTTTTACTGTGCAGAGGTTTATTGGCGAAAGAAAATGGAGTGGGCACTTGCATGAGGTTGGGAAGGTGAGAAGAGGACCTAAGGGGTCCCTATCACCCTTATAGAGAATTCAACAGTGATCAGATCTTGAAAAACTGCTCGCGTGAACTTCTATAGGAAGTCTACAGGGGTTCTACAGGAAGTTCTACAGGCACAGGCCGAAAGTGGTTTTTAGAGGGTTGATGGTGGAAAAACAGTGGGAAAGTGGAAATGAAGGATGGATAAGGATATTAAGGGGTCTAGGATCTGGTAGATGAAGCTCAGGAGTGAAGAATATGGTTGGAGTTGTTCAAAGGTGAAGGAAGCGATTTTGCACAAAAACGTAGAAATTAGGGCTGTTTGGGAAAGTGTGGCAAATGAGTGAAGAAAACCTTGAGAAAGAGACTAGAGAAGGTTGCATGATGAAGGAAGGATAGGCTGGAGTGTCTCACGGGTGCTCTACACACTTCTATTCAAAACTGATCCAAGAAAAGACTAAAAAATATAGATTTATCTATTTTGACCTAATCTGACCTAAAACCAGAAACATGATGAACAAAAGTTTATAGATAGGAAATCATGCAAGAAAGATATGGAAACTAAGTAAGAACAGATCTAAACATGAAAACACAATTGATATCGACCTTTCCAACTTAAAATCTAACACTAGCAATTGCATAGGAAGGCAAAAACAACGTTTTTGTAACATCAAGTGTGCCTTGGTCTCAGTTCATGGTCCCAAGGAGGGAGAAATGAGATTAAGGACTACTTGATAGCCTTTTTGTGGATCTTTTCCGTTACCAAACCTTCAAATCAACTTGAAGCATGAACAACTACCTTAATCATCAAAAACAACCTAAGTAACAAAGCAAGATTTTAACCTAAATAACATAAATTATTTTATGAATGCAAGAAAAACACGTAAAAGTACACAAAGGAGGTACTGGCATTTGGGTTGGGCCCAACCCCAAGAGCTTCAGCCTCCTAAGAAAGCTCAGAGCTGGTGTAAAGCAAGATTCATCTTCATTAATCAAAGAATATCCATTACATCACAAAAACTGTCTGCAAGAAGAACTCGAAAATATGCTAATACAGGGCTGCACTAAAGTGCAAAAATAAACTAGTCATTGGCTAAACTACTAAGGCTCGAAGCCTTCCTATTTATGCAAACGAGGACTCCCAACAGTCCTCCTTAACTTTAGGAGCTTGGGTACCCAAAACTACAGTTCATCAACCACTTCACTAAACCTGCTCGGCTGCCCCTTGAAATCACCTTTGGTGGGCTGTTGAACTCCGAGCTAATGGTGGAGAACTTGAGGAAGGGGTCATTTAGTGCAGGAGACACCTCTCCTATAAATCCTGAGTCTTGTTCCTTTTTATTTGGCTGCCAATTTTCTCATAAATGTCTGACCTTCGTCCAAAAAAATGTCCAAAAATCTACAATAAGCACATATTAGACTTTGTGGTCAAGTGACTATTCCCATTCACTCAATTAACATAAATATATTCAAAAGCACGCATAAACTATGAAGAATGGTGGATTAAACAAGAATAATAGGCAAAATGAGCCCATAAAATTACCCATTTCTGGGGCTCATCACTTATCTTCCTCAATCTGATGGGCAAACTAAGATAGTAAACAAATGTTTGGAAGGATATCTTTGTTGCTTTGTATCTTAGAAATGGACACAATGGGTCAAATGGTTTCCTCTCGCTGAATGGTGGTATAACACTTCCTTCCATACCGCAACAAAAATGACCCCATTTATGGAACTTTATGGATATCATCCACCATCCATCACATCATATTTAAGAGAAAATTCTAAGGTTCAAGCAGTGGAAGATCACATCGAGCATCAGCAACAAGTTCTCCAACTCTTAAAGCATAACCTTACCTTGGCGCAGAATAGAATGAAACAACAGGCAGATCAACATCGCAGCAAAAGAAGATTTGATGTAGGTGATTGGGTATTCCTACGGCTACAACCATATAAATAAATGTCCCTCAAGCAAGCTAAGAAGGATAATAAATTATCACCAAAGTATTATGGTTTGTACAAGGTGTTGTGAAAGACAGGTATTATGGCATACAAATTGGAACTTCCTGTAGCTTCCCGAGTGCACCCACTTTTCCATGTTTCATGCTTTGACAAGATTCTAGATCAAAAAATATTAACAGAACTTGATGAGGAAGGAAAAATCATATTGGAACTTGAAGTAGTCAAAGAAACAAGAACTCGATAGCTACGAAATCGATCAATTTCAGAGTATCTCATCAAGTGGAAAAACTTAGCTGTTGAAGATTCCACATCGGAGGATGAGAATTTTATACAGAAGCACCCAGAATTACTCAAGTGTTGAGGACACCACTTTTTTCAAGAAGAGGGGCATGTTAGGTCCCTATAATACTAGTGATTCCCCCATTACTATTGTCATTGTATCCCTTATTGTTATTGTTGTGCTCCTATTGTCCCCATATTGTTATTATTGTACCCCATAGAATCCCACTATTGTTAATTTTGTGCCTTTATATTATTATTGTTAGGACGGCTTGGTTATATTGTGTCCCCTTAGACTCCTATATATAGAAATGAGGTTTTGTCATTTGAATCATCCAAGAATTGTTCATTTGAGTAATCTAAAGGAGGTTTCCCTCTAGAAGAGGTTGAATTCTAAGGCATTGATCTATCTTTTTATCTTTTTGTGAGTTGGTTTCCTAACACATTTGCATGTATTTGGCCTTCAAATATGGGAATGTCAAAGTTGACTTGTACCTTAAAGGGAGTGGTGCCTCTAGGGTGGCTGTTGGATAAATATGTGTTGTCTGTGGGCATCCACCAAAGGATTTTGGAAAAGTAGTCCATCATCTTGTTCCTTTGTCACTCAAGGGATTGGGTTTCAGTTGATTGGTTGATGCAATTATTATTAAGTTTGAGCTTCAATGTTACTGATGGTTCCAGTGTGAAAATTTGATGAAACGTGGCCTTCATATTGTGTTGTTGTGTACCAAGAGTATCTAGTTTAAAAATTTATGAAACGTGGTCCCTGGAGGATGCTGAGGGTTGGAGCCTTAAGTGAGGAAGTCGAAGCTTCCTACTAGTAGTGATTGGTGATTAGATCAGGAGGTTGGAGCTCCTTTCCAGTAGAAGTTGGATAACAAGTGAAGGTTGGATCATTTTGTAGGTCGATGCCTACGTACTGGTAAACATATCATCTAGTACAAGAACTAGGGGGTTGTAGCTCCCTTCCTGTAGAAGCTGGAGAACTAGAGAAGGTTGTAGCCTTCTGCAGGTGGGTGTCTGCGTACTGGTATGAGTCTTCACCAGTACAATATTGTAAACAGATTATTCTTTATATTAAAAGAAGACAGATACAACAGTAGTAAGTGGTTTTTCTCTCGCATTGGGTTTCCACCTTAAATCTTGGTGTTCATGTGTGTTGCTTATGTGTGATGTTTTATTATGTTATTACTGAACGTGCTTACTGTTTAATGTTTAATAAAGTACTAATGCACTGATTAAAGATCAACATATGATGAATTCACTGAATCATAAGTTCACTGGATATACGTTGCTTGCCTTAAGAATAGTTGTGTGCACACGCGAGTTCCCTTCACTGAAGTAGCGTATATAAATATAATTATGAAATGAAAAAGTTATTGATTTGTAAACATTGATTCACCGCCCTCCCCCTTTCAGTATTATTCTCAACAAATATGTGTGTGTCTTGCACACTGGTCCCATGTGACAATCTATGAATGCTTCAATGCATCTACTAAATGTAACTTTTCATTTTTATTAATAGAAAGTTACTGCTTTTTTCCTTGGAAAAAAAAAACAAAGTATGGAGTTAATCTCAAAAAATGGAGAATAATAAAATAACATTAACCAAATTGAGATCTAACGACTTGGAATGCTTTACTATATTTATTGGAGAGAGAAAAGATATTTAAAATGGTTAAATATCTTTATTTGTAAATAATTAACAAATAAAATGATTTATTGATTATTTCGCGAGAATTAAGAATCGTGTGAAATCAAAATAATTATTAAATAGTGATTTAATAATTATTCTAATAACATAAATAAGGAAAATTAAATAAATAGTGATTTATTTAAATATTCCTAAGGAATTTAGTCAAATGTGACAAGGAATAATTATTTAAATAATGCACCTTCTACATTTCAAGGTTTGATGAATTCCATTTTCAAACCCTTCCTTAGAAAATTTGTGTTAGTATTTTTTGCTTATATACTAATATACAACAAGTCTTGGAAGGATCATGTCCAATATGCTGACATGGTTCTCAAACTATTGGAGGAGAAACAGTTATATGCAAAAATGTCCAAAATGTTTTTGGGAGTACAAGAGCTGGAATATCTGGGTCATATTGTATCTCATGAAGGTGTTAAGGTAGACCCTAGCAAAATTAAAACCATTAAGGAATGGAAAATCCCCACATCCATAAAGCATCTATGAGGATTTCTCGGGTTGATAGGGTATTATCGCAAGTTTGTTAAGAATTATGGGAGAATAACAACACCTCTAATAGTATTATTGAATAAAGATGCATTCTCATGGAATCCAGAAGCAACAACGGTCGTTGAACATCTTAAAGAGGCAATGTGGCAAGCACCAGTCTTAGCTACACCAGACTTCACAAAAACCTTTATTGTGGATAGTGATGCTTGAGGAAATGGAATTGGTGTTGTTTTAATGCAAGAACAAAGACACATTGCTTTCGAAAGTCATCCAATCAAAGGAAAGCATTTACAAAAAGCTATTTATGAGAAGGAAATGCTGGAAATAATACATGCATTTAAGAAATGGCGACCCTACCTAATAGGAAGACACTTCAAGCTAAAAACATATCATGATAGTCTTAAATACTTTTTGGAACAAAGATTGTCTTCAGAAGAGCAACAAAAATGGGTCACAAAGATGTTGGGCTATGACTTTGAAATCATCTACAAAAAAGGGAAGCAAAATGTTGTGGCAGATGCACTCTCAAGAAAGGATGAGGATGTGGAAGCATTTCTTTGCGCCATTTCTATTATCCAACTAGATTGGATAAATGAAGCAAGGGATGAATGGAAGAATGACGAGGAAGTGTGGGAACTCATTCAAAATATACAACAAGATCCCAATACATCTAATACATTTAGCTGGAAAAATGACTCGTTATGGTACAAGGATCCGTTACACCTATGTAATAATTCCCAACTCAAACAAAAGATTCTTAGGGAATTGCACACCTCTCCCTTAGGAGGAAACTCAGGATTTCTAAAAACCTACCACAAGGTTAAGAATGATTTTTTGGGGGATGGCCTTAAATCAGATATTCAAAAGCTTGTGGCAGAATGTTTGGTTTGCCAAAAAAATAAAGTTGAAACAATTAAGACCCAAGACTATTACAACCCTTATCCATTCCAAGCCAATGTTGGGAGGAGGTTTCAATGGATTTTATCACAGGTTTGCCCAAGTCCAAAGGAAAGAGTGTTATCATGGTGGTAGTTGACAGACTTACCCATTATGCACACTTTTGTGCATTATCTCATCCATTTAAAGCGAGTACACTTTCTACTGCATTTATGGAAATAATTCAAAAGCTACATAGAAACCCAAAGATTATTGTAAGTGACAGAGATCCCATTTTCACTGGAAATTTTTGGAAAGAATTATTTTCTTGTCTTGGGACTCAGTTAGCTCATAGCTCATCTTATCATCCTCAATCTGATGGGCAAACTGAGATAGTAAACAAATGTTTGGAAGGATATCTTCATTGCTTTGTATCTTATAAATAGACACAATGGGTCAAATGGTTGCCTCTAGCTGAATGGTGGTATAACACTTCCTTCCATACTGCAACAAAAATGACCCCATTTATGGAACTTTATGGATATCATCCACCATCTATCACATCATATTTAAGAGAAAATTCTAAGGTTCAAGCAGTGGAAGATCACATCGAGCATCAGCAACAAGTTCTCCAACTCTTAAAAGATAACCTTACCTTGGCGCAAAATAGAATGAAACAATAGGCAAATCAACATCGCAATGAAAGAAGATTTGATATAGGTGATTGGGTATTCCTACGGCTACAACCATATAAACAAATGTACCTCAATCAAGCTAAGAAGGATAATAAATTATCACCAAAGTATTATGGTTCGTACAAGGTGTTGCAAAAGATAGGTATTATGGCATTCAAATTGGAAATTCCTGCAGCTTCCCGAGTGCACCCAGTTTTCCATGTTTTATGCTTAAAGAAGGTTATAGGTGACAAGATTCTAGTTCAAAAAATATTACCAGAACTTGATGAGGAAGTAAAAATCATATTAGAACCTGAAGCAGTCAAAGAAACAAGAAATTGACAGCTACGAAATCGATCAATTTCAGAGTATCTCATCAAGTGGAAGAACTTACCCGTTGAAGATTCCACATGGGAGGATCAGAATTTTATACAGAAGTACCCAGAACTACTCAAGTGTTGAGGAAACCACTTTTTTGAAGGAGAGGGGCATGTTAGGTCCCTATAATACTAGTGATTCCCCCATTACTATTGTCATTGTATCCCTTATTATTATTGTTGTGCTCCTATTGTCCCCATATTGTATTATTGTACCCCATAGAATCCCACTATTGTTATTTTTGTGCCTTTATATTATTATTGTTAGGTCGGCTTGGTTATATTGTGTCCCCTTAGACTCCTATATATAGAAAGGAGGTTTTGTCATTTGAATCATCCAATAATTGTTCATTTGAGTAATGTAAAGGAGGTTGCCCCTAGAAGAGGCTGAATTCTAAGGCATTGATCTATCTTTTTATCTTTTTGTGAGCTGGTTTCCTAACACATTTGCATGTATTTGGCCTTCAAATATGGGAATGTAAAAGTTGACATGTACCTTAAAGGGAGTGATGCCTCTAGGGTGGTTGTTGGATAAATATGTGGTGTCTGTGGGCATCCGCCAAAGGATCTAGGAAAAGTAGTCCATCATCTCGTTCCTTTGTCACTCAAGGATTGGGTTTCAGTTGATTGGTTGATGCAATTATTATTAAGTTTGAGCTTCAATGTTATTAATGGTTCTAGTGTGAAAATTTGATGAAACGTGGCTTCATATTATGTTTCTATGTACCAATAGTATCTAGTCTGAAAATTTATGAAACGTGGTCCCTAGAGGATGTTGAGGGTTGGAGCCTTCAGTGAGGAAGTCGAAGCTTCCTGCTAGTAGTGATTGGTGATTAGATCAGGCGGTTGGAGCATTTTGTAGGTCGGCGCCTACGTACTTGTAAACATATCGTCCAGTACGAGAACTAGGGGGTTGTAGCTCCCTTCCAATAGAAGCTGGAGAACTAGAGAAGGTTGTAGCCTTCTGCAGGTGGGTGTCTGTGTATTCGTATGAATCTGCACTAGTACAATATTGTAAACAGATTATTCTTTATATTAAAAGAAGACATATACAACAACAGTAGGTGGTTTTTCTCCCACATTGGGTTTCCACCTTAAATCTTGGTGTTCATGTGTGTTGCTTATGTGTGATGGTTTATTATGTTATTATTGAACGTGGTTACTGTTTAATGTTTAATAAAGTACTAATGCACTGATTAAAGATCAACATATGATGAATTAACTGAATCATAAGTTCAATGGATATATGTTGGTTGCCTTAAGAATAGTTGTGTGCACACGCGAGTTCCCTTCACTGAAGTAGCGTATATAAATCTGATTATGAAATGAAAAATTTATTGATTTGTAAACACTGATTCACCCCCCTCCCCCTTTCAATATTATTCTCAACAAATATGTGTGTGTCTTGCACACTGGTCCCATGTGACAATCTCTGAATGCTTCAATGCATCTACTAAATGTAACTTTTCATTTTTATTAATAGAAAGTTAATGCTTTTTTCCTTGGAAAAAAAACAAAGTATGGAGTTAATCTCGAAAAATGGAGAATAATAAAATAACATTGACCAAATTGAGATCTAACCACTTGGAATACTTTATTATATTTATTGGAGAGGGAAAAGATATTTAAAATGGTTAAATATCTTTATTTATAAATAATTAGCGAATAAAATGATTTATTGATTATTTCGCGAGAATTAAGAATCGTGTGAAATCAAAATAATTATTAAATAGTGATTTAATAATTATTCTAATAACAGAAATAAGGAAAATTAAATAAATAGTGATTTATTTAAATATTCCTAAGGAATTTAGTCAAATGTGACAAGGAATAATTATTTAAATAATGCTTTAATAATTCTTCATAGAGAAAATTAAATAAACAATAATTTATCTAATTATTCTCATGGGTTTTTTTTATTTGAATAAGAAAATAATTTAATAAAAGTGGTTTACTAGATTATTTTCCACAGTGAAAGTGATTTTACTATGGTAAAATTAAATCTACATGGTGTATTTCGATCCACCTAGTTAGAAATGGCTAGGTGGTCATTTTTTGGTGATAATAGGTGCACTTGCTAACTTCTCTTTTAGCGTATTAAAAGCAACATCACATTCATCCATCCAGGCGAACTGCTTAGATTCCTTTAGCAGCTTGTCCATTGGCACAATGATTAGGGCATAATTTCAAATGAACATGCGGTAGTATCTTGTGTAGCCGAGAGTCGATCTTAGTTGCTTGACACTAGTTGGTGGCAGCATATTCAAAATTACCACAACCTTGGCAGGGTCGACACACACTCCTTCTTTGCAAACTATATGTTGCAATAATATTTCAAAAGGGACAATGAAAACGCATTTCGTCTAGTTCAAAGAAATTTGTAGTTTCCTGCAGTGATCAAACATTACCCTGAGCAAGATGGAGTGTCTTTTCAATAAGTTGTACACTTTCTAATAATCCATATATACCTCCAAGAATCTATGAATATAGTTGTAGAAGGCAGCAATCGTGATCCTTGAAAACACTGCTGGTGCATTCTTCATTCCAAACGACATGACATGGTAGGAGTAAGAGCCTTGTTCAGTCATGAAGGTGGTTTTCATCTTATCTTCCTATGTAATATGAACTTGGTGATAGCCAAAGAACCCATCTGTGAAGGAGTAGGCCTCATTACCTGCAACATTATCAAGGACTTCGTTGATAAAAGGAGTAGGGAAGGGATCATGGATGCAAGCATTGTTCAAGCTCCTGTAATATACACAGACCCATATCTCTTTAGTATCCTTCCTATTTTAAATGACAATCAAACTAATCCACTCTGCTTCATCAACTAGGAAGATGAGGCCTGCTTCTAGTATCTTATCAATCTCTCTCTTCACCTTCTCCATAACCCTTAGGTTCAGTCGATACGAGCATGTTTCACTGGTCTCACATCTAGCTTCCATACGATCTTCATTTCTCCCAACTCCCCTTTAATTCCTTTGAGCTCTACAACGGACGAAGGGAAAATATCCTCATACTCCTTTAGGAGATCAAATATCTCCTTGATGGTCTTTTCGTCGTAATAGTCCCCGCTGGGAGCCAACTTTAGTTTCTCTTCATTTCGGATGTTGTGCTTACGAAGTTTCAAGGGTTGTAGTTATGGGCTAGCCATTACAGGGCATCTTCTATGTCTCGCTCCCCCTTGGATTCTTTAAAGTTCAAGTGACTTAAACCTTCTAAATCATCCTCTTCATGTTCAATATTGATCTTCCCACAAGCCACAACCTCATGAAATCCCAATTTGTAGGTATAATTGAAGGGATCTTCGCCACAATAGTCTTCAATAAGTTCTCTTGACAGGAATAGGACTCCCTTGATGACTTTCAAGGCAACTTCTATCCTCTCATCTTTGTCGCAAAAGGAGAAATCGTGAATGAATTGAGCTATCACGTGATCCCACTCACTAGTCTCTCTTTATTTATTCCCCAAGGTACCAAGCTTGGGAAAATGTTCCGAGAGTGTGGACAAAGCTATGTACCCACAAACTCTTAAGAAGGTCTTCCCTTGTCCATCTATATTTACACTTTTGGATATGCTAGTGAGGATCATTTTACCCTTTGTACTAAAGGAGATTGGGCAAGAGCTCTTTTTAATACCCAAATATACACATTAATGTGGACTCAACCACCTCCCATCCTTGGAGGTGGTTTCGATGGGCCCCACCACTTTGCCGACGTCGCTTGAATGATGACATCTAGTAAGGGTACCTTGTATGCCTCCAAAATGTTCAAATCAACTTCATCAATAAAATCAATAATGGGGCCCATACCATTACAAATAGGGAAATTTCATACCTCTATACCAACCCAGTGGATACATCAAATAGTTGTGCATCACCTCGAATGGATCTCATGGCCTCCTTGCTACCAATCATCCCACACAACTTTTGATCTAACTTCGGAGCTCTGAACACTTCTCCAACTAATCAACCCATCCATTGTAGGATTGATGTAGTCTTCCATCTTTCTTGCTGTGAGCTGGTATAATTGATCCAGTCATTCAGGTTCTTCTCTATGGTCTACTGGATAAGTAAACCTAGGGCCTTGATAGGGATCTAAGGGTTGAATCACCCTGACTCCATCTACCTCGAAAGTCATGGTTTCCCTCTTTAGGTCAATCACTGCATAGTTTTCGAAGGCCCAATCTATCCCCAACAATGTGAGATAGGCATCTTTGTCTCCAGTTGTAGTCAATTTTCTTTTATTATGGTAAAAAAAAAGAAAAGAAAAAAAGTAAAAATCATATATTCAAAAAAAAAATAAAAAAAAAAATAAAATATATATATATATATATATGAAATGAAAACAAAAAGAAGAAGAAAAAGAAAAAGGAGGAAAATATAGTTAAAGGACTCTTTGTGCATATTTTTTTAATATCTAATGCTTTGTTGTCAAGAGTGTTGTAGACCCAACGTTTGGAGCAGATATATAAAACACATTTATGTGCAAGTGGGTTAGCTTTGGTGTCAAAGTAAAGGGTTAAAGAGCATGCAATTTCAGTGGTGCGATGTCATCACAAAGATCTAGGCCTTGCGCAAAACGAGCCCGACATCACAAGAGAACATACCATTACACAAGAGAGTGTTGGAAATACAGGGGGGGTGAATCAATATTTCTTTTTAATTGTTCTTTTTATCACCAAAACATTTATATATATGTAACACAGAAATAGATAGTTGGAATAAGTGCTTTTATTAACACAAACAGTGCAATGGAATAGATACAACATAGAAATGGTTGTAATCAGTTGCCAAGCACCAAATTGGACTTTTGTGAGGCTCCAACCTCCAGAGCACCAACTCTGTTTTGCCAAGGCAATAGTTCTGCACTTAGGAGCACCAACTCCCAAGGATTCCAATCCTTTCAGTTCTAAGGCTTCAACCCCATGGGCTCCAACCCTAACCTAGTATAAACTGTTTTGTTGTAGTTCGCTGCTCCCAAGCCTACTGAGCTTCTGCTTCACTCTTGTTCTCTTGCTTCTCCTACCTCTCCTGCCTCTGCCTGAACTTTGGCTTCCTCTCACTCTGATTATAAACACACACTCTATCCTTCCCTTGTTTTTCCTGTTTTATTTATTCCTGATGCCTCTGACTGTTCTTTACGCTTTCCACTGGCTCTTTGTCTTCCTCAACACTCGCTTCAGCTTCCTCTGTGCTTTCTTGTGTCTTCGGCTTCTCGAGTCGCTTTGGCTTCCTCTGCGCTGGCTTGTTCTTTAGTTTCCCAGATCTTCATGTCGCTTTGGCTTCCTCTATCTCTTCTAGTTCACCAACACTCCAGGGACACATAAATTCATAAGAGAGGACCGAAATACATAGATCAAAACATGTTGCATATTAAAACTGTAACATCGCTCCTTTTACAATAATAATAGCATACACAGGGCTTTATTGTTTACGAAGAGATTTCATTGGAGAGATAGTACCAACAAGGAGGCCCCACGTGCCACGTCACCATTGCAATCACAATCAACATCGTTCAGGCCTATTGAACTATTAGAACCGTTATTTATGAATTTTGGCCTTCAAAAACCCTGGGCAATACATTTTTGAAATACACAGGAATATACGAGAAAACTTGACCAAAACTCTAAAGGGCGGACTTCAAAAACATTATACCCGCATCTATAACTGCATCAGGTTCGTTCCTCCATAACATTATCACAATCAGCAATCGCGGCTTCCAGAGGTCCTTTATACGTCGAGCCCATGACATCGCCGATGGCCGACGACCGATTCTTTTGTGGATGCGATATGATAATAAGCCAAATTGTAATGTTGCATCGGGTCTACAACATATATCGCAATCAATGCTTTCAGGGGTGACACCCCTTTGTATTATTGCGATGGGTGGATGTGATATAACATTAAACCATTGCATAATGTTGCAGCGGGTCCACAACATATCATAGTTGTATGATATATATATATATATATATATATATATATATATATATTCACATGTTTTAATGTGGCAAGGCTTAAGGCCCGCATATATGAAATACACTTAAAACCATGCTTCGACACCCTTGGCGAACTTCACCTGTTTATACACCCGAACATATATGTTTCGTTGGGTCCGCACATATATATCGTTGTCAGGGGTTTCGGGTAGTAGTGCCTCCGATAGTGTATATTGCATATATGTATATGTTTTTGCCTCTGATAGTGTATATAGCATATATGTATATGTTTGTGCCTCTGATAGTGTATATAGCATATATACATGTTTTACGCCTCCTTTAACTCTTTCACCTCCTATAACTCTTCTGATAGTCCTTCTTTGGGTTCCATTTCTCTCGATACTCTTGATATGCCTCCGATAGCTCTGTTTTTCTCCTCCGATGGCTCTTTTTGCTCCTCCGATAGCTCTTTTTTCTCCTCTCTGTTTTGCTTCTCCGATAGCTCTATTTGCTCCTCTAATAGCTCTATATTTTCTCCTTCAATAGATCTGTATTTGTTGTCTCCAATATGCTCTGTTTTGCTTCCTCTGGCTCCTCGAATATTTCCATATTGACATCAATGACAATCTATGTCAACAATCTCTCCCTTTGTTATTGATGGAAATATTCTTCTTCTCTCCCCCTTTGACATCAATGGCAAAGGAATGCATACAGACTCCCCCTGTCGAACTGCTCCCCCTGTCCTGCAACATCTTTATGAATGAACTTGAGTGATGTTAAAGAGATAACCCCCATCTTTTGACGAAGATGTTCAAATGCTTCTCAAGGAAGAGGTTTTGTGAAAGTATCAGCTATCCAATCCTTAGTATTGATATATTCCAAGATGATGTTTTGTTCAGCTACTTTTTCGCGAAGGAAATGATACTTGATTGGTATATGTTTGGTTTTTGAGTGCATCAATGGATTTTTGCTGAGACTGATAGCACTTGTGTTATCACAATAGATGGTAATTGGTTGATCTGTACCTATGTTGACATCTTTTAGAGCTTCCTTAATCCATAGTATTTGAGTACAACAGTCTGTTGCAGCGATATACTCGGCTTCGGCTGTGGATAATGATATAGATGTCTGTTTTTTGCTGAGCCATGATACTAAACAGTCTCCCAGGAAGAATGCATTCCACTAGTACTTTTTCGATCATCTACACTTCCGGCCCAATCAGCATCGGTTTATACAGTAACAGTTAGTGTTGAGCTCTTAGGGTACCAAAGACAAAAATCAAGAGTTCCTTTCAGATATCTAAGAATTCTTTTTACAGCTAAGAAATGGGATTGTTTAGGAGAAGATTGAAATCTTCCCACCATTCCTACTGCCTGCATTATGTCGGGTCTCGTAGCAGTTAAGTATAGAAGGGCTCCAATTTTTGACCTGTAATGAGTTGCATCTATTGGAGGGGAATCATCATTTTTTCTCAATTTTCAATTTGTGGTCATAGGTATGCTCGTGGGTGCACAGTCTTCCATTCCATATCTTTTAAGCATGTCTTTAAGGTATTTGGCTTGAGATATAAACAATCCTACTCTAGTTTGAGATACTTGTAGTCCAATGAAGTGAGATAACTCTCCTATCATCGAAATCTCAAACTCTTTTGACATGTTTTGAGAAAATTCATGGCTCATCTCATCATTATTTCTAGCAAAAATCAGATCATCAACATAAACAAGTGTGACTAGTAACTTACCTTCATCCGTCTTATGTAGAGATTACTTCCTGCCACTCCCTTCTTGAAGCCTTTTTATTGTAGATAGTGATCCAATCTTGCATACTAAGCTCTAGGAGCTTGTTTCAACCCATATAATGCCTTTTTCAACTTACAGACTAAGTGTTTTCCTTCTGTTAGGTCAAACCCTTCTGGTTGCTCCATGTAGATTTATTCCTTGAGTTCCCCATTCAGAAATGTTGATTTTACGTTCATTTGATAGATTTTGAATCCTTTTGAGCAAGAAAATGCCAAGAACATCCTGATAGCTTCCATACGAGCCACTGGTGCAAATGTTTCTTCAAAGTCAATTCCTTCAATTTGTGAATAGCCTTTGCAAACAAGCCTTGCCTTGTTTCTGATGATTTGTCCATCTTCATTCATTTTGTTTTTGAATACCCACTTGGTTCCTATAATGTTTTTATCCTTTGGATGAGGTACTAGCTCCCATGTCTCATTCTTCTTAATTTGTGACATTTCTTCTTCCATGGCTTTTATCCAATGAGGATCCTTGCTTGAGTATATGTTTCTAGTTTTATCATGGATAGAAGAGCAATATCGTTTTTCTTTGGTGTATTTATCATCCTTCTTCGAGTTTGCATCCCTTCATCTCTATTGCCAATAATCTGCTCTTCTGGATGATATTTCTGGAGAAACTTCATCTTTGAAGGGGTATGAGGTGGTTCTTTTTCCTCTTCTTCTTCTTCCTAATCTATTTCTTCTTTTTCTAGTTCTTCTTCTTCAATGAAAGGATCAACTTTGTGTTCTTCAATTTCTTCTTCTAGAAGGTCTTCATCAATATTTACATCAATGCTTTCCACTATTTTCCTTAGTCGATTATTGTAGCAGTTGTAGGCTTTGCTCCGTGTAGAGTATCCAAGGACGATCACTTCATCAACCCAAAAATCAAAGTTTCCTGGTGAGCCATCATTGATTTTTATGTAGCACTTGCTTCGAAAGATCTTGAAGTACTTTACTGAAGCAGGTCTTCCTTTCTATAGTTCATAAGGATTTTTTTCACTATTTGGTCTTAATTGAGTTCGATTCAAGGTATAGACAGTTGTTTCGACTACCACTCTCCAGATTTTTTGCTGCAAATCTACTGCTAATAGCATTGTTCTTTCCATTTCTTGAATTGTTCGGTTTCTTCTTTCAACTACCCCATTCTGCTAGGGTGTTCTGGCAGCAGAGAATTCTCTATTAATTCCATGTATTTTACAGAATTCATTAAATTCTTTTGATGTTAATTCTCCCCCTCTATTTGTTCTAAGGCACTTAATCTTTGTGTCCTTTTCATTTTGTACAAGAGCTTTAAGATTCTTAAAACACTCAAATGCTTCAGATTTATATTTTATAAAATATATCCACATCATTCTAGTATAGTCATCAACAAATAAAACAAAGTACTTTTCTCCTTGGAGTTCTTGATTTCTAGTTGGTCCACATAAATCAGCATGGATGATCTCCAAAGGCTTTGATGTAGAGATCTCCTTGGTCTTGTGGCTGGTTCTGGTTTGCTTTCCATGTTGACATGGACCACATACTCCTTGATTTGGCTTGAATAGCATTGGGATGTCTCGTACAGCTTTAATATTGCTAATATTGATCAAGTTCTCAAAGCTTGTATGTCCAAGTCGCTTGTGCCACAGCCAACTTTCATCTATTTGACTTAAGTAGCATTTATCTTCTTGAATCTTGTTCAGAACATAAATGTTGTCTGGAGTTATAACCTCTTTTTCCACAAGTTCCCCTAAGGAAGAGTTCCTTATTTCATAGTCTTTGGTGTTAAAGACAACATTATGTCCTTGATCACAGATATGGCTAACACTCAGGAGGTTGTGTTTGAGCCTGTTTACTAGTAGAGAATTTTGGGCTTTTCCTTTTCCATTAATAAGAGTAACAGTTCCCTTTCCAGCAATTCTGGCAGATCCACTTCCAAAGGATACATTTCCTTCCTTTTCGCTCAATGAGACAAACTTCCTTTTGTCCCCTGTGATGTGTCTAAATCACTCACTATCCACAAACCAATTATTTTCATTATTTTGAGCATATAGAGCCATGCCACATTTATCCATGTTGGGATTCTCACTATTTACTTTTCCTCTTTTGAGTGGGCAATTTTGTTCATAGTGTCCATTATCATAATGAGCAAATCAAATCAAATATGGTCCAAGGATCAAACGAATTGAAGGTTTTGATTTTTCCCTGCCTTTTATGGCCATATGGTTTGATTATTTGACCCTTTATCTTTGGTGTTTCACTCTTGCAAGCCATGCAATGTCTGGCTTGATGACCAAAGTTTTTACAATGAAAACAATGTCCAAGAAAGATAGTTTTCTACCTATTGTAGTATCCACGATTTGAGTCAACTTCCTTCCTTGGAATTACTCCCGCTTCATTCTTTGGATTTGAGATGGGCCTTTGATGGAATACTGGTTTGTATCTGTTGTAATATCCATGATTCAAATCCACATTCTTCTTTGGAGTTATTCACTCTTCATTCTTTGGATCTAGGATTCGCCTTTGATGACATACTTTTTCTTCTTTTGGGTTGCTAGAAAGTGCATCAGCATAACTTTTCGCACTATTCTTAGTGCTTGATGATTCTCCTTTAAAACCTATTCCAAACTTGTCATGTTGAGGTTTTTGACTTTTTAGGATAGTCTCAAGTATTTGAGAGCTTTTCCAACCCTTTTTAACTTGCTCCAATTCCTTCCTCAGAGATACTATTTCGGCTTCACGTTCTTCACAAGTCTCTTCTTTTTATTTTAGCTTTGTTTCCAAGAGATCTTCTCTTCTTCTTGTTTCCTCGTTTTCTACCTTGAGAGAAATGATTTTATTTCATAATTTCTCATTTTCTTCAATGGCACTTATTAACAATTCATCTACATTTCCTTCTAGCCCTGAGTCATCATCATTTGTGAATGCCATGAATAATGTTTCTTAGCTTTCATCATGGTCACTTTCCTCATCTAATTTCTTTTTGATGACTACAGATTCATCCTCATCAGGCTCATCTTGCTTAGAGAAGAATTTCTTCTTATTGATCCCTTTCTTTTTGTATACCATTCTTTTAGAATTTCCTTCATCATCACTATCATGTTTATGAGGACATTTTGCAGCATAATGACCTATTTTTCCATATTTGAAGCAAATAAGAGGGTACTTACCTTTTAGCTTAGATCCTTTCTTTAGCTTTCGTACAAATTGTGCCAATTCGGATTCCACATCGGAGTCATCACTACAGTCATACCTTTCTTTCCCCTTCTTTGATTTTGAAGCTTTGAATGTTGGATATTTGGAGCTTGGGCCACCTTTTCTCATCTCATAGGCAATGAGGATTCCATGGAGTTCATCCATCTTGAGAGTATCTAGATCCTTTGCTTCTTCTATGGTGCTTATCTTGGAGTCAAATATACCTGGAAGAGATCTTAAGACCTTTTGAACAATGGTACTTTCTTCAATCTTTTCATCCAATCCTTTAAGAGAGTTGACCACTTCAGCTACTCGGAGAAAGTATGATGCAATATCTTCTTCATCTTCCATTTTCAGACTTTCAAATTTCCTTCTATGAGTTTGAAGCTTTGCCTTCTTAACTATTGAGTATCCATCGTATAAGCCAATTAGCTTATCCCAATTTCTTTAGCAGAGTTACAATTCATGACTTTTGTAAACTCAAATCAGTGATTCCACTAGTGATGGAGTTCAAGGCTTTTGCATTTGTAATGTAGGCTTTCCTCTCATCTTGATATGTTGGAAGAGTGGGAGGAATTGGGTACTCATTTATAACAAAATGCCAGACTTCAGGTCCAAGGGACATTAGGTAGTACGTCATTCTCTTTTTCCAGAAACCAAAATTGGTGTCGTCAAATAGAGGAGGTTTTCCTAATGCTTTGTGATTTCTTATCATGACTACGAATCCTTCTTCAAGTTGTTAGGTTAATATGAAGAAGCCTGCTCTGATACCAATTGTTGGAAATACTGGGGGGGTGAATCAATATTTCTTTTTAATTGTTCTTTTTATCACCAAAACATTTTTATATATGGAACACAGAAATAGATAGTTGGAATAAGTGATTTTATTAACACAAATAATGCAATGGAATAGATACAATATAGAAATGGGTGCAATCAGTTGCCAAGCACTAACTTGGACTTTTGTGAGGCTCCAACCTCCATAGCACCAACTTTGTTTTGCCAAGGCAATAGTTCTGCACTTAGGAGCACCAACTCCCAAGGATTCCAATCCTTTCAGTTCTAAGGCTCCAACCCAATGGGCTCCAACCCTAACCTGGTATAAATTATTTTGTTGTAGTTCTCTGTTCCCAAGCCTACTGAGCTTCTGCTTCACTCCTGTTCTCCTTCTTCTCCTGCCTCTTCTTGAACTTTGGCTTCCTCTCGTTTTGATTATACGCACACACTCTACTCTTTCCTTGTTTTTCCTATTTTATGTATTCCTGATGCCTCTAACTGTTCGTTTACGCTTTCCACTAGCTCTTTGGCTTCCTCAACGCTCGCTTCAACTTCCTCTATGCTTGCTTGCCTCTTTGGCTTCCCGAGTCGCTCTGGCTTCCTCTGCACTGGCTTGTTCTTCTGTTTCCTAGCTCTTCATGTCGCTTTGGCTTCCTCTGTCTCTTTGAGTTCACCAACACTCCAGGGACACGTAAATTCAAAAGAGAGGACCGAAATACACAAAGAAAAACATGTTGCGTATTAAAATTGTAACAACGCTCCTTTTACAATAATAATAGCATACACAGGGCTTTATTGTTTATGGAGAGATAGTACCAACAAGGAGGCCCCACATGCCATGTCACCATTACAATCGCAATCGACATCTTTCAGGCCTACTTAACTATCAGAACCATTATTTATGCATTTTGACCTTCAAAAACCCTGGGCAATAAATTTTTGAAATACACAGGAATATACAAGAAAACCTGACCAAAACTCTAAAGGGTAGACTTCAAAAACATTATACCTGCATCTCTAACTGCATCAGATCCATTCCTCCATAACATTATCACAATCGACAATCGCGGCTTCCGAAGGTCCTTTATATGTCGAGCCCATGACATCGTCGATGGTCGACGGTTGATTCTTCTGCGGACGCGATATGATAATAAGCCAAATTGTAATGTTGCATTGGGTTTGCAACATATATCGCAATCGACTCTTTCAGGGGTGACACCCCTTTGTATTATTGCAATGTGCGGATGTGATATAACATTAAACCATTGCATAATGTTGTAGCGGGTCCGCAACATATCGCAGTTGTATGATATATATATATATATATATATATATATATATATATATATATATATATATATATATATATATATATATATATCGCAATTCGCATGTTTTAACGTGGCGAGGCTTAAGGCCCGCATATATGAAATACACTTAAAACCATGCTTCGACACTCATGGCAGACTTCACCTGTTTATACACCCAAGCATATATGTTTCGTCAGGTTCGCACATATATCTCGATGTCGGGGGTTTCGGGTATTAGTGCCTCTGATAGTGTATATTGCATATATGTATATGTTTTTGCCTCTGATAGTGTATATAGCATATATGTATATGTTTGAACCTCCGATAGTGTATATAGCATATATCTATATTTTTACGCCTCTGATAGTGTATATAGCATATATACATGTTTTCCGCCTCCTTTAACTCTTCTGCCTCCTATAACTCTTCTGATAGTCCTTCTTTTGGTTCCATTTCTCCTGATACTCCTGATATGCCTCCGATAGCTTTGTTTTGCTCCTCTGATGGCTCTATTTGATCCTCTGATAGCTCTATATGCTCCTCTCTATTTTGCTTCTCCGATAACTCTATTTGCTCCTTCGATAACTCTGTATTTGTTGCCTCTGATATGCTCTATTTTTCCTCCTCTAGCTCCTTGAATATTTCCATATTGACATCAATGACAATCTATGTCAACAGAGAGTGCCCCTGTGGGCAAACTTATTAAATCGGCGTTGGGGTGATCTATGACTGAGATTGACCCTGACAACACTCCCCGCTGAAATCATTTACCGCCTTGGGTGTTCCCGGGAGTGGTAAGTGGTTTATGCCATACCCACACTATGTGGCAAGCGAACGGGATCAGGAAAGCGGGCATCATTCTCAATATTTCATGTCCCCCTCCTCACGCCATCTTACCCACCCTTATCCATGTCACCTACCACATTGTCTGCCACATCATTCATCTGTACTCCTTTGTCCTCACTATCATAACTTTGTTTTTCTCTCTCTCCTACCTATAAAACAATGTTTTTGTCAAATTCTTTCATTTTGACTATTGTTTTCATGCTAATTATTTTTGTATTCAACAACGTTAACTCTGTCACCAAATTACTTGCAAATTCACCAGTTCTTGACTTGGCAATATGGAAGAAATGTCATAATTTAATTTCCCCAACAAAAGTTCGAGTTGTGGAAACTGAAGCTTCATCAAGCGAGCCTGCACAAGAGTCTCAAGTTATTGAATAATTATATTTATTTATTTTCAATTTTGTAAAATACATCATTTTTGTAATTTTGAAGTTAGAAATAGTTTAGTATTCAAGTTTTCATAAGGATCAAATAGTTATGAAGTAGTTTTGATAGCTAACAGTTTTGTAATTGTCCTCAATGTAATGATTTCTTTAAAAAGACATGAAGAGAATTTTGGCCTTAGAGAGAGAATTTTTGTTGTGTAATGTACAAGACTTTTGTGGAGAAGTAATAATAATTTTCTGGATGATTCCAACTATCTGATAAGTATGAAATGTTCTTTCCTTCATTGTAAATCATTATATGTTGTTCTTCTTCTAAAAATGTGTAAATAAATTGTTGATTACTTTTGAATAAATAGATTTACTTATGCTTTTAATAGCTTATAGTACAAGTATAACTTTATTAAAAGTAACCTTAAAATGCACTCCACATTTTCATCATTCCATTTCTTTAGTCTTTCATGGTTTCTACTAAGATTTGGTGTAAAATATTTTGTCCTTGCATCCTTATACATTGAATCTTCCATTTTTCTTTCTTTCACCCTTACTGCAACTTCAAAGAATCATTTTCACGTATAGCATGGCCATCTTGAGAAGGTTATCCTCTCTCCAGGAGTTATCCACACATTACAAATATGAAGAATATCGTTGGGGAACCATATACGAGATGTTAAACAAATATTATCCATTTTTTCTGCATAGATGTCCTAGGCATTGATCTCCTTTTAGCCAAAGGTTATCTTTAGGGTTACAACATATTTTGGCATCATTGTCAGGGAACAGAGAATGAAGTAATTTTTCACTGGGTTCTTCTCTAAAACCATTTCTTTGTCTAGTGAACAAAGAAAGTGTGTTGGTTGAGTTTTCTCACCAAGTTGGGAGTTAAAAACAACAATCCTGGCTCTAAGAAGACCACATACACGGTCAAACACTTCCCAACAAAACCCCCATATTTATATGATCCTGAGAAGCTTTTTTCTAGAAGGGTTTGGAGGGAAAAACAATCTCTTAAAACCCCATGTCCCACTTTGTTTGTCCTTGGTTCTAGTTCTCTTTCCCAAAATATCAAAGAAAGACACTCATAAGAAATTTCAAGAAACTTGGATTTTTGAGAGGGGAGCTGACCTCCTCCTCATTTTCCTTTTCCAGAACCTACTCTTGAAGAAACATCCTTTGAATCTTTGTTTTTTTCTTTCCCAGTTGTGTCAAAAGTTGAAGATATAAAGATTGTTGTTTTTTCTACTTCATATCAGATTATTCCTACAATTTCTCAATCTAATCCAATCTCTGTAGTCCCTCCACCTTGTACTACATCTCAATCGGGGAGTCTTCCCCCTCCCCCTAATCAAAATATGGTGATTCCAAGCTTTCTATTAAACAAATATGCTCCTCTGAATTTTCCTCATCCCAGATTAGTTGAAGTTGTTGCCAAGATTTACAGGAGAGGATGAACTTACAATGGAGAACCATGTGGTACCTTTTGTTCCTTTTGCAGAGAATTTAAATGTTGAATGTTTGGATGTGGTGATAAGATTTTTTGTACAGTCTTTGATGGAGAGGCTAGAAAATGGTTCAAAACTCCCCGAGTAAATTTTATCAAAACTTAGGAAGAGTTAGAAAATGTTTGTATCCAAATATGGGGAGAGAAAAAAGAGCATGGCCATTTTTTGACAGAGTTTAATATTATCAAAAGGAAGCCTAATGAAGAATTTTTTGAGTTAATTAAAATATTTAATAAGATTTATTGTATTCTTCCAGTAGAAAATAAACCTCCTCTTGTAGGTGCTAAGGTGGTTTTCGCAAGACCTTTTGAATCAAATTTCAGATTCACCTTGAGGAAAATTTGTCCATTGTTGGAAAACTAAAACCAAACACTAACCATGTAGAGAAGAAAAAGATTCACAAGAACAAAAACTAGATGAGATGACTAAGGTCATCAGAAATTTGTCTAACAAATTGGTGAAATGGAGCTCGAGAATAAGAATCCACCTAGGAAAATTCGTTAGGCACCGAATAGGAATTTTAATCCCTAGTTCAGGAGACCTCCTTTGCAAAGTATGCAGAGGGAGAAGGATCAATATCAGGTGCAACCTCCCTTATACCTTGAAGATGAACTAGAGGAAACACAAAAAGAAACTAAAGTTTCAAGAAAATCAATACTCCACCTTATCAGAAGAGGAAGAAGGTGAAGATATCTGTGAGGATAATCTTGATTTGGATCCTCATGTTTCTCTAGATGAGGAAGAAATTGATAATTACTGTAGGAATTTTGTAGATATGATGCAAGCCAAATTGCATAAGAAGTATGATCTGAGATCGAGGAAGAGATCTAGAACTTTAGACCAGAATGCGGAGAAGCCCCAACAACCTGTCCAAAAAGATGATAAGAAGGGAAAGCAACCAATTCAGACTATTCCAGTCTAATAAGGAGAGTCCTCTAAAGGTCAGCATGTCAAGGTGAGTCAGGAGAAACAAACAAATCAACCTACTCTAGGTCAGCAAAAAGTTAAAAAAAATAAAATAGTGGAGGAAGAGCAAGTAAAGGTTGAGAAAAATGTGCACTCTTTCAATTTTGAGAAGGAATTGGAGAAAATGAAGATTCCAATCCCAATGGTTGAGCTATCAAAGCAACTTTCTATTAGAAAGTAGATCACAAATTTCATCAATTTATCTCAAGTGATTGTTACTACAGATACAGTCAATCTGCAAGAAGAAAGGCAAGTGGTGATGTTTGGCTCATATGTGGAGGAACATGACTCAACCACACCACCTTTTTATATTACTCTTTTAATTCATGATCTTATGTTGCACAACTGCATGCTTGACTCAGGGGCCTCTCATAATTTGATGCCTCTTTTTGTTATGAAGCAGTCAAATTTACAAATCACTAAACCATATAAAGGTATGTATCCCTTTGACTCAAAAAGAGTAAAGTTTGTTGGCTTGATAAAGGATATGGTGGTTTCCTTAGCATAGATTTCAGTCAGGAGAATTGTGATGAATGTTGTAGTTGCAGACATCCCAACAAGATTTAGAATGTTACTTTATGGATCTTGGGGCTCGAAGCTGGGAGGAGTTATGAAGTTGGATTTCACTTATGCAATAATCCCAATATTTGGTGGAGAAGAAAGAAGGTTATATCGGGCTCCTTATTTTTTTAAGACAATCAAAAAAGAGGGAAGTTCAAGTAATTCCCCAATAGATAGCAAGGATAATGATTTTGCATGTTTTATGTTGGAAGTGAATGATGAAATTACTAAGGACACTCAAGTGCAAGTTCCTCTGGCAATTCAAAAACAAGAAGCAACAAAAAAAAAATTGGAGGTTATATTTTGATGGTGCATATTCCAAGGAGGGAAATGGTGCAGGGGTTTCAATGCTTTCCCCAAAGGGTGAAATTATTCCTCTTTCCTACAAGTTATAATTCGATTCCACAAACAATATCATAGAATATGAAGCTTTGATTCTTACTTTGTAGGTTACCAAGAATATGAAATTTGACTATTTTTTTGTGTTTGGAGACTCGGAATTGGTGGTAAAGTAGATAAGAGGTCAATGTAAAACTAAACACCCAAGGCTCATGGCTTACCAGAATGAAGTATGGGATTTAGTGGATAATTTATTTTCAGCATTTAATATGTAGTTTTTCCAAGGGAAAAAAACAGGTTAGCTGAGTCACTTGTAGTGGCATCCAATACCTTTAAACCTCCATAAAATCCTAAATTGAGGTATGAAGTTGAGACTCGATGTAGGCCTTCTATACTTGACAATGTAAAGTACTTGCAGGTATTTGAAGATGAGGATAAAATTAAAATATTTTTGGAGGTAGTTGGAGAATTTTCCTCTTCAAGGATTAATCAAGAAGAAGAAGGTGAAAAGGTTGAAGAAGAAGAAGAAGTTGAAGATGATTTACCTTGGATGAATTCTGTTGCAGAACATAAGATTGTAGAGCTCAAAGGAAACATGATTCCTAAAGGTTTGGTTCCTTTGGAGTGATTGTTCAATGCAAATGATGTTCTTGTAAATGTTACTAAGCACAATTGGGAAGATGAAGTGGAGAACTGTAATATTGTCACTGAACAATAGCCTAAGCTTATAAAACTGGCAAAGGGTATTTCATAAGACTACAAATATAGGTATGTTAATATGTTTAAGAAGTATTCTAATATCGTTTCTTGGTCTTATGAAGATCTAAATACATATAATAGAGATATTATACAAAATAGGATTCCACTAAAGTCAGGGGTCAAGCCATACAAAGAAACTTCGGTATCTACTTCAGGATATGCTATGAGTCTTGGATCAGGAGCTGTCTCTTAGAGATCACGCAAACAATCAGTTCCAGCAGATTCCACAACAGAAGCAGAATATGTGGCAGCAGCGAAAGCAACAAAAGAAATTGTGTGGCTCAAGAAAATTCTTGAAGATTTGCAGGTAAAACAAGTACAATCAACTCCACTCATGATTGACAACAACTCTGCAATAAAGTTGGCCAAGAACCCAAAGTTCCATGATCGAACAAAGCACATCAATACTAAATATCATCTGATTTGACGTCATGTTGAGGCCAAAACAATCCATCTTCGTCATTGTTCCACAAATGAGCAAATTGGAGACATCTTCACCAAAGCGCTTGGAAGAGAAAAGCTTGAAAGATTCAGAATGATGCTTGGACTCACCAACATCCCTTCAGATTAAGGGGGGGAATGTTGACACTTAATCCTTGTGATTGGGTAAATATATGTTAATAAATAAATAAATGAGAAATGTGAACAGTCATCGGGAGATGAACTGAACAGTCTCTCCCTCATGTATATAACAGACCTACCTGATTGAATGAATACACGAATCAGTTTTCTGCCTAATGGAGTTACTGCCTGGCCTGACATTAATGATTCATGGGTTTTCCAGATATAACCAAATAGCAGTCCATCCAAATGATCAAAAGAAGACAAACTTCACAACGCCATGGGGCACTTTTATGTATGCCAAGATGCCTTTTGGTTTGATTAATGTTGGAGCTACCTTCCAAAAGGCTATGGATATAGCCTTTGGTTGAACAAAATATAAATTTGTAGCTATATATCTGGATGACATTACATTTTTTTGTAAATTGGATGATGAACATTTGTAACAGTTGCAACAGACTTTTGAGAAATGCAGGAAATATGAGCTATCTCTTAATCCTAAAAAATCACATTTTTCTCTTAGAGGAGGGAAGTTATTGGGGAATATTGTATCAAAAGGAGGAGTTAAAATTGATCCAAAACATGTAGAAGGAATCAATAACATACCTTTACCTAGAAATAAGAAGGAGATACATAGTTTCTTGGGTAGAATAAATTTTCCCAAGAGATTTATTCCAAACTATGTAGATATTGTAAAGGAAATTACTGATATGTTGAAGAAAGATGAAGAAGTAAGGTGGACTCAGCAAACAGAGAATCCTTTTCAAGGATTAAGAAGGATTTTGGAGAATCTCTTGTTTTGGTAAGTCCTGATTATCAAAAACCTTTTTATATTTTTTTTCTCTTGCTTCTCCTACTACAATTGCAGCAATACTTTTGCAAAAGAATGAAGATAATAAGGAGCATGTTGTGGAATTATTTAGTCAGGTATTGAGGGATGTGGAGCTAAAATACAAAATTTTAGAGAAACAAGCTTATGCCCTTGTTAAATATTTGAAGGCATTTAGGACATATATTTTACAATACAATATTATTGCATATGTACCTAATACAACTGTCAAAGACGTACTGATGCAGGGGGACAATGAAGGGGCAAGAGTAAATGGATAACTAAGATACATGAGTATGAAATGGATATTAAGCCAACAAAAATGATTAAAGGACATTGGTTAGCCAAGATCTTGACAAAAGCCAATTATCAGGCAATGGGCATAAAATTGCTGGTTGAGATTCTTGATCTTTGCCAAATCTAATGAACAGGATAACAAAATTTCTTATAAGTATCTTTTTGTTTTATTGGTATAAAAATATTGTCCATTATTTATTATTTCTTAGTTTTCCATCAAATCCTGATAAAGAAAAATACAAAGCTTCTACAATGAAATCCAAAAAGTATGTAATTGTGAATGGTCAATTATACTAGAGGGATCATGTTGGTGTTTTGTTGATGAGTTTACCAGAAGAAGAGATGACTAAAATCAAAATGAATATCATGGATTTGTCTGTGGGGGCAATTACAGTTGGAGAGTTA
The DNA here is from genome assembly GCA_031772625.1 of Pinus tabuliformis. Taxonomy (NCBI): domain Eukaryota; kingdom Viridiplantae; phylum Streptophyta; class Pinopsida; order Pinales; family Pinaceae; genus Pinus; species Pinus tabuliformis. Next base: position 799,691,216 of record CM062813.1, on the reverse strand, counting down.
CAACACACAAAATCCTTAAGGTTGGTTTTTAGTGGCCCACTCTATTTTCTGATGTGTATAAATTAGTCAAATGTTGCAAAGAATGTCAATTTTTTTTCTGAAAAGAAGAAGTTGGCACCGCTACCATTAATTCCAGTATTCGTAGAAGAGTCTTTCAGACAGTGGGGGTTCGATTTCATAGGGGAAATCAACCCACCTTCTAGTGGAAAACAAAAGTGGATTTTAATGCCCATTGATTATTTTACAAAGTGGGTGGAAGTCGTTCCAACGCGAAATGCAATAGATTCATTGGTGATCAAATTTATGGAAGATAATATATTTTCTAGATTTGGTTGTCCAAAAAAGGCAAAAGACAATGCTCAGGTATTAAAATCTACAAAATTAATTAACTTTTCCCAGAAATATAATGTAATCCTCAGTCACTCTACTAACTATTATCCATAAGGGAATGGGTTGGCAGATTCTTCTAATAATTTTTTTGAAGAAGACTATTATAAAAAAATAAATAGATAAATAAATAAACAAAAATCAAAATCAAAATAAAAATAAATAAATAAATAATTGGGATTCCCAACTCAAGTTTGCTTTATGGGCATACAGGGTGACAACAAAAAGGTCCATTGGGAAGTCACCTCTTGAATTGGTATATGGAATGACATCCTTATTTCCAGTCAATTAGCTAAGCCAGTAGTTGTATTGATTCAAGATGTTAAAGAAGAACCTAATGCATTGACTAGGAGAATAAATCAACTTGTGGAATAGAATGAAATCAAAGAATAGATGACTGGAAATTTGATCAATTATCAGGAGAATATGAAAGTTGGTTTTGATCAGAAGGCCAAAGATAGATTTTTTCAGTCTGGAGACCTTATTCTGAGGTGGGATGTCATAAGAGAGGACCAGGGTAAACATGGAAAGTTTGACCCCTTATGGTTTGGACCTTTCAAAATAGTAGAATGAGGTAACAATACCTTCATTCTGGAAAATCTTGATGGAGAATTGTTGCAACTGCCTATCAATGGGTAGTATCTGAAACATTACTTCCAGCATTGAGCATCATTTATTTTCTCATTGTAAATATTGGTGTGCCCACTGTAAGTATCCAGTGTGCTTATTCATTGCATTGTCACAACTACAATATGACTCCATGCCCGAGGTGAAGGCACTAATTTGTGGTTCTTAGTGTTTTGTTCCAAAACACTATCCTCGGGTGGAGCCAATGTTGTGATCAGCTTTCTTTTATTTTGAAAAAAGAAAATGGTAAAAATAATATATGTAAAAATAAAAAATATATATGAAATGAAAACAAAAAGAAGAAGAAAAAGAAAAAGGAGGAAAATATAGTTAAAGGAATCTTTGTGCATATGTTCTTAAGATCTAATGTTTTGTTGTTTAAAGAGTCGTGCGGACCCAAAGTTTGGAGAAAATATATTTATGTGCAAGTGGGCCACCCTTGGTGTTAGAGTAAAGGGTTAAATAGCATGTAGTTTTAGTGGCGTGATGTCGTCATGAAGATTTGGGCATCGCGCATAGCGAGCCCTACATCGTAAGTGAACTGACTGTTACGTGGGAGAGTGCCTCGTGGGCAGACTTATGAAATCCACCATCGGGGTGATCTATGGTTGAGATTGAACCTGACTATACTCCCCAATGAAATCATTTACGGCCTTGGGTGCCCCCGGGAGCGGTAAGTGGTTTCTTCCATACCATGACTCTATGGCAAGTGAACGAGATTAGGCGAGTGAGAATCCTCCTTAGCATTCCATGTCACCCCTCCTCACACCACCTTACCCACCCTTTTCCATGTCACCTGCCATGTTATCTGCCACGTCATTCATCCATACTACTTTGTCTTCACTATCATAACTCTGTTTTTCCTGCTCTACTGCATATAAAACCTTGCTTTTGTTAAATTCTTTCATTTTGACTATTGTTTTCATGCCAACTGCACTTGTTCCTGAATTGGAAATATCGAAGAAATGTCATAATTTAATTTTCCCAATAAAAGTTTGAGTTGTGGAACTTGTAGCTTCACCAAACGAGCCTGCACAAGAGTCTCAATTTATTGAATAATTATCTTTATTTATTTTCGATTTTGGAAAATACATCATTTTGTAATTTCGAAGTTAGGAATAGTTTAGCCTTCAAGTTTTCATAAGGATCGAATAGTTATGAAGAAGTTTTGACAGTTAATAGTTTTGTAATTGTCTTCAATGTAATGGTTTCTTTAAAAAGAAATGAATGGTCAAGTTCTGTGGTTCCAAATTTTGCCCGCATAGAGAATTTTTTTGTTGTGTAATGCACAAGATTTTCTTGGAGAAGTAATAAGAATTTTTATGGATGATTCCAACTATCTGATGAGTATGACATGTTCTTTCCTTCACTGTAAATCATTATATGTTGCTCTTTTTTTGAAAATGTGTAAAGAAACTGCTCTTATTATTTTAATAGCTCACAATACCTATATATCTTTATTAATAATAACCTTAAACTATGTTCCACATTTTCATTATTTCATTTATGTAGTCTTTCATGGTTTCTACTAAGATTTGGTGTAAAATATTTTGTCCCTGCAACCTTATACACTGAATCTTCCATTTTTCTTTCTTTCACCCTTATTGCAACTTTGAAGAATCATTTTCACAGATAGCGTGGCCATCTTGAGAAGGTATATCCTTTATGAAAGAGTTACCCACACACTACATGTCTGAAGAACATATTTGGGCAACCATATAGGGGATGTTAAACAAAGACTATCCATTTGTTCTACATAGATGTCCTAGGCACTGATCTCCTTTCAACCAAAGGTTGTTCCTAGGGTTACAACATCTCCCATGATATCCATGACATCAAAGTCTGGATACGTCTTTACCCTACTATATCTACTTCCATATCTTCTAGGCGACCAACTGGGAGGATAGAATATTTATTGCTATGTGCCACTGAATCAGGGAAAATGTTAGCTTAGGTCTTCCCAGGGATTCCCAGGTATTCCTTGGTAGAATTTTCACATATGAACCCAAATCTAGCATAGTGTCCTTGATCTAGAACCTCATGATCTGGGCATCAACACAGAGTTCCCTCCCCATCCTTTTCCTGTTCCTCCGCACTCATTTAGAATGCCTTATGGGAAAATTGTCAGAGACGAGCCCTTCCCAGAGCTCCCCATCTTTAACAATAACTATAAACCACTTCCGAAACTTCCCCAACATATTCTTGTCGTTCATTATTTGTAAGAAAAACTTGAACCTTCTACTATAGGTTGGGAATTGTTTTGTGGCAATTTTGGGCTTCTGGGCTTCAAAAGCTCTGGTTGCTCTCCTTGGGTGTCATTTGTCAAAACTAGTTGGTTGAACATATCTGTGGCATATTTATAGTACTACTTTTTTTGGTTGGAATCATAAGAACACTTTGGCGAAGCAAACTTTATGATCCTTGGTTGCTCGATGGCCCCAGAGTCAGTGTTGGTCTTATTTCCCCCTCGAGTGACTATGCTAATGTTTGACATCAAAGTTGGTCCAAGATCCCATGGTTCTGCATTAATAAAATTTTCTCCACTTTGCTGTTTTCGCTCCTCCCATCTAGTGATTAGTTCCAGACAATCCTTTGTTACGTGTGTGTTCACTTTGCACTGGGAGGGCTAGGGTCTTCTGGGTAGTAGGCCTCTCCAGCAACATGCCCTTCTTGGTCAAAATTATAGCAACAAATCTGACCTCTATTGCTTGTTCCCCCTCTTTGTTCCTCCACCTCCTCGCCCTTGAGGATCTTCATTAATTCTAAAGGTAAAATGATCCAGTCGGTAAGGCCCTACACTCATCGACGTGGTGAGTCGGGAAGCCATAGAATTCACTAAAAACATTGTTTGGGACATTCGAATATTTCTATAAGATTAGAGAGAGGCATGGAAGATGTCCATATGTTTGGTAGATTTCAAAATATTAGTTAGGGAATGCACCCCGCTGGTTGGGAAAGGCATGAAATTGCGTATGACCTAGATATAAACCATACATACCAATTTGTGCAACTCCAATGATGGGCAAAGGATGTAGAGGGCCCCACCAGCACGGAGGGAGTGCTCGCCCCCTCCGGTCTTGGGCACTTTGTGGCATGATTCCCTTCAATGTGGCAATTGGTACACACATGTGAGGTCGTGCAGGTCGTGATGGGTGCATGTCACTCTGTTTCTCAGTCAGGTCAATGATCTGCTGTTGCAATAATATGATAGTAGGATCATTGGAAATTGATCCTCCTCGGTGCTCGTGTGGATATTTTTCCATAGCCTCGATACCCAATTGCTTGTTCAAGCATCTTGTAGGGTATCAATTGTTGAGTCAACGATGTGTGGGGGAGTGGAAACAGTGCTTTGATGAACCAATCATGTTGGTGATTTGGATAAATGGGGTAACTTAGCTTGCTAATGGTATCCTTAAACCTTTGCATCATTTCCCACACATTTTATCCCTCTCGCTTCTTGATGTCCCACATTTCAGATAAGCCTTGTTGGTGAATTTGTGGAAGTTTGAATTCTTGAATGAATTCCCATCGAACTTCATTTATTGTTGGATTTTGTTGCAAGGCGGACCACTTGATGAACCACCTAAGTGCTCTTTCTCGGAGAGTGGTTTGAAATTTAATGAGTTTAGTGGCATCTAGAGTTTTAAAAACCCTCTATATAGCCTCACAAAAGCACAAATGTTGTTCGACATCCTCATTCCCTTTCCCAGAGAATTCAAGATACCAAGTAAAAGTTCTCCCCATATTTCCAGCCATACACGGTTGAACCGATGAGACAAGTATGAGCCCCTGTGAACCAGGTTTCATAGACCCTTGGGGACCTGAGTGACAACTACTACTTCTATTGTTGGAGATACCAGCCTTGTAGGTATTATGTACTTCACGAACCTTTTTGATTTTAACTAGTTTAGAGAGAAATTGAACATGGTTTTGATAAATTACCACTAGAAGGTCAGGGGAAATGGTACCTGAATTATTGGAAAATGAGTTACTATTCTAAGGAGACACATCATATTAAGAAAAAAACCTCCATATGGCTAAGTGCATGTCATCATTTGGGCCCCTGGATCAGCCCGTAGGGCCTGCTCCATCTGGCATCTCCATTTCTCTTGGCAGGAGGAAATATCTCCTGCTTCATTCGACCTACGTTACCTTAGCGGTCATGGACTCTCTTGCTGAGCCACAACTCACCTTACCTTTATCTCCTTCATTCAACAACTTTTTCTGGCTTATTCTTCCTTCTCACACTTCTGGGCTACTCAACACTGCTCATACTTGGTGCAACTCCCTTTCTTGTTTATGGATCTCTTGCAAAGCCTTCTCCCACCATTTCTTCGCTATTTGTGCCCTCCTTTGTACCCTTCGATACCTAGCCCTTCAAGAGTCATCCATGTCCATCTCTTTAACATTTTCATTGCTCGCGGCTAGGTAACGTTTTCCCCCCTATACCCCTCACCCAGTACTGGTGCTTTAAGCATCCATGGATCAACCTTGAACCAGAAGTAGGTTCTCTCCCACCATTAATATTTTAACCCACGGCGGAATCTCCTTTTATAGAATTCCCCACAACCTTGACTTTAACACAACTCTAGCCTTTGAAAAGTACCAATGGCCTTCTGCAACAAACTCGATGGTGTAGCCTTCTAAAGTAGCTTGTACCCAAAAATTGACAACTCGAGTTAGGTTTGTATTGAGTTGGTGTAACTTGACTAGGTTAGCCTAAGTCTAGGTATTGTGAGATCTACTCTACTTTGCGGTCCTTTCTTTTGCTTGCAACCTTCATAACCAATTGTAAATATCTTCTAGGAACCTACACCAAAATATCTCATATTGATCACCCGCAGGCTTTGCATACAAAACTTATTCCTTCGCTCGCTTCACACTTTTGTAACGGAGCTACACTTGCTGAGAAATAAATTATCTACTTTCTTATGCCACCAATCCTGAAGATCATTCTTAAAAATCCTTGACACCGTGTTCCATATCCCTTTAAGAAATTTCAGGTCTCGGAAATGAAACTTGGCGAAAAATTGTAAAAGGTAGAGAACCTGGGTTTAAACACATGGGCCAACAAAGGATCCATTATAGTCTAGCATAATGCCATAATTTTCACCTTACTCAAAAGAAGTAAGTCATCTCACCCTAGGTGTGCCACAACCTTACTAGGATAGGGATTAGAACCATGCATCAAGGGGAGTTGCGCAAAAATTATCATTCACATCTACTCTAGAAATTGTAGCATATGACATATAATCAACACAAAGTGTGACTTGCAACACATCCAAAGAAATAAATGAAATCGACATTCATCCATAAGAAAATTTTAAAGAATCCCATGCAAACCAACGCATTCATAAACATAGAGCAATCCCACAATTATTTCCATTAAACTTAAAGCACCATTACATTCTGGCACTATGGCCCTTCAGGTAGGAATAGAATAATCAACATATGATGTAGCTCAAAAATAGATACACAAAGAACAAAACCAAATCCAATAGACTCAATGATAGCATCTCAGTGTATGAACTTCGCCCTCTTCCCTTGTTGTCTTCCCCTCTGGCTTTTATATTCTTCGCTCGCCTGAACTGCCAATCTCTTCCTCGGATGCCATGGACTTTCCTCCTTGGCCGATTTTGTGACTCGATTGCGACTACTCCATCTCTCCTTGACAACCTTTGTGACTTAGCTGCACTTGCATATCCACATATTTTCCACTTACCAACTTTAATGTCTGACAGATCTTGGCGAATTTTCTCTCTTTCCCTTGATTATTTCCTCTGTAACTGCCCTTCAATCATACTTGGTCAAAATGTGTCAAAAACTTTGTCCCCCAAAACGAAAGACTCAACACTCTTCGCATGAGTCCCTCCTTCTGCCATGAGAGAATGTTTTTCCTCTCTCCTCCAAGGATGCTTACTTCCTAAGCTTATTTCTTTGTTTGTCCCTTTCTAGGTCAACTTCCTTGATAGTTTTTCTACTAGGTTTTCCCATTGTTGGTTGGATTAGAAACTTCCAATGAAGTCTTTTAGTGGTATGTAACCCATAGCTTTTGATCACTCCTAGTAATACTTCCCCACTGCTCATAATGGCTGTGTTAGCGCTTGGAATTCACCTAGGCTGAGATAGACAAACTCTCAAGGCTACATCAAACCATTTCACCTCGTAGCTAGCCCTACGAGGTATGAGAAGGCTCTCTCGGGTTAGATTTGATAGATCTTATGATATGATTAGGCTGACCAAATAGGAACAAAGATTTTAGGCTAGTAAATGGATAGGGGGTTTGATTTGGTGATTTTTGGGGGGTTTTGGTGGCAATTGGTGGAAGTGCAATTCAAAGTGCGGGGATTGAGCACAGTTTTCATAGGGGAATCTAAGGGGCAAGGTAGGAGTGAGTGTTGATGCTTTAATCTGATGATGGATGATTAGAGATGATAGAGGAGGAGCTAAAGAGGGCAAACACACAATTTGAATCCTCTCTAGACAGTAGAAAACATTAAAATTGAACAAACTAAAAAGCTGAGCATGCTAAAACATGAATTCAACTTTACCACTTCATCTGTCCAATTTAGAAGCATAAGAGAGATATGAAATACATAAACAAACTTACAAGAACATGTAGAGAACACACCATCAACACATCAATCCACAAGAATCCTCAAAGATGACTGTAAAACCCTGGCTTTCCTTGCCTTCAATTGCAGAAATAGATGCACAATATACAATAAAGCTTCCTTACACAAGAGTCCAACCATGAAAATGAGAAGGAGAGAGCATAATATAGACCATCTAGACCATCTAACTCCTTTCCCCACCTCTAGGGGTCGAGCTCAGCTTCCTAGGAGCAGTTTGAACTAATTCTAAACTAAGAACTAGAAAATAGGCAGCCAAACAACTTGCCTCTATTACTTAGCTAACTCATCCATGCATTAATTTTTCACTTTTTACATAATGGAAGCTTCTAGAAGGGTAAAGAAAGATAAAAACTACCAAAGTGCCATGAAAATATTACATTTATCCATCATCTACAAGTAAAAATAGTCAACCATAGTCAAAACAGTGTTTTTTGACCAAAAATGTGAATTCTGGCAAATCTGGAAGTTCTGGTCGCGCCCCTTCACAGCTGTTTTTGAGTGGGTTCCACTGGTCCAAATCAGGTGCAAGATGGCTCATTGGAAAGCTTGGCCTGTCTACTTTCCATCCCAAGTGGAATTTCTGAATTTGGTGTTGATTTGACCCCTCAAAAACCATTTCTCCCAAGGTCACTTTCTGCAACTCAAAAAGTGGGCAGAAAGTCATTTTTTAGGTGTATTTTGAGCTTTTGGAGGCTCAAAACTCAAAATCAGGCTTCTCCCAAGTATTGGTAATTTTTCTTTTTGAATGCCCTTTCCAAAAATGCCAAGTTTTCAAAATTCCGAGCAGCCCTTCAAACTGGTCTCACCCGGGGTGAGACCAGTTCTTGGGAAAAACCTGTAATTTTCACAAAAAATTCACAAATGACAAAATTTTCTCCAAATTTCTTGAAATTTGGGCTGGGAGACCCCAATCAAGTACCATGCTCAGTCAAAGAGGCTTTGACCAAAATTTGGAGTGGATCGGGCGTTTTCCTTCGTTTTTGTGCTTTGGCCAACCGTCCTTGGAGCACCTTTGTTCTCGCCGGTATTTTTGACATTTCTCTCAAACCATGACACCTGTGTAAAAAGTGAAAGAGGCTTTTCTTCCTTGGCATGTTGTGGACAAAAACATCTCTCAGTTTTGCAAAATTCATCTTTGATTGCTCTGGAACATCATTTGAGTGCGACTTGTCCCGATGTGTGAAGCAAGGAATTTTGTCGAAATGGAGCGAGATGAAGGGGATAGGGGGCTTCTAAATTCTTGGGGAAATTTTTGGGAGTGGGGAAGGATGTTAGGAAACAGGGGAAAGTGGAATCTCAGTGATTGAGTGAGGGGAAGGGGTCGAAAAGGGCAAAACACAGGCCAACCTAGAAAATTGCCAGATTGTAGCTAGAAACTAGGGTTTGTGGAAAAATGAGGAATTTGGCGGATCTGAGTGTTGGGAAGTGTTTGATAAGGTATTTTAAGGATAGGGGAGGGTGTATGAACATCAGGAAACAAGTTTTGCCGGTGACTTGACCATCCAAGAGAAATTGGCTTCAAAACCCTAGGAGAGGGAAATGAGCTTGCCTAGGCACAACTGAAGCATGAACAAGGTGTGAAATGACTCATTAGACACTGACATGACGATGACAAACCTCTGAATGATGATAGGCTCAGCTGAATGATGACATGGACTGACATTTGGGCAAACCCTAGACCTAATGGCTAGTGACCAAATTTTGCTTGAAGACTCACTGAAATGACAAAATTTGACCTTGACACTTCAAAATCACTATGTAAGAGCACATTTGATCACTGGAGGAAGGCTGTAAAGACTGACACTAACAGGCTGGAAGTTATTACTACACCTTCCCACCATGATCCTTATGAACATTTGACTCAACCAATAATCCATTGGAAAATATTAATCGTCCAATTCCCCTTTGTTGGCTTCCCTCCTCCTCATGGCTTCACATTGTCTATGTCATATGAAGGCTTCATTGCTTCATTAATTGGTTTTTAGATTACAATTACAATTATTCTAGGTCGTTTTCCCATTTACATTTATATGCCCATACAAGGATCAATAACATAATTCATTACAATTAAACTATCAACATGGTTAAGTTCTAGGTATTTTACTGAATAGAGAAAGGAGATCCAACCTTAAGACAACTACTCTAAATCACAATAAAACAAGGGTAAGGGGAAGTCAAAGAAGGACACTAAAATGTGATGTGAGTTCCAAAAAATTCCTTGGCACAACACTAATGAATATCACTCAAAATGGTCATTGATGGATGAGATTAAAGAAAAAGAATCAAACTCTAGTTCAGACTGATTTAGAGTAGGATAAGGGAAACCAAATCATTGACGTAAAATCTAGTGCTACCATCACAACTGCAAAGATCCAATCATAAGAGTTAGAGGAGTTTGAGGAAGGGGAGTTCCTCTTCCATTCATAGATGGGGGTTAAGGAGACTCCATTACATTTCATTTTTTATAGTAGTAGTCAAAATAACCTATTATTATCTAAGTTCATCAAGAGATTGAATTTACTAGCAATGACACACCCCCGACCATACACCATTGCTTAGTTGAGCCAAGGATGATAAATTTTACTTAACCAACATTGTCACCTATCCTACAACATCAAGCCCTTCAAAGATGAGGTACTATATGATGTTTCCTAGCTCAAAATTTGTGATGTTCTTTTAGTACAACCCATATGAGGAGACATCATTATTTTATAAGTATAGGCCTTGTAGTGTCATTGTCACTTTAAGGTTTCAGCTTTATAGAGTACCAAAGGTATTTTCGATTATTGCAATCTCTTTTGTATTGAAAAATTAGTGCCAAAAGGTAATCTCTTAAATTGGAAAGTTCATGGGTTGGTTAGAAGGTGAACAAAGGTCTCAACACAAAACCTTTCTACACGGCAAAATTAGGTGGGCAAGATTGTAGAGGAATGCAAAGATATCTTTACCTAACCTATAAGAGTGCCTCTATATTACAAGGTCAAACATTCAATTGACTTGATACCTAGTGTTCCTTTACCTAATGAACCAATATATAGATGCTCCCTTCTATAGAATGAAAAAATAAAACACCAAATTCCTGAGATCATCCAAAAGCACCACATTCAACTAAGCTCCTAACCCTATGGGAGACCAATTATGTTGTTGTAGAACAAGGATGGGACATGGTGACACTGTAGTGGTTACTAAACACTGAACAAAATCAAAATCACCACCGAGAACTAATATTTTATCTCTTGAATTGGCATTCTTCTTGATAATATTAAGGATGCTAGGTTCTTTATCAATATTGATATAAAGTTTTATTACCACTAGGTTTGATTGAACAAATCTATGTATGGAAGACAACTTTGAAGGATAAAGAAGGACCTTTTGAGTGGTTGGTCATGCTTTTAGCTTGACTAATTTTGTAGAAACATTCATGAGTATGATGGATGATATATTATGGTTGTTCATGAACTCTTTTGTGATCATATATTTGGGTGACATCTTCATCTTCAACAAAAATTGGACATAACATTTATAGCACATTCAACAAGTCCTAATTACCACCATGCAACAACACAAATTATATTCCAATCCAAAGAAATGCTCATTCGGCATGTAGGGAATTCAATAGTTGGATACATTTTGGATGAACATGGGATGCATGTGGACTCAACCAAGATCCAATATCCATGATTGGCCTAAATGACTCTTATAGAGCTTTGAAGCTTCTTCAGCCTTACCAACTTCTAATATTGGTTCATTATCGAATTATATCATATTGTTTGGCCCTTAATTCAAGTGACCAAAGGTGCAATTAAAACCAGTTTCTCCTTGTATAAGTCACAACTGAAATCATTTAAAGATTTGCAATACTTCCCGCACTCCATTTCGATCCTCATTCTTCCATACTTGCAATTTCCAATTGCTATTCAGACACATGCCTTTGACTATGCTACTAGTATAGTCCTCACTTGACATGGACATCCATTGACATCACAATGAAACAATATGTAATGTTTTTCTTAGATATCCCACCTCTCACAAGGAGATGTACCTCATTCTGCATTCATTTTGACAACAAAGCATTATATTATAGGAAAGAAAACAACCATCCATACTGATTACATGCCACTATGATTCATGTAGACACAAGGAAAGTTATAGAATGATAATCATATGAAGTGGTCCATGTTATTGTAATAATTTCATTTGAACATTAAATACAAGAAGTGTGGCTCAAATCATGTTATAGACTACCTCAACTGACCTCTAGTTGTGGCACTAACCACAATTCTAAACTCCCATGGAAACAATACCTTTGGGTGGCTTCAATTATAAGATAATGACCTTGACTTTACTGCTACATAGTAGAAAATGTGCATAGGTAAACAAGTTCTATACCTTTGCCTCCCGAATGCACTTTTGTGCTATCTAGGCCATCTTTGTCACTCCTTCAAGCATTCAAAGCTAATTTGGGGGGCACATATAGTTTGTCAGTATATCACTTTAGTATAGAGAAGATAACAATGGTACTTTATAAATATTCCTACTATTCAAAATTTCGACAAGATGTTAGTTAACATATCACATTTTGCATTGCTTGTGCCATCACTAAACTTGTTATTTAGAAGCAAGGGATGTACGCTCCTCTACCCACCTTAGATAAGCTTTGGGAGTAAGTATCCATGGATTACATATAAGGTTTTCCCTCCACCAAGTATGGTAATAATTGTGCCTTCATTGTCAATTAGTTGTCTAATATGGCCATTTTGGCACTACGTAGGAAGAGTATCACAATAAATCCATGGATAAGATTTTTTTTTAATGTGTTTGGGTTCATATTAGGCTACAAAAAACCATTATTTCAAATAGGGGCAATAAGTTCCTATGTGCCTTTTGGTCCAACATTTGGTCTCTGATGGACACTATGTTGACCAAGTTGACAACCTTCCACCCCCAAATAGATGGAAAAATAAAAGTGGTCAATATGATGATTACACATATCCTTGCATGTACAACTCCAACTATCCACATACATGGAATGAAATACCCCCATATGTTTAGTGTAGCTACAACAAATCCATCCATAACTCTATTGGTGACAACCCATTTTAACTGTGCTTAGGGTTCCATCCATTAGGCCCCATTGATGTAGCTCTGCCCACTAGATATTCACTATACAAGTCCTCCCATGTTTATACTAAGAAATATAGAGTATTTAATTTTGTTATCCAACGTCTTCAACAACATGTTCATGATATCTTGAAAAAAACCAATGTTAGGTACAAGTAGTGACATAACCAACATCCAGTTCCACACAAGTTTTAGGTTAGTAATAAGGTGTGGTTGCATTTTCAAAAAAGCATCTCACAAACCCTTGCAAGAAACTCATATCTCTCATATATGGGACTTATACCATCATGAAGGCCATGGGTAAAAATGATTTTGAATGAGCATTCCTCTATTCCTTTGCTTGCACTCAATATTTAATGTGGAGATGCTTAGACCATATTTTTCACCTCTATTGGACACCTTATAAGTTACTAAGAATTCCCCCCTACAAAATGCAATTCTTACTACATTGAGCAAGCTACAATGGATTTTGATCATGGAAACCATGACAAAGGTCACTTGCTAACAAAATATACAACTTTATTAGGTTTTCAAAGTAGGATAACTTATTCACCAAGGCAAGTGGCTCATTGGGAGTCAAATTCAATAGAAGTTTCGCTACCTAATGAGGCAACTTGATGTAAAGGGGGCCATTCCCTCCTAAGGGGGGACCAACGAACACCTACCCTCCTACTAATGAACCTAAAGTAAATACCATTTTATCCATTGCAATTAAAATAATGGAGTTCACTAGTGGCCAATGGCGATGAGGTATCAAAAGAAATTGGAGAGAATAGTCAAATGAAAAACTTGGTCTAGTCATTCATTGGTTAATCAAAAAGATGGTGGGAGGTGCATGCCCCATGGTTACATACTTGGATAATTGCAACCAAATGCTTTATAGAAATATTTGGTGGTTGTAAATTCTCTACCTAGGCTAACATCCCAGTTTTCAAAATTGGACATGATCTTGTTGCCCACATTAAGAAGTGAAAATATGAATGAAGAAGAATCAGGTACAAGGATGAGCATGTCTAGCCTCACATGTTTCCAAACAATCAAGATGATATATAATAGAAATGGTAGAAAATTGAAGCAAAAAGTGGGGACATGTTCATTTGGTATGAAATAAATAATAATTTTATCAATTACATCAAGTTTGTACAAATATTAGAGGTGCTGCAAGAAATAAAAAGATTCTTAGAGAAACTAGATCCTAATGAATTATCAAAAAGAGGCAAGTCTAAAGTCAACTAGGGTCGGATTCAAATTGTAATTTATTTTTATGCCATGACAAGCCAACTTCTCATAAGATAGATATGGAAAACATATTTCTCCATACTATTAGTTTCATATGGAGAAAACATCATCTTGAGGTAAATCATTAAGTAAGAACTTTATTAAAAATATCTAGTCAATAAAATGACAAATATAAAATGTTAATTTTTGTACCTTGGGAGTTACTCCCACATATCATGGTTACTTGATTTTTGAGGAGGTGACTAAAGTACCCAAGTCATGAGCTCTAATTGTACGTGAGTGGGAAAATAAAATTTAGTATTATAAGGGAAAAGTGGGGAAAACTCTAAAAGGATCTAGACCTTTCCTAAGAAACCCTTAAAGTAAAGTATAAATAGAGGCCAATGGAGATACCTAATGACATATTCACTTGAGATCATTCATGGGATCTATTCATGAGTGGGAGTAAATATTATGCCTGAGGTAGCGCTGCAACCTAAGTGTGTGGAAGGTCAGGCCATGTTTGGTAGACCAAAGAAGGTCAAAACTACAAGTAATTATAATTGAGGAAAGGGAAGGGTTTGGATGCCCAAATCTGGCCACCGGAGAGGTTGATCTAGCCGAGTTTGTGCAACCTATAAGTGTGTTTCAAATCCTCCAAGAGAAGGCCACATCTTTGTTGGAGAAGAGAGCTGAGACTAAGCGTAGGACAGGGTTGGTTCAAGCTCACATTTAGAAAACAATATGGGTCGAGTTTGATTGTTGTAATGGGCCAAGTTTAGGCAAGGCTCTAGCCATAGAACCAAGGAGGATAGGCCTAGATCTAGGCATATATGGACCTTGGATTTGAGAAATAAGTGGTTGCATTAGGGCTACTAGCAGATATAACCTATCCTCATCCATAATGAAAATATGGCCTATGAATTATTTCACCTTTAAGGATCCTACAACTCATGAGGTGATTGATTTATGGTATACATGACACAAAGTAAGGTTAGTACTCTTGCTAATTTTACATTCTATCTTCTATGCAGTGTCATCACCAATCCTTTAACATTTCAAGAGAAATAAGTTTCTTCTCTCTAATGTTTTCTCTATGTCCTTTTATTCCTATAAGCATGATCTCTTGGTTGGTCTCAACCAATATCTTTTTCTTTGATTAGCCATTGCCCAAACTTGTGGTTAACACTCTTGTCAATCACATTCCATAACTTGGTGCATTTGATCTTTTTTCAATCTGGTTTATATCTTTTACTTCTATATCAAAGTTGGTTTCCTTATTACTACTTTGTCTCTTCTATCTATCCTTGACACCCCTTTGGTTTGTTTTTCATCTCCTCTTCCTATTACACTATTTTCCTATAACACTGATACCCCATCTTTGTCTCTTTTGTCCCCTATTATTTGCTACATTATCACCACCATTTAGAGACTCTATTGACCATAAATTACTAAGTATGCACCAACATGAAGTTGTCTAATATGGAATATCCTATTATAGCAGTAATGGCCACTCCCATACACATGCTTAGATCAACGTTGAAAATTATGTTGCTACATATTGGAGACACCTTATCTTGCCAAGAATGAAATAAATATAGAAGAAGAAGAAGAAAGGATTAAAAGAAGGTTCATGCAAGATGAATAAATCGTAGAAATGTAGATAAATGGATTCCCGCCAAGAAAGGAAAACAAAACAATATCTACATGTTGTGGATGTATATTTGTAGGTGAAAAAAATTATAGGTAAAGCATTAATAGAATGAAGTGAAGCTTACGAATAAATATTATTGTGCATTGATTCCCTTAAGCTCTAGGTGCAAAAACTAGACCATAGAGTTCCTTAAGACTGAGGAAGAAAACGAGTCTCTAGTGGTGGTAACAATAGACTCACCTTCTAAAAATCAATTTGGGTGTCTATTTTCTAGGTTTGGTTTTTTCCATTGATGAAACTATTAAACTATGCAATATTGTATTCAAAATAGATAGTGATAATTTAGGCAATAGGAAACTTATAACTCTTATTTACAGTTTAATTCTGAAGCAGAAAGGAAACTTCAAAGTTTGAAGAACTACAGACTGCATGTACCAACAATAATGTAGGCTCATATCGAAAGAAAAGATTCAAAGATCTAAAGAAGGTGAATCTAAAGCATAGGCAACATGTTTCAAGAAGGCTAGAAGAAGAAATAAGTTTGGATTCCAAAGAAGAAATGAAGGAAGAAGATTCTCTCCTTGAGGAAAGAGAGATATGTCGAAATTTCAATGCTATCATTGTTACAAATTTAGACACTATAGACATGATTTTCCTGAAATATCGAACGATTGTGATGCAGGCAAGTTCCCTCTGGGAGCAGAGGCAACCCATCTAGCCGTATAGTGGGTATAATCACAGCAAGAACAATATCAAAGCAAATTCCCTTAGATAATTAATGTCATGAAGGCTTACCTTCAAATCCTCATTTGATGAAATTATCGTTGTGTTGCTCCAACTCTCGTTCTAATCACTTTTGTACCTGAAACAACATTCAAAGAACAAAAACAAATGGAATACAACAAAAATGATCTACTGAAAGGGTCAAGGATCTTCAAGCTATTAATATGGAGTTTGACATAAGATATAGGAAATAAACCGTTGATTTGTACTAATATAAACTGAAGTAAAGCTTACAACCATGCCTTGACGTTGTAAGTCTCCTTGAAGGGTCTTATCAGCATGTCTCCATAAGCATTCACTCTTGAATTGTCTCCCAAGAGGATGAATAACTCTCTCTCCTACCCAAAAGGCAAAACTATGATGCTATAACACTCATACAATCAAGCCAAATCCACACAAAACTATCCCGGGCTAAGTTACATTAGAACCTACTCCAAACTCTACTCAAACTCTCTCCAAACCAACTACACTAGCTGATCTGTTATGAAACCAACTCACAAAAAGATAGAAAAGAGAGATCAACACCTTATAATTTAGCCTCTTCGAGGAGGCAACCTCCTTTACATTACACAAATGAACAATTCTTGGTTGATTCAAATGACAAAACTTGCTTTCTATATATAGGAGTCGAAAGAGTCACAATATAACCCAGCCGACTTAACAATAATAATGTAAAGCCACAAAAATAACAATAGAGGGATTCTATGGGGCACAGTAATAACAATATGGGGACAATAGGGGCACAACAATATTAATAAGGCATACAACTACAATAGTAATGGGGTAATCACTAGTATTATAGGGGCCCAACATGCCCCTCTCCTTCAAAAAAGTGTTGTCCTCAACACTTGAGTAGTTTTGGATGCTTCTGTATAAAATTCTCATCCTCCCATGTGGAATCTTCAGCGGATAAGTTCTTCCACTTGATAAGATACTCCGAAATTGATCGATTTTGTAACTGTCGAGTTCTTGTTTCTGTGACTGCTTCTCGTTCCAATATAATTTTTCCTTCCTCGTCAAGTTCTGGAAATATTGTTTGAACTGGGAGCTTGTCGCCTATAACCTTCTTTAAACATGAAACATGGAAAACTGGGTGCAATCGAGAAGTTGCAGGAAGCTCCAATTTGTATGCCATAGTACCAATCTTTTGCAACACCTTGTACGGACCATAATACTTTGGTGATAATTTTTATCCTTCTTAGCTTGCTTGAGGGACATTTGCTTATATGGTTGTAGCCGTAGGAATAGTCGATCACCTACATCAAAACTTCTTTCACTGCGATGTTGATCTGCCTGTTGTTTCATTCTATTCTGTGCCAACACGAGGTTATCCTTTAAGAGTTGGAGGACTTGTTTTTGATGCTTGATGTGATGTTCCACTGCTTGAACCTTAGAATTTTCTCTTAAATAAGATGTGATGGATGGTGGCTGATATCCATAAAGTGCCATAAATGGGGTCATTTTTGTTGTTGTATGGAAGGAAGTGTTATACCACCATTCAGCCGGAGGCAACCATTTGACCCATTGTGTCTGTTTATCAGATACAAAGCAACGAAGATATCCTTCCAAAAATTTGTTTACTATCTCAGTTTGCCCATCAGATTGAGGATGATAAGATGAGCTATGCGCTAACTGAGTACCAAGACAAGAAAATAATTCTGTCCAAAAATTTCCAGTGAAAATGGGATCTCTGTCACTTACAATAATCTTTGGGTTTCCATGTAGCTTTTGAATTGTTTCCATAAATGTAGTAGAAACTGTACTAGCTTTAAATGGATGTGATAATGCACAAAAGTGTGCATACTTGGTAAGTCTGTCAACTACCACCATGATGATGCTCTTTCCCTTAGACTTGGGTAAACCTGTGATAAAATCCATTAAAACCTCCTCCCAACGTTGGCTTGGAATGTGTTATCACCCTAAAATCTTTGTCTCTAAGCTTTGGAAAGTTGCCTTGTTTCTAGTCATAGTCTTATAAGTTTTGAGTCATCTCATCACAATTATTGTCATTCTCATTTACAAACCCTTCTTCTAGTCATGGTGTTAAAGGGTCTCTAGGTCATTTCATGCTTTAAGGGTTAGGTCATAAGGTTAGAAGTCTTTTAAGGTCATATCTCTTTTCCAAATAAAGTTTGACAGCCTCATTCCATGTCCTAGAAGCCTTACCAGGTGTTTAGAAGTCATATCTCACATCATGTTGGAAATATTTTGAAACTAGCTACGAAATCACTGAACTAGGAGTTTTCGTAGCGCGCTACGAAATCCCTGAAAAAGCTTGTTTCAGCATAAAAAACTTTGCTTTCTACGTTTACTAGTCAACTTCCAGAAGGGGTCCTGAGCAGCTGAGAACTCAATTTTGAAAACTGAAAGAGGCTTTTCTTCCTAACATACTAAAATAAAAAAACCTCTTTCATTTTCTTCAAATCCATTCTGAGGTGGGAGGAATTTATGGTTAAACTTGCGCTACGAAACTGCTGAAAGTCAAGCTTGGTCTTCTGGTTTTAGCAGTCTTTTTCAAGATCAATTTCTGGTCACATGAAAAGGTATTTTGGAATTTGGAAGGAGGTTTCTCTTCATAAACTATCCAACTTAAATAACCTATCTCACTTTATTCATAAGTGTTTTCAGTTGGGAGATAATAAGCTTTCTTTGAAACCCAAAATTCAGAGAATGGATTTTTCCTGTTTGACACGTGTTTTTCAAGGATAGATTCTGGACAGCTGGAGAAGTATTTTAAAAAACCAAGAGAGGTTTTTGTTCTAGAAATCACGGACTACAAAAAAAACCTTCAGTTTTGAAAAATGTGTCATGGATGAGGAGATAAAGGCGCTGTCCCACGTACCATTTTCAGGGATCCTAAACCTAAAAACAGGGAAACATGTTCCCTAATTTCTAGGCTTTGTCTTCAGTAGTCAGATGACCACGTGGGAGGCTTCACCAAATTCGACTTCTTGAAGTTGAAAGTTGTCAAATAATTCTTTAAATGCTTAGATAAGGTTTTTGTAATCATGATAAGGAGTTACACTTCTAGTTGTATTAGGTCTCTAGGACTGCTAGTTAGGTGTCATTTGCATTTAATAGTTAGTTTTAAGTATCAATAGGTGTCATAGTAGGATGAATTCGAATTACCCTCATGCTTGAGGAGGAATCTAAGTTATGTAAAGAGCTCTATATATAGAATAATATGTAATGTACAAAGGGTTGGAAAATTTCAGAGAAATTGGAACTATTGTGCTATGTATATGACTCAATTTTAGTAATACAAGACTTGACTTCACTTCTCAGGAATCAGAAGGAGTTTTACTGTTCAGAATGTTGTGTATTATCTTCTC
This sequence comes from Pinus tabuliformis, assembly GCA_031772625.1. Taxonomy (NCBI): domain Eukaryota; kingdom Viridiplantae; phylum Streptophyta; class Pinopsida; order Pinales; family Pinaceae; genus Pinus; species Pinus tabuliformis. Next base: position 799,671,459 of record CM062813.1, on the reverse strand, counting down.
TTCAATATTTGCAGTGGTATAGATGTGTGATTACTTAGAAATCACTGATTGTGCTCTAATTTCCTTCACATATATATAAACTGTGTTGCCTTATATGTTTCTGGTGTGTTCTGAATGGTAGAAATCTAAATGCCCCGACTTCTATGTAAGGTTGATATCATTGTTATACTGAAACGATTTTGACTCCATAAGCTCAATGGATACTTTTTAATTGTGTTTCCACCACTTACATTTTTATCTTTGTTTCATAAGAGTTAGCCATCTTAATCAAAATCAAAAATCATTCATCCTTTGAGAGAGCCCTCTCAGGTTCGGGAGGCTAAGTCTCAGCCTAAAGTAGGTTTGAAATAGTTACTTAAGGTCCTCCTGGTCAGCAGCCTTCCAGGGTCTGATTTTGAGATAACATAATGGATAAAGGCTGTAATAGACCAGGTGTCTTAATTGTTTCAACTTTATTTTGTTGGCAAGCCAAACATTCCACCACAAACTTTTGAATATCTGATTTAAGGCCCTCCCAAAAAAATTCCTTCTTAACCCTGTGGTAAGTTTTTAAAAATCCTGAGTGCCCTCCTAAGGGAGAAGTGTGCAATTCCATAAGAATATCTTGTTTTAGCTGGGAATTCTTACAGAGGTATAAGCAATCTTTGTACCATAACGAATCATTTTGCCAGCTAAATGTATCAAACGTACTGGACTCTTGTTGTAACTTTCGAATAAGTGCCCACACTTCTTCATCGTTCTTTCATTCCTTCCTTGCTTCATTTATCCAATCTGATTGGATAATAGAAATGGTGCACAACAATGCTTCCACATCCTCATCCTTTCTTGAGAGCGCATCTGCCACCAAATTTTGCTTCCCTTTTTTGTAGATGATTTCAAAGTCATAACCCAACATCTTTGTGACCCACTTTTGTTGCTCTTCAGAGGATAATATTTGTTTTAAAAAGTATTTAAGGCTATCATGATCCGTTTTTACCTTGAAGTGTCTTCCCATTAGTTAGGGTCACCATTTCTTAAGTGCATGGAGTATTGCCAACACTTCCTTCTCATAAATAGCTTTGTGTAAAAACTTTCCCTTGATTAGACGACTTTCAAAAGCAATGGGTCATTCATCTTGCATTAAAACAACACTATTTCCATTTCCTAAAGCATCACATTCCATAATAAAGGTTGTTGTGAAGTCTGGTGTAGCTAAGACCGGTGCTTGGCACATTGCCTCTTTAAGATGCTCGAAGGCCTTTGTTGCTTCTGGAGTCTGTGAAAATGCATCTTTATTCAATAATGTTGTTAGAGGTGCTGCTATTCTCCCATAATTCTTAACAAACTTGCGATAATACCCTGTCAACCCGAGAAATCCTTGCAGATGCTTGATGGATGTGGGGATTTTCTATTCCTTAATGGCTTTAATTTTGCTAGGGTCTACCTTAACTCCTTCATGAGATACAATATGACCAAGATATTCCACCTCTTGTACTCCATAGAAACATTTGGATCTTTTTGCATATAATTGTTTCTCCTCCAATAGTTGTAGCACCCTGTCAACATGTTCAACATGATCCTTCCAAGACTTGTTGTAGATTAGTATATCATCAAAAAATACTAACACAAATTTTCTAAGGAATGGTTTGAAAATGGAATTCATCAAACCTTGAAATGTTGAAGGTGCATTGGTAAGGCCAAAAGGAATGACCAAAAATTCATAATGACCCTCATGAGTTCTAAATGTTGTTTTCAGAATGTCTTCAGTCTTCATTTTGATTTGATGATATCTTGAACAAAGATCCAACTTGGTGACATAAATTGATCCATGCAATTCATCCAGTAATTCATCAATGACAGGAATGGGAAAATTATCTTTAATAGTGAGCTTGTTGAGCTCCCTATAATCCGGACACATGTGCCATGATCCATCCTTCTTGTGCACCAATACTACTAGAGCATAGAAATAACTTTGACTTGGTTGAATTATACCAGCCTCTAGCATTTCTGCAACCATACGTTCAATTTCACTCTTTTGGGCATAGGGATATCTGTACGGCTTGATGTTTGGAGGAACACTTCCTGGAATCAGATGAATAGCATGATCATGATCACAAATAGGTGGGAGACTTTTGGGAGTCTAAAATACCTTGAAATTATTGCCCAAGACTTTTTGGAGATCTAGAGAAATAGATGATTCCAACGTGGAAACATCTAGCGAACATAATTGTGCAATTACACCTCTTTGTTCCTTTTTTAGAAGCTTTGTCATACCGTTAGAGCTGATTATCTTTCCCGGTTTCCCTACAATACCCCTTAATTCAACTTCCTTTCCTTCCATAGAAAATTTCATGAAAAGTTCTTTAAAATTAAAAGCTATTGTACCCAAGGATTGTAGCCATTGGACTCCTAGTACAACATCAGCACCTCCCATTGGAATGGAAAGCATTGGGCTAGTCAATACATATTCTCCCATGGATAGCTTGATATTATGGCACTTTCCAGAGCAATTTATTGTTCCTCCATTTACAACCATCACTTGACACTTTGGTGTTGGATATAAGAAGCAATTCAATTCTTTTGCTACCTTACAATGAATAAAATTGTGGGTACTTCCTGAATCAATCAACACTATTACCTTTTTCTTCTTGATTTGTCCTTCTATCTTGATCGTTTGAGGAGTGGTAATTCCCGCCAATGCATTACAAGATATGGTCGGATTCATTTCTTATTTATCTAGGCTTTGTTCTTGGAGTATATCCTCTTCTTTTGACCTTTCTTGCTCCTTTCCTTCTTCCTCTTCACAATCTATGTAGAATAATTTCTTCTCAATACACTTATGACCTTTAGTGTATTTGCTATCACAACTGTAACAAAGCCCTTTTGCTCTTTTTTCTTCCAATTGTTGTGGTGTCAACCTTATAGGTTGTGGAAGACTAGGGGCAACAACACTTTCATCTTTATAGGTGTGAGTGGTATGCTTCCTGGTTGCCATAATTTTGCTTTCCATTTTTCTTGCTAACCTAAATGCCTTCTCTAATGAATCAGGTTCCCAAAGGCAAACATCATGTTGGATATTATCCTTTAAAGTCCCTATGAACACATCAATTCTATGCTCCTCTGGAATATTTTTTACCCTTATGTTCAATTTTTGGAACTCCTCAATGTGCTCCATTATTGAACCCTTTTGTTTGAGACTTATCAATTGGCTAAAAAAAGTGTTTCTTATTGTATCCTCATAATGTGTTGTCAATTCTTCCGTAAAAATTACCCAAGTGATAATTTTTTTACGAGAGCAAAGCCATTGATACCATACAAACTGATTTGGTTCCAAATATAAAGTTGAAATACATACCTTTTGTGTGTTTTGCACATTATTGAGATCGAAAAATTGCTCCATCTGTAATATCCATGTTGCGGGATCCTTACCATCAAACTTCCTCATATCGATTTTTGGAATATGGTGGGTCTTCGATCCAACATTAGAGTCTATGGAATCATGATTAACATTTCTTCTGTTCTCATCATGAGTTTCCTTTACTACCCTTTCACCATTAGTGACCATTTCTTGTAGCAGCTTATTCATATTTATCTTCAATTCTTCCATCTTATCATCCATGCCATCAATTTTAGCGTCCATTCCATTCATCTTAGCTTCCATGCCATCCATCTTAGCTTCTACGTCTTTCTTTAAACAATCCATATTAGCTTCTACACCTTTCTTTAAACCGTCCATCTTAGCTTCTACATCTTTCCTTAAACCATCCATCTTAGATTTTGTTGCTTTTTGTGCAAGTGACACTTGTTGCACTTGGTCTCGTAATTTTGATATATCATGTTGCATTTCTTCCTCTTCTTCATGAGTCATGCTAGAGCTTTCAGGTTGCTTACTAGGTGTTTGCATTTTCTTTCCTCGGGGCATCAATTACCGAATCAAACTAATTTTTCAAACCAAGCGTATGCAAAAATTTAAAAAAAACTACACACCTTTTTTCACTTTGTAGAAGCTTGATATTGAATCTGATGTATCTCTGCAATTTCGGATCATCCAGTTCTGAAATTGCGACCTGTAGTAGCCCTTTGTGTCCTCTTTCCAATGCCACCAGTCTGATCCAAATTGGATTCTCCAGGGAAGAGTTATGCACAATCTCCCAAGATGACCGATTATAAACTAGTTCAGTAGAGCGAACTTGTACGACGTACCACGAGTCACTGTTTCGACCTTTGGCTCTAAAAAATATATACAAGAAACTACAGTCCGTCCTCTTTCTGTTCCTTCTTATGAAATTTCAATCCGATTCTTAGAGAGAAAGTTATGACGATATTCCCCAGGTCACCTATTTGGAATGTAATTTAGGAGTATGCAAAAAGACCAACTTCCTCAAATCATATCTCCGCAAATATAGCACGAAACGATCTGAAATTCGGATCCAAGATTCAGCGTGATTTCTTCTCAAATGGGTTTTTTTTTAGCTTTTGAAACGTCACAGAAGAAAAAAAGTTATAGTGAAAATTCCACGATGACCTGTTTGGAGCAGCGAAACCCTAGAATCCAAAGCTCTGATACCAAATGTTATGAAACCAACTCACAAAAAGATAGAAAAGAGAGATCAACGCCTTAGAATTCAGCCTCTTCGAGGGGGCAACCTCTACATTACACAAATGAACAATTCTTGGATGATTCAAATGACAAAACCTCCTTTCTATATATAGGAGTCTAAGGAGTCACAATATAACCGAGCCGACCTAACAATAATAATATAAAGCCACAAAAATAACAATAGAGGGATTCTTTGGGGCACAGTAATAGCAATATGGGGACAATAGGGGCACAACAATATTAATAAGGGATACAACTACAATAGTAATGGGGTAATCACTAGTATTATAGGGACCCAACATGATCTCAGCCATGAAGGAGATATTTATAGGAGGAGGAGCCTCCATAAGAGATGGGAGAAAGAGCTTATCCCTTTGGTATGTTGCATAAAGGGTGGAACAACCATCCCAAAGGAGGGATCCGAGCTCATCTGATCCAACAACCAACCCTAGGACCACTCATCAACAATTTGTTAAAACAAACTCACCAAAAGTAGCTTGTCGCGAGTGAAACACAGGGACAGAGCAACGACGTTGCTAGGCTTAGTTCAATCTTGGACATCTTCGCAAGTGGAATAACTAATGACCCATGATGACACAAAAAAAGAGGCTAAAAAGGGTCTGCTCTAGGAGTAATGAACTGAGGTATTCTTCCTGGTATGACAAGGAAGACATTAACACATATTTTGCAACATGACACAAAGCAGATGTCAATAACACAGACTGGCAATGCTTGGGATCAGGGAATGCGGAGTCGGTGACAAATTACTGTGTAACAGATGCCCCCTAAAGCATGAAGGTCGAGAGAGTGGGAGAGGTGAAATGCTTTACGAATCCATAACTGAAACAAAACACAATCGCAGAGAACCTGCAAACGCAAGTACAACTGATATCTCAGATACATAAGTACATAGTGAAAGGAAATACATGTGCAGAAGGCATGAGCGCAACCATCCAGAAGATAAACATAAATGATCTATGGTATGGATGCAACCATCCAATCAAAAGGACCATATAAAAGACTCAGGTATGGTTGCAGCCATCCAATCAAAAGAGTCATGTATACAATCATGAACCAATCCGCGCAACTTGGACTTGTGTAATCTAAGCCTAGGGTCTTGAATCCTAACCCGACCAAGGTACAAATTCTAATATGTGAATAAATGTGCTGAAGTCGAGCATACTAGAAAATCACTTGCTTATCGGTCAATGATGTAAACCGTTAACAAGCGAGATAGAGACCACCAATAATGTCAATGGTTTTCAAGGTACTTCTAGTACAATCCACGAAGTGTGAAGAACGATCTGAAGTCAAACACCCATGAAATCACCTGATCGAAAGCCAATAATGAAAACCTATCGTCGAATACGAAGAACTTGCCACTATGCAAGCTCCAAGGTACCAGAAAGGATTCTCTAGATCAACTTCCCAGATAATGAGCTGAAGTCGATAGGAAGTGATCAGTCGAAGGAGGGCCATAATGCTTCCCACATCATCGACACAAGACAAAGGAACAAGATGAATGTGGATGAGACATATAATTTGAGGAAGGTGTGTAAGGATACAAATTGCAGAAGGATTAAGCTCTTGAACATATCGGTGACACGACTTCGAAGTTTGGAAACATTTTGGTACCAAGAGATCAAAGGTCATGATGATGCAGCATCAGATGGAATGAGGCAAAATGGATAACCCAAAACCCGGAAGGCCAACGATAAAGTGAGGATATCCCAACCCGACACGAAGCAGAAAGAGTGTCGATGTTCAAGAGCGACAAGTTGTCGTAATAATTAATACAACCAACGAAATACTTCCAAATTTCCCCCCACCATTTATGGCGAGTACCTAAATTATATTTTATCGCAAACTTGAAGAGGATATCATATATTTGCACTGTAAGTTCATCCTTCAAACGAATCTGACCTAATAAGTATAACAAGCCCTAGGAAGGAGAAACTCGTGTTTGTCATGGTGACGAATCTAATGTCGTTTAATAGTTTAACAAGTCCAATAAACGTGTAACTCGGTACCTTTTTCATGTTTAGAGAGTTTGAAAAAGACACATAAAAGAAAACTCCACATGGTCCCTTTTCGTACGTTTGTGTCTCTCGCACCCGAAAAGGTAGAAAACAATACTTGAGAGAACCGCTTGACCATTTCAGCCAAGGAGTACCTTTTTCGTAAATAGTGCCTCCTAGCCCAAAAAAGGGGTAAACTTATACTAGGCACCCAACATTTCACATATGTTAATGAATTCGAAACGACAAGGGCTCGACCATCTTTTCGTTTTTAAAGGGGCGAAAAATAGCTGAAATCGGACCCCCCATTTTTAGTCTCTTTAACGAGCCAAAAATAGAAAAATACTCGGCAATCTTTTCATCTTTTACGAGTCAGAAAAGAGCTTAAAGGTGACTTGTCCTGGAGGAATGAGTGGTATAAAGGGTAGCAACTGGTTCTGACAATGGTGGAACTGCTTAAAACATGTAATAGTCAAGAGGTTGGCTAATAAAACAACTCATCGTTGCGGTCCCTCAGGAAAGGAAAAACAACCAAGTGAAAGCATATGATCGACCAAAGAGATGGTGGTGATGGAATGAAACAACCAAGGCTCATCTAGCAGAAATTAGCTAATAAAAAGAGAAATCACAAGATGTAAAATGGAGATAGGTTCATTTTTACACAAGCTTGAACCATAGGGAACTATGCTTGGATTCAGTTTCATGTTTACACAAGCTTGAAATGAAAATCTATCCTTGGATTTAGTTTGCATGCTCCCCAAGCTTCATTTCGTTCACCTAAATAGACTACTCGTGACTATCAGGTGGATGGAAAGAAGGTTTATTTATGAGACCAAGTGAAAGACTCGACTGGGATTTTACGAGATCTAATCAAAGACTCGAATTGGAACTTTGCTCCAGGGGACCTTGTTTCATATTTTAATGAGGTTGACACAAGACCAAGAACTATCATCATATTCCTTGTTTCATTTTTTAACGAGCTCGACACAAGACAAGGAACTATGCTCATACTCTTTGTTTCATTTTTTAACGAGGTTGACACAAGACCAAGAACTATCCTCATAACCTTGGTTTCATTTTTTAATGAGGTTGACACAAGCCAAGGAACTATCCTCATCACCCCTTGTTTCATTTTGTAACGAGGTTGACACAAGAACAAGAACTATCCTCATATTCCTTGTTTCATTTTTTAATGAGCTCGACACAAGACAAGGAACTATGCTCATACTCCTTGTTTCATTTTTTAACGAGGTTGACACAAAACTAGGAACTATCCTCATAACCTTGGTTTCATTTTTTAATGAGGTTGACACATGACAAGGAACTATCCTCATCACCCCTTGTCATTTTTTAATGAGTTTGACACAAGACCAAAACTATCCTCATATTCCTTGTTTCATTTTTTAACAAGCTTGACACAAGACAAGGAACTATGCTCATACTCCTTGTTTCATTTTTTAACGACGTTGACACAAGACCAGGAACTATCCTCATAAACTTGGTTTCATTTTTTAATGAGGTTGATACAAGGCAAGGAACTATCCTCATCACCCCTTGTTTCATTTTTTAACGAGGTTGACACAAGAACATGAACTATCCTCATGACCCCTTGTTTCATTTTTTAATGAGGATGACACAAGAAAAGAACTCTCCTCATATCTTGTTGCATTTTTCAATGAGGTTGACACAAGACCAAGAACTATCCTCACCACCCCTGTTCATGGACCATATGAGAACATGGCTCCCAAGAGGTCTTCACTAGATGGAAGGACTACGCTCTGGGAGGAATACATGTCATTTCATACCATAGATAGATCAGGTTCCAATTCCCCTAGTACATAATGTACAATCCCATCTATGTAATCATCAACAGATGCAGAGACGGGACGGGTAGCCACATAATTAACCTGTGGTGGGGAAGGTACTGCTTGCAAACAAGAGCTGATAGGGGATGATGGTTGCAAAGGAGGTGTCTGGTGACCAATGAACGACAATTGATCAATGGTCACTATTCTCCCTTCATGCAGAAAACAAACCACACGGAAAAGTGAAGAAACAAGAGCTCCCATGAAATACACATAGTCGCGTCCAAGGAGGAGACTGAAATCTAATAGACCTTGGACTACCATCATGTCTATATAGACAATCTTTCCTCCCAAAGTAATAGGGAACTGCGGAAGGATCCCTAAGGGTTGATTGGTTCCTCTGTTGAAAGCCAACAGATTCTGGGTGACAAACACAAGTTGTGGGGAGCCCAAAGCTTTTCAAGCAGTAGAAGGCATGATGCTAATAGACACACCTTCATCTAATATAGTGCCAGGTACTACCTTATTATAGGCTTGTACTGTGATTTGGAAAGGCATGTAAGATGGGAGGCAAAAAGCAATCCATGAACCCTAATCAAAAGAAATGACAGAACTACTTGGTGGGGGATTTATATGATTGCCCCCATGCTCGGCAGGAATAGGAGAAGGATTCTCTTGAACAGTCACGACGAGAGGGTCACTCTTTCGTTCATGAGACTCAGAGAAGAGTCGCGCTCAGGAAGAGCAGGACAAACAAGAGACGAACCCAAGTCAATCTCTTTACCAACCAGGAGAGGGTTAGAAGAAAGCCCCTAATAATAAATAAGGAGTTGGGGTTGAGGAGTTGTAAGGTTTTCCTAAACTTTGGAAGTTTTATCCTTAAGAGGACAAAGGTGAAGAAGATGCTCTCCTTCACATAGCCTACCAGGGAATCTAATCTTCCCTCTCTTCTTACCATCGCTAGCAAAGAGTGTAGCATTGACATGATCTCCAGAGGTCGATGGGGATGGTCGATCCAGATTTTGAGACCATACCTCTAAGACTATGGGAATGCCAGGACAGTCTCAGAGGAGATGGTCACCCTTACACATCTTTCAATGGAATCTAATCTTCCATGGAGGAACAGAAGGTTTGCCTATAGGAGTTGTATTTGAAGTAATAGCCGCATAATCGACCTCTTGCTTAGCTAACTCCTTCTTCTTCATCTTCTTCTTCTTCTCCTTAGCCTCCTCCTGGTTACTAGATTTGAAACTTTCACCAGGCGAAGTAGAAGAGGAAGGTGAAGGAATAGGGGAAGAAGGTGAAGGGTCAACCTTAGAATCATCATGACGCGACTCAAATGAAGGAGATGGCGGGGCAGGAGTTGGGACACTAGGGACCACTAAGGTCGAAAAGAACCAGATAGGTAAACTAATGGCTAACCTAGGGAGGGACAATGTTGCCATATAAGGAGCACCAACGTTTCCAAAAGAGGGAAAAGGACCAAGATTCCCTTCCGAGGGGAATCCTTGACTAGTGGACTCCGGAAATGTTGTCATTGGAATCAACTTTAAAGAATTACCAAGGAAGATAACTTTTACCAGGAATATTTCGTGGGCAGTTAATTTTAAGACACTGAAATAAAACTTTGCCTTTTCATATTTTAAGAGTCAAGAAAGGGACAAAAGGTGATTCTATCGCTTTCGATTGGAAACGAGCTTGAAAGGACAAGTGCTCAAACGATCTTTTAAGTTTAATGAGTCAAAAAGATCAAATGACTGCTTTGGAACTCTAGGCAAAAGGTTTACTAGACAAATCGTAAAACTGCATATACACCTTGGTAGTAAAATGAAAGAGAAATGACCAAGGACTTCCCGTACGGCAGCTAATCTTCCCGAATGTTGTTTTCGGTGCATTACGATTCGTAAGGTGGCAGACTCAGCTTCCTATGGATAACAGGATTGCAACCTAGTGGGGTCTCCCATCATATACGCAATGGTACAAGGAGCACAAGTCCGTACTAGCACTTATCAAATCACAAAAGGAGGAATCACCCAACCTTAGTGAAAACAACAGCCACTAGGTTTAAAGATGCTGGAACATGTCTCTAGCCTAGACCTCTAGATATGAGCGTTAAGTTCCAATGCATTTTTAGATTAATTCGATAAATTTTAGCAGTTTATCTTGAATTAAATCTCAGTTTCAAGGCCCTACCAAACGTATCTTCAAAAGATCGTAGAATGCAACTAAATGAGTAAAGAAACCATTTCTTTTGAATGAACAACTAACTAAAGAAAAGTGAGAGGTTCATTTCAAAGCAATCAAAGCAACAAGCAAGCAAATGCAAGAATGGTACTTTTCGTTATTTCACAAGCAAACCAATCAAGAGGAAAGAGAAATGCTTCTATCTTTCACTAACTTGCAAGCAATCTAATTAAGAAAATGAAAAATACATCCTTTGCTTTTCAACTTCTAAATGTCAAGAATTTACTAATGCAAAAGATTGTTCTCATTTCCTAATGCAAAATGAATGTGATATTTTGTTTTTTCGAATAGATGACAAGCAAATGAATGCAAAACTCAGAACAAAGCTAGTTTTAAGTCCTTTTCAAATGAAATCATTCAATAAGTAAAGAGACACATTCCTCTCAGAAACTAATAAAAGATTTAAAACAAAGAATATGTTTCTTTTTTCAAAAACTTGAAAGATTTTTAACTGACCAGGAAGCAATGTGATCTATGCCAAAGTGATGGAAGGAAACCAAACAAACAAGACTTGAAATTTTTGATAACCAAATGTCACATACCAATCAGGAAGATGAAAGAACAGTCAATAAGTAAAAGCCTCAAACAAAGGAAGGGATCGTTTCAAACACAGCTCAAAGGTCCAAACGAACAAGTAACCCAAGAAAAAGCTAATGCTTCAAGAAACCCTAAGGTGAACAGGTCACACAGTTCAAAAGGAAAAGTCTCAAGGGAATGAACTTGTTAACCCTGAGGTCCAGCGTTGACGTTTGAAGGCTAAAGTAAGGACACAGTCTACTTTGCTATCCAAAAGAGGGCCCCACACGGGCCATTATCCCACTTTCCTCACTCTTCCACTTGCATTTCATTATGCTCGTTTCCTAACCCAACCCTCACATCTCGATGAAACCCTCTTTCGCCTTAGCCTTAAGCAAATTAACCTAAAACCCCTGCAAAACCTTACCTTTCCATCTTACGATCCCTCCGCACATTTCCCAAGGACATCTCGTACCTCCATGTCCCTCCACCGTTGATCTTCCCTCACCGATCCGACGGCGCACGTTTCACCCAATCAACAAAACATGCCCGATCGTCCCCCTCCATTAGAACACCCCCGCCAGATCTAACGGTTGTTACTCATATCGTTAGGGCAACTAGCAAGAAGAGTACCCGCCTGATGAAGGTGGTTTTTCTCTCTCTTCTGCTGCAACGTGTCATCCGCTGAATGGAATCGGGTGGACTCCACCATTTACCACTTACTGCCCGATGCCCTTCCGATAGAAACCATAACCGCCCAAACCAAACCACCCCTGGGTGTTATCATCCGCGCACCTCCTCCACCCGATAGCCGTCCGATCTTCCCACCCGAGATCTAACAGCTCAGACATGTTCCACTCCCACCACGACCGCAGACCTCCTACGCTCGATCTCCACTGTGCCTTCCCCGTGATCTGACGGCCCTAATTCACGACTGCTCCCGATCGTCCTCCACCTCTTTGTCACTTCTTTGTCCATCTGATTTGGCACGTCCGTCCACCCATGCACCTCATACTCCACTCCCTATCTGTTACCCGAAGGAGATGGTGGTCGGCTCTGTCAATCTTATGACAGTCAGACCACTAAATCGAATTAACAAAAAGCATGGCCAAAGGAAGAAGGACACAACACGATCCGGCAACTCATACTCCACTCCCTATCTGTTACCCGAAGGAGATGGTGGTTGGCTCTATTAGTCTAATGACAGTCAGACCGCTAAACCAAATTAACAAAAAGCATGGCCAAAGGAAGAAGGACACAACACGATCCAGCAAGCAGAATTAAATAGTCATGGAGCTCCAGTGGCACAATCAAACCAGCCACCTAACCGGGCAGCTCTGTACCAAAATTAATTACCGTTTTCGTGATGGAAGGAGAATTGTGTCCTTGTATGCAATAAGGCAGTTAAAGACAGTACAGGATAAACTAAGACAGCTCTAACCCTAAAGGTCTGGAGAGCATTGTAAAGAGCTATAAATAGCTGAAAGCAAGATGTAATCCGGGTTCAACTTCTGGAGACTGTAGATATTCTATTCCTTGCAGTGTTTCATCTTCATTCTTAGTAATGCAAGCTTCTTTTGTTGTTACATGTTCAATGTTCATTTCCCCTCTATTCTAAACTTGCACCTGGATAGGTTTATTCATACTTTCTCCTATGTCTAATGCTAGATAATTGTCATCTTATCTCTGCATTGGTGAATTGGATTTGCTATTGAATAGATCATCTATGTTTCTTCTGTATCTAATGCTAGATAATTGTCATCTTATCTCTGCTTAGATAGATTAGATTTGCAAGCTTCATTCACTAGTTGCAGCTGGCCATCATATGTTATGTATTCATATGCTGGTGTGGTTAGTATTCTTCATTCATTCACTTAATCTGCAAATTAGTGGTCTAAAGCCTTGTAGGCTGATGGTTTTCATTCATGTCTGGAGTGAAAACAGAGTTGAAGTGGTTATCTGGCTTGAACCAAACCATCATCCATTCCAATAGTTCCTAGAACAATATTGAAGATTATATGTTACCTACAACCTAGGAGAGTTTCTTGGAGCAATAACATAATTAGCGTCGTTGTTGAGGAGAGGAGATTGAAGCTCAGCTTCCCTGGGAGACAACACAGATCCATCTTTGATGATAGATGAAGTCTGGACACATTTTTGGTTGTAATCATCTATCTGGCGACTCTACTAGAGGCCGAACCTCTTGGCGACTCCACATCATAATTTTGGCTCAATTTGTGAGGCATACTCGGAGAAATCCTTAGAATTTACCAGCTGACCCAGTACCTGACCCTGAAAAGATCATCAAAGAAAGAAAGATATCACAGAAAGGAGCATCAAGATCAGGTAAACCTAAACAATCCTCTATACCTCTGCAAGAAAGGCTAGTAATAGAACAAATACATGTTGAGAGTATAGCCTCTAACACTAGCAGTGAAGAAAAACTTTTAGAGGTTCATAAAGCTCCTTATTCATTAGGTTCTCCTCTTGCTTTAAGCTCAAGGGAAACCTCACCTCCTGTCCCTCATACTCCTTTAGTCCTGTCAGTCACTCCTCAGCTCTCTATCATTCAGACTGCCAATACTCTTCAATCCACCACAGCCATGGCAGGTCCACAAGCACTCACCAAAATGGAAAGAATCATAGCTGCTTGGTATGGACCTCTAGTATTGCCCGCTCCTTTGAATGAAATTCCTACTAGAGAATACCATAAATACATGCCTAAGTTCACTAGGATTGAAGGAGTTACAGCTGAAGAGCATCTTGAGTCCTTTTATAGCTATGTTGATAATCTAGACATTAGTGAATATGATGTGTGGATGAGAGTATTTGTCCAAAGCCTAGATGGAGAAGCTAGAAAATGGTTCAGAGAATTGACCCCTAGATCTATAACTGATATTGAGGCTTTGGATGATGTATTCCTAAAGTATTGGGGGGATAATAAGGATCTCCTTTACTACCACACTGAGTTTGGAAACCTACAGAGGGAAAATGGTGAGCTGCTGTCTGATTTTAATAAGAGATTTAACCGCATGTACAACAAGATACCAGCTGAAATGAAACCCACCCCTACCTCTGCTAGACTCATCTATGCCAGTGCCTTTGATTCTAACTTCTATTTACTATTGAGGGAGAGGCGATGTGCTACTTTGGCTGATATGCAAGATGCAGCCTTGGAAGTGGAATCAAACATCATGGCTATAGAAAAGCTCAAAGGTAATGCTGATAGAAGAAGATAGAGGGGTGAGCCTTCATCATCTTCAGATCCCAAGATCGATAAAATGGCCAAGATGATAGAGTCATTAGCCTCTGAAGTTTCCAAATTAAAGGTTGAGCAGAATTCTGGGAAAGGAAGGGTTCCTAATACCTTTTCTCCTCCAAATCCAAATCCATATAGAAGAGCAAATGAGCAGTTGCAGATTTTGCAAAGAAACAAAGATGCCAATGAAGACCAAAGGGTGAAGACCCCGTTTCAAAATGCAGTCATGGAAGAAGAGCAGTTTGAGGAAGATGATGAGATCCATTGTATGGAAGACAAAGGCAACACCACTTTTTTAACCAAAGTTGCCTATGAGAAGTCATTATTCAAAGGCCAGATCAGCCAAGAGTGGGACGGTGAAGTAGTTCTACAAACGGTATATCAACACCAATATAATCTGAGGTCTATGATGAATAATGTCAAAGAAACTCCTGCTCATAAAGTTGTTGTCCCGGCAGAACATCAAGCTAATAAGAAGAAGCAACCAGCAATTTATCCTATCATTCTCAAAGCTCCAGCTCAAGAGGTAGGAGGCCTTGACAAGTCCCCTTATTCTTTCAGTTTTCAATCAGAAATCCAGAAGCCAAGAATACCTATGTCCCTAATTGAACCAGTGAAGAATGAGTCCTTCAAGAAATCGATCCTTGAGGATCTTGAGCCTAAAACCATCCAAGTTGCCACGGACTATGTAAATCTGCAAAGTGACCAACCAACTATTATTCTCAGCCCAGTGATCAAAAATTGTGAAGACAACTCCCCATCATTCGATGTTCCTCTATCCATTCATTCATAAATCCTTCATAATTACCTTCTGGACACTGGAGCCAACCATAATTCAATGCCCAAGGCTGCCATGGATAAGCTCTGTCTTGACATTACCAAGCCATATCAGTTGGCCTCTACGCAGCTTAAAAAAACAGTTTGCCAGATCACAGAGGAAGAAGATTCACAGATTTGGGACATGTCCTTTGATGGGGCTTGCTCTAAGCAAGCTGCAGGAATAGGTGAAGTCCTTGTGTCCCCCACACAAGAATGCATTGATTCATCCTTCATATTAACTTTTCAGGTCACAAATGACACAACAGAGTATGAAGCAGACCTTATCATTCAGCAGGTGTACAAAACCGTCCAAGAAAAACATCCAAGGCTGAAAGCATACAGAGATGAGGTGAAATATAGACCATCTCTGCCTGATAATACCGAATGCTGGAAAGTTTTTGAAGTAAAGGATCAAATCAATAGGCTTTTGCAAGTCTTTGATGAATTTGCTGATATGCACATTGACCAAGACAAAGAAACCTTTCATAGAAAGGTAAAAAGGGTCAATTTTCAATTTAATGGTTGTTTTCTCAAAAGGAATTCTTTAAAGGAAGGAGGATATGTTTTTGATGGCCCAGTCAATGGGATTTTCTTCAAACATTATTTTAGTTAAGGCTTTTAAGCCTTGGTATTGTAAATATGTTGTTTTCAAGATTTTATTTCATGCTAAATAGACTCCATGCCCAATGCAACACTGGGAGGAAGATTTGATCTTGTTTTTACAGGAAAGACATTGTTCTATAGTTCTTGAAATCTCACATGGAGGCTTTCATCCCCAGAAGGAGCCAATGTTAGCCCTGAGGTGCAGCGCTAACGTTTGAAGGCTAAAAGAAGGACACGGTCTGCTTTGTTGTCCAAAAGAGGGCCCCACATGGGCCATTATCCCACTTTCCTCACTCTTCCACTTGCATTTCATTCTTCTTGTTTCCTAACCCAACCCTCACATCCCGACGAAAACCTCTTTTGCCTTAGCCTTAAGCAAATTAACCCAAAACCCCTGCAAAACCTTACCTTTCCATCTTACGCGCCCTCCGCACATTTCCCAAGGACATCTCATACCTCCATGTCCCTTCGCCACTGATCTTCCCCCGTCGATCCGACGGCCCACGTTTCACTCGATCAAAAAAACATGCCCAATCATCCCCCGCCATTATATCACCCCTGCCAGATCTAACAGTTGTTACCCATATCGCACGAGCAACTAGCGAGAAGAGTACCTGCCAGATGAAGGCAGTTTTTCTCTCTCTTCTGTTGCAATGTGTCATCCGCTGAATCGAATCGGGTGGACTCCACCATTTACCACTTACCGCCCGATGCCCTTCCAACAGAAACCATAACTGCCCAAACCAAACCACCCCTGGTTGTTATCATCCACGCACCTCCTCCGCCCGATAGCCGTCCGATCTACCCACCTGAGATCTAACGGCTCAGACATTTTCAGCTCCCACCACAACCGCAGACCTCCTAAACTCGATCTCCACCGTGCCTTCCCCATGCTCTGACGGCCCTCATTCACGACCGCTCTCGATCATCCTCCACCTCTTTGTCACTTCTTTGTCCGTCGAATTTGGCACGTCCATCCACCCATGCACCTCATACTCCACTCCCTATCTGTTACCCGAAGGAGATGGTGGTAGACTCTTTTAGTCTAATGACAGTCAGACCGCTGAACCAAATTAATAGAAAGCATGGCCAAAGAAAGAAGGACACAGCACGATCCAGCAAGCAGAATTAAACAGTCATGGAGCTCCATTGGCACAATCAAACCAGCCACCTAACCAGGTAGCTCTGTACCAAAATTAATTATCGTTTTCATGATGCAAGGAGAATTGTGTCCTTGTACGCAATCAGGTAGTTAAAGTCAGTAGGGGATAGACTAAGATAGCTCCAACCCTAAAGGTCTAGAGAGCATTGTAAAGAGCTATAAATAGCTGAAGGCAAGATGTAATCTGGGTTCAACTTCTGGAGACTGTATATATTCTGTTCCTTGCAGCGTCTCATCTTCATTCTCAGTAATACAAGCTTCTTTTACTGTTACATGTTCAATGTCCATTTCCCCTCTGTTTTAAAATTGCACCTGGATAGGTTTATTCATACTTTCTCCTACGTCTAATGTTAGATAACTCTCATCTTATCTCTGCATTGGTGAATTTGATTTGCTATTGAATAGATCATCTATGTTTCTTCTATATCTAACGCTAGATAACTGTCATCTTATCTCTGCTTAGATAGATTAGATTCACAAGCTTCATTTACTGGCTGCAGGTCGCCATCATATGTTATGTATGCATCTACTAGTGTGGTTAGTATTCTTCATTCATTCACTTAATCTGCAAAATATTGAGAATTAGTTTTCTAAAGCCTTGTAGGATGAGGGTGTTCATGCATGTATGGAATGAAAAAAGAGTTGAAGTGGTTATCTGGCTTGAACCAAACCATCATCCATTCCAATAGTTCCTAGAATAATATTGAAGATTATATGTTACCAGGCATCTCCGAGCTACAACCTAGGAGAGTTTCTTGGAGCAATAACAAAACCAAGAGTCAAGTATTCTAGCAAACAACAATTTGACACACAACAAATAGGCAGAAGACAAGCTCAGAAGGATAGGACACACTGGCCAATCAGCAAATAGAACTTCAAAATTAAAACCTACAGGAATCTTCGCGAGCGTCAAACTGACAACATGCGCTGACAATGAAAAGTCACACCCCCCTAACTAGCTACTTTGCGACGTCATCGCAAAAGTACACCAGACAACAACATCGAGCCTATTTCAGAGCCCTTCGCGACTGTGAGGTGATTTAATCACGCCAAATAGTAGAAGGCGCAACTAATTAGATAGAGCAGACGCGACTATCTTCGCGACTATCATAAAATAAAAGGCGACGACCCCAAATCAAAGGAAAATTTTAAAAATTCAGCTGAGAAAAGGCCAAACCTATCACTTATGATAGAGGGAAGACTACTAGGAGTAGTCAAACAACCCACAATATGGAGAGTTCTACCCAAAAAGTAAAGGAGACAATAAACAAGAAAAGCAAAATCAAATCAAGAGACAAAAGACAAAGGTCCCCAGTATGGTCACCAACTTGTGATGCAGGCAAGTTCCCTCTGCGGATAGAGGCAACCCCTCTAGCCCTAGAGTGGGTCTAGTCACAGCAAGAACAATATCAAAGCAAATTCCCTTAGATAGTTAATGTCATGAAGGTCTGCCTTCAAATCCTTGTTTGATGAAATTATCGTTGTGTTGCTCCAACTCTCGTTCTAATCACTTTTGTACTTGAAAAACACATTCAGAGAACAACAACAAATGGAATATAACAAAAATGATCTACTTAAAAGGTCAAGGAACTTCAAGCTATCAATATGTAATTTGACATAAGATATAGGAAATAAACCGTTGATTTGTATTAATATAAACTGAAGTAAAACTTACAACCATACCTTGACATTGTAATTCTCCTTGAAGGGTCCTGTCAGCATGTCTTTGTAAGCATTCACTCATGAATTGTCTCCCAAGAGGATGAATAACTCTCTCTCCTACCCAAAAGGCAAAATTATGATGCTATAACACTCATACAATAAAGCCAAATCCACACAAAACTATTCCAGACTAAGTTACATTAGAAGCTACTCCAAACTCTACTCAAACTCTCTCCAAACCAACTCCACTAGCTGATCTCAGCCATGAAGGAGATATTTATGGGAGGAAGAGCCTCCATAAGAGATGGGAGAAAGAGCTTATCCCTTTTGGAGGTTGCACAAAAGGTGGAACAACCATCCCAAAGGAGGGAGTCGAGCCCATCTAATCCAACAACCAACCCTAGGACTGCTCATCAACAATTTGTTAAAACAAACTCGCCAAAAGTAGCTCGTCACGAGTGAAACACAAGGACAGAGTGACGACGTTGCTAGGCTTAGTTCAATCTTGGCCATCTTCGCGGGTGGAATAACTGATGACCCGCGACGACCCAAAAACAAAGGTTAAAAAGGGTCTGCTCCAGGAGTAATGAACTAAGGTATTCTTCCTGATATGACAAGGAAGACATTGACACATATTTTGCAACATGACACAAAGAAGATGTCAAGAACGCGGACCAGTAGTGTCTAGGATCAAGGAATGCAGGGTTGGTGACAAATTACTTTGTAACAATGATAGAAAGAGAAAGGAAAAACAACATGCTACCACAACAAACATTGATGAACTTCCAAAGAAACCTAAGAAGGAAGATTCAAGTAACAAAGACTTCTTCTATTCTTCTGCTGTTACAGGTACTATTGTTGATAGTGATGATTTGTGGTGAGTAGATAGTGGTGCCTCAAGACACATGACGAGAGACTTTGACAACCTCAAAAGTATAATAGAAAGGAGACTATCTCAAAAGGTAGAACTTGGAGATAAATATAGTTATGCAGTAAAAGGCATTGAGAAGACTTCCATCGAACTGGAATCAGGTGAAAATGTTCATGTTAGCAACATACTATATATACTCGTTTGAGAAAGCATTTGGTTTCTATTTCATGTTTGGAAGGTAAAGGAGATAAAGTAGCATTTATTGATGGTAAAGTCCTTGTATGGCCAAAGGGCTCAAGTATAGATTCTGCCAGAATAATCGGAGTTCGTGAAGTAAGGTTGTATAGACTCTTGAAACAATCTATTCATGCATTAGTACATAATGACATTAGTCCATGTGAACTTTGGCATATAATATATTCTCACCTTCATTATCGATATTTTCCAACTTTAAATTAGATGGTTTCAATTGTTCCAGAATTGCAGCTGGAGCATGAATAAGTATGTGAAGGTCGTGCACTTGGGAAGAATGTAAATAAGCCCTTTCCAAGCAACAAAAGTAGATCCAAGGAAATTTTGAATCTAGTTCATTTTGATTGATCTGTTTTTGTATGATTAGTTTTGTTGTGCTAATAACAATTAAATATTTATAAACATATGCATGATTATTGCTTCTTGTGTTGAGGTTTCATTAGCTGTTTGTGCATACAATCAGGTAAATTTCCTTGAGTTTAAAAAGAAATTCATTAGAAAAATAGCTTCAGAAACAAATATTGAACAACAGACATACACAGTGCAACAAACCATTAAAGAGACACATTAACACAGTGTTTTGATGAAGGAGTTCACCCCTCCTGGCCTACATCTCCTTGGTCCAGCTTCCATAGCGTGGGCCTCTATAGTATCTCAATGTGGAAAAAATGCTATTTACACATATCTATGGTTCCTGATACCTGCACCAATGTGTTCAGAATGTCGAAATTAGCCAAGAACACCTCCTTCTGAGCTCAATTTGGTCGAAAATTGACTTCTCTAGAGCTCAATTAGTTTTTTCCTACATTTTCTCTTCTAAATCTAGAACATCTCCAGTTAGTGAAACTAAAATTGGTGGCAGGCCCGAATTTTGGGGCACCACAGAATTTACCGCCAGATTAAACTTGAGTTAATTGCACTTAATTAATGGTTAATTATGGTTTAGTGCTAACATAATCCATGTTTAGCGCAACTGCAGTCTTAACTTAACCATAATCGTTGGAGGATTGAATGCGGTCACATATGGTGGATATGTCGTATTAAATGTTGGAGCAGAATAGTCAGAACTTTGACCCTTAAGCATTACACCATTTTTTTCACATGCTAACCATTGGGATTGCGGATTGGATAGACGTTGGATAACTTGACAGTTTGGATTGTGGTGTTCACATGATAACGGTTTTGTAGAACTGTTTGGTTGGAGCTGCCAGCGTTACCGTGACCGTGGCGATCTATTACATTGTGTTCACATAGGGGGAGGGTTGGTCTATGGGCTGGTCCTCCCCTAACCGTCAGCCTTCAAATGAAAATAACATAAATATAAATTGTGAACTCTATGGTTAAGAAACACGGTGTAGAGCAGACAATTAAGGCTGGAGGTTGGTATGCGGTAGGTCATGGGTTCAACCCTGACCACTGCCAATAAATTTTTATCCATAGTAGACCACCAATACGACCCTTGGGAGGTGCCACGTGGTGGCCTTCAGGCTTTCCACGTGGCATTCTTCCATTGGTCTAAAATCAAACCAATAAGAACACGCCAAATCACCATTGTACAACCTAACCAAATGCTGACACTTGCCCACCCTTGATTCGATTTTTACCAACCATTGACCATGCCTAGTCACATGCTACATCAACAGTACAGACTTCTGATTATGCAGTGACTTGGCATTTTTATTTTTTTATTTCGGCTATTTAGCAAAGCGATCATAACACAATAACTTTCTCATACGAATTCGGTTTTCGACGAAACGAGTTGCATTGAGATCATTTTTCCAAGACAAACACGGTCATTTGGGTTTTGAGCCAATATGAGAACTTTTATTTTTGAGCTAAATACTGAGCACTTGATGTAACATCCCTGGTGAAAATTCCATGTAAAAATATATAAATACCACGGATGATGGAACACATATTCCAAGTTGAATGGTGGGTAGGACATCCTAGTGGGTGTTCATTTGGGTGTTTATGGTTAAGGAAATTGGCAAAGGAAATGGCTAAGGAATTAAAGAGGAAAAATGGTATTTTGGCAAATTTATTTATGCAAATAATGGAAATTAGGAGAAAAATGAGGTGAAAGGTCACAGGTTGCATGTGAGGAGGAAAATGAAGGAAAATAATGGAAATTAGGAGAAAAATGAGGTGAAAGGTCACATGTTGCATGTGAGGAGGAAATTGAAGGAAAATAATGGAAAACGAAGAAAATAGAGGCCTCATTAATAAAAAGGCTTATGAGGATCAGTGGGCAAGACTTGGTCAGTTCAGTTTTGGAGCTTTCTCATTATTCTCTCTCAATCTCATACTCTTGGAGGCTTAGCGTTTTCTTGGAACACTCTTGGAGGGTGTGTCATACTTGGATTCTTGGAGCAAGGAGGCAAAGGAAGAACAGGAAATCGCAAGAAGGCATCGACATCAACAACTACATCAAATTTGCTTGCAAGTATCGTGTTGCATGTATGATTTATTCACTAGTTTTGACATGCATGGCACATGCATGTGGGTTATGAGTTGTGATCTATCATTGGCATGGAGGATTTCCTGGATCGACAATGGATTTCCTAGCCATGTCATTTCCTGGATATCCATGGTGATTGTGGGTTTACTTTCATTGCTTTGTTTTTGTTGGTGTCCATGTTTCCTTAGCTTGGGTTGAGTTATTAGTCCTAGAAGCCTTGGTTGAACAAACTCGTTGGAAGCCTTTTAACAACTTGGGTTGAGTTACTAGTCCTAGAAGCCCTGGTTGAACAAACGCTCTGGAAGCCCTGTAACAATTTGGATTGAGTTACTAGTATTGGAAACCCAGATTGGACAAACGCTTTGGAAGCCCATGGTGGGTTGAATTATTAGTCCTAGAAGCCTTTGTTGAACAAACACTCTGGAAGCCTTGTATAAGTTGTGGGTTGAGTTATTAGTGCCTTGGTTGGATAAATGCTCTGGAAGCCCTATATAAGTTGTGGGTTGAGTTACTAGTTCTAGAAGCCTTGGTTGGACAAATAATTTGGAAGCCCTGGAAGGCTTGGATGGAGACCAATCTGATGATGGTTTTTGGTGATGTCCGACCATGAGGTGGAATCATTGTTTGATGGGTTGAGGTGGGTGGCCTCTAGAATCCCTGGATGAGTTTTGATTGATGTGTTCTTTGAGATCCCACATTCATGATTGGAATATAGCATGAGGGTGATTGGATGAAGAGAGACTTGGCTTATCCAATCTATGGTCAGGTGGAATGCGGTAGTCCCATCTCCGGTTGGTTCATTGCATTTATTAATGAAAAAATTCATTCCCATGATTTTCATGTGAAAATGTACTAATGTATATATGGATTATGATGGCTGATATGTTTATTGTATTTACGTTTGTATTATGTTTTTTTTATATTCACATTCACCCCAGAGGTTTTTACAGAGTGGTATCAGAGCATTCAAACACTTGGACTGGGTGGGCTCTATCATAACTGAAATGAAGAACAAAGGTTAAATTTTAGACCTTTCTGTCATATATGTTATAACTTTTCTTCTATGGCATATTAGAAGTTGAAATTTTTTCCATATTGAAGGTAAATACCACTTTTATTGTGGTAAAAATTTAAGATATTGGTCCACAATACTTTAGGAATTATGATATAAGGAAGATGACCTTTCTGAATGCACCTTTAAATGGGTCATGTTGGAATTTCTGCAATAAATCATCTTCTGTAGGTTTTCAGAAGTTGAAAATTTTCCACATTGAGGGGACATACCAATGATTATGTGGTAGAAATTTCAGATATTGGGTTGCAATATTTTAGGAGATATGAGTAGTGGTAGTCGAGCATTCTGAATGCTCTTAAAATCAGGCCTCAAACATGTCACGCTGAAATTTTTGTTATAACCTTTTTCTGGGCACTCTCAGAAGCTTAAATTTTTTCCACAATGAGGGGAAGTCCCACTGATATTGTGATAAAAATTTCAGACATTTATTCGCTATATTTTAGGAGATATGACCAATGGAAGTCGAGCTTTTTGGATACTCCTAGAATTGTGCACCAAATATTATTGTGTTGATATTTTGTTATAAATTTTCATCTATGAAACCTTAGAAGTTGAAACTTGAACCATATTGAGGGATAATACCACTAATCATATGGTTCAATTTCCATAACTTGTACTACTACAGTTTAGGATATATGCATTGAATCATTCGCTATATTAGTTTGCATACAAAGTGTTTGATGAAATGCTTAAATGGTTCAATGATTAATTGCATACAAATTGTTTGATAAAATTCCCCATTGAGTATGTTGTTTGTGGTTGGGGATAGTATTGATGTGTAATAGTATTGTTGTAGTTGATATATGCTTACTTGTATGAAAATAGTTTGTTATATTATTTTTCATGTAAAGTGTTTGAAGAAATGCTTACATGCAAATGTAATAGTATAGTAGTTGTTTGAAGAAAATGTAAAAGTATGGTAATTGTTTGAAGATTTATTATTATTATTATGGGATAGTATTGTAGTATGATAATATGGATGTAGCTGATATATTCCTATTTGCATGCAAATAATTTGAAGAGTTGCATGTATAAGGAATTTGAAAGGTTGCATGCAAGGAATTTGAAAAGTTTCATGTAAGGAAATGGAAAAGTGGCATGTTTTTAGTTATTATGTTACAAGTGGAATAAGTGCAATGTTTTTGACTTAGTCTCATACAAATGTATGAGAAATAAAAATCAATTTATTTTCAAGTGTGGTTAAATTTAGTAGAGCTTTGGAGATCCCATTTCCATAATTGGACATTGGAGATCGGGCCATTATAGTAGCTTCCTCCTTCTACCTTAGTGTGGACCATGGATAGTAAGGGGGTATGCTTATAGGTTGTTAGTATTGGTGAATGTTGATTTCAAATTAATAGACACGATGTATTTATTTTTGGAACATGTGACTGATTGTGTATGAATTATATGTCGCTTACATGTTGATTTCATGATACCTACTTACATCCTTGTATGTTAGGTTACATTTTTGAATATTTTGATTACATGTATCAGTATTGTAGGTTGATTACAAGAATTGATCACTTATGTTCGACTACATGCGTTTATGCGTAGGTGTAGTTGATTTGGCATTGCTTATGCATACTGTTGGTTGCATGTGGCAATGTGTACAATGGAGTAATGGTTGTTGTCATGCATGAGGTCATGGTTTGTGTAGTTGATATGGTCATTCATTGATGACTGGACTCCAGCTGGAATGATGTGTATATGGTTTGGTACTCATTTTTTATGTGTGTATATGCAGTTTTTATGTGTATATGGTCTTGGTTATGATTATGCATATATAGTAGGTAAAATATGCCTTGTGAAGTCATTACATGCAATTTAGGTCTCCATAGTGCTATTGGATGTTATGATGCTAATATGTTGGCTGAGATAGAGCAGGATATGCAGATCATTATAATGAGGTTGTGACATTGGACTTTGGGATAAGAGCAGATCATCGTACAGGTATTGTATGTTTGGTATGCAGGTATGTAGATTCAGGATTGTTATATGCATTAGGGTTATATACATTAGGTTTATGTACATGTCTTTTGATATTATGGTTACATTCATGATAGATCTTAGTTGACTAGTGTAGCTATATGCACATGTGCTGCATAGTCAAGAATGATAATAACCTATAGTTCTATGCATTGCTATTGTTGTGTTATATGTCGTTGATGAGCATGAAAGACTAACTTCTTGTTGTTATGAGCTATTAACTTGATGATTAGGGTCATTTCATTGAGATATTGATGTTATAATTTGGATTGGTCATATGCGTGATGGTTATGTTCATTGCCTTGAATATCTTGATGTTATATGTATTGTGTTAACCTGGTTTGACATATGTAGATGGTTATGGTTGCGATATTTAGGTATGAACCGACATATTTTTGATATGTTGTCGTACTAATCTAGACTAATAGTACATATATGATTGTTATGCATGAATGACAAATGCTTATGAGCGTATGATGTGAACATATTAGTTAGTTATTGTTATGGATATCACGATTTATGTTTGAATTGATATGTTGTGAAGTCATATCATGTTAACTAGCTTGATTGTGAAAACAAGATAGCCTCCCCTGAGATACATTAGGGTACGAGCTTGATTATGCCATATATGTGGTGCTTGACTGTGGATTATGTCACCTAGTTGGTTCATTTAATATGGTATGAAAGTTTGATGAATTGCGTAATATGAGTATGTGTTCAAATGATCTTGTTTTAAGTTGATTGTACTAAAATATATGTGTTGAGATAGTTGATATGTACTTGAGTATAGTATGTGATAGTTGTAGTATTATGACTGATGACTATGAGTTGATTATGGATTATGACATGATTGTCGTTCTTGGGAACGGTTGATTTCAAATTAATAGATATGATTGTCTTGATATTTGGAACATGTGGTTGACATGTGTGAGTAGTTGCAGGGTAACATGCTTGGTATTAGCATGACAAGGTAATAGATGATGTGTCTATATAACTAACAGTTGGGTGGTGTGACAACATATAGTAAGCCTCGATTCCAACAAGGTAAAAAGTTAAAGAAAGGAATTTGGCAAGAATTCCTTTGGCTATGTTTGGAAACCCTAATTTTGAACGAATGAGTGCTTTGCACACATGAATTCTTCTTAACCTTGATTTTGTATGAGATTACGTGGGTATGTGTTATATTCATGAACATTCACTTGACAAGTATATTAGCTAGTATTTAGCTACATGTGGATCTGTTAAAGGATTGGAGTCCCTTGAGAGATGACGTGGATGTGTTCAGTTGCAAGCAGGGTGCTTGGCACAATTAGATGAGGTAAATGGTGTATTATTATGTGTAATTATACATTGATAGTTATGTGTTTATGGCAGCATGATGCAAGGAGTTGCATGGAAAGATAGGTTGCCATGAAATCATGAAGATGGCTCAGGTTGAGCCTTCCTTGGGAACCATGGGGATTGCAACATGGTGTCAGTCTTGTGCTTTTGGTCTTTTGGGCTTGATTTGCAGTTTTGTTTATGGTTGGTGCAAGGCCTTGCCACTTTGTTGTAGTGTCATATCATTATGGGCTTTTGTGGTCTTCTTCTTGGTTTTTTCTTGCCTTCTCTTTTATTGTTTTGAGTCTTGCGAATTGGTTGGGAAAGAGGAAAGTTGATGGACCTCGGGGAGAGCTATGTCGTAGCGAAAGGTAATGTAAGATTCAGATGAAGCTCAGTGCATGAGTAAGCATAGCAGAAAGTAAGGCTATGGCAGTCGGTTGGACTCGCTGGGTCCATTGTGGTAAATGGACGGTAGTAGTATAGTCATGAGAAAAGTAACATGAAAAGGTAAAGTAAATGGATTTGAGGCGTCATATTCCTTGGCTATGTTGGGAATCGTTGTTCTCAATGTTGTGCACGTGTTGCATGAATAAAGGAATTTCTCTTAACTTAAACCTTATGTTATCTGGTAATTATGTTATGATCATGATTATGTTGATGTTTATATATGTATACATGGATGTATGTATGTCGTTGTTTGACAAGGTGATGATTGTTTTATGCTAACGATTATACATGTATGTATCTATGTATCTATGTCATTGTCTCATAGCAATTGTCAAGGATCATTCTTGTGAAGGAATATTTGCTTACGCAACTGAATGGCATGAAGGGGTTCCTGGTTCATGAGGAATCAAGTGGGAAGAGTAGTCATGAAAAATATACGAGGTCAGTATCATGTGGTTATGAGTTGATATTATGTGATTATATTATGACTATGTTGTGGACATGTTATACCAAAGGACACACCAACAGAATGAAAGCAGTGTGGTGGGACAAGCATGGATAAGAAACCGGAAGCAAGGTTGCTTGGTAGAGTTAATGTGGTTTTGGATCTGTGGTACTACTGTTATGCATATGTTTTATATGTTGTACATGTTGCATCTATGATGTGTGCATTTGTGGTGTTGTGTATACATAGCATGCGTACATGTTATTTATGCAATGTTATGTACAATATGGTACAAATAGGGTTGTGCTAATATTGCATATGGGGTGTTGTATACATATTGTATTGTCTTCATGATGTATATGAAATTTGTGTGCATATGGTGCTCTGTGCATGTTGGATATGCAGTGTTGTGTACGGATGATGTTATGTACATGTTGGATATGCAGTGCTATGTACACTTGGTGTTGCGTGCATGTTGTACATATGGTGTTGTGTGCATGATTGTACAAGTGTTTTTGTGAGCATGCGGTTCCGTGTACATGTTGTACATAGGGTGCTATGAGCATGCAGTGTTGTGTACATGTCGTTCATGTGATGCTATGTACATATGGTGCCGCGTACACATCGTGCGTGTGGTATTGTGTACATGTGGTATTGTGTACACGTTGTACAGTGGTGTAGTGTACATGTGGCATTGTGTACACGTTATGCAGGTGGTGCCATGTATATGTGATGTTGTGAACATGTTGTGCAAGTGGCGTAGTGTATAGGTGGTACTGTGTATATGTTGTACATATGGTACTGGTGTATGTTTGGTATTGTGTGCATGTCGTCAATGTTTTGTTATGGGCATGTGGTATTATGTATATGCATCATGTAGTCATGGTATTGCAGCATGTGTACTCGTTGTGTAGTACTCTGTGTAGGTACATGCATTGGGTGGTATTTCACATCAGGTATAGATGGATGCATTGTATTGTATACATTGGGTGTAGGTGTATGTGTTGTATGTCAGGTGTATATGCATGTATTGCATGGTGTCATATGTTGTGGGGTTGTATGTGTGTGATGCACACTATGTGTCTATGCACATGGTTGAGGAGAAGGCATTGTGTGTTTGTTGAGTGTAGCAAGCGATCCAGAGTGTGTATGGAACAAAGACAAAGGTAGAAGCTAAGGATTGAGGAAAGGATAAGTATCATCATTTTATTTCAATTTTATTATGCATGTGATTTATGACTATGGTATATGATGATTATATGTTATCTATGATTTTGGTTTATGATGGTTACATGTGATTTATGATTTTGACCTATGATGGTTGTCTTTTGAGCTAACTTGATGTGATTTTTTATACATGTTGATTTGGTCAAAGATGCTAGTTTGACTTCTTGTGATAGGAAGCAAACAGGATTCCAAGTGTACCTTATTGATGAACTACCAATGAGGTATGATTTGAAGTTATTTCAATTTATTTTGAATCTAATGGAAGTTGTGTTCTTGGTATAGGAAAAATGAACATGCCCAGTTGGGTGTTTGAAATCGACTGCCAGAATTAGTAGTAGCAACAAAGGAATTGAAACAAGCAGTAATAGAAACTGGGCCATTGTGGGACACTAGTACCCAATAGTGTCTATTGATTTCCATGAGCATGCTATGATCAGTATGATGTGTTGAGGTAGGTATATGCCTTGGTTTTTGTATCTTCTGATGCGAGGAAACCTTGCTAAGGGATGGACTGCCCAGGATGGGGGTGCCAGTGGAACTTGGAAGGTGAGTGACTGCACGGAAGGGGTGACCAGATTCCCGAGGGACTGTGTAGCAGAGAAGGGAAGGTCACAGATGGATTTGTTTTGGTCATTAGCATTGCCATATGGAATTAGATGCACATTGGGAGTGCGCCCTGGAACAATGAGCTGGTAACTGTTCGCTGAGAGGAAAAGTGGCGCAGGATTATAGCGTTGGACATTGGATGCAGATTTGACTTTGTAGTGGATTATGGACTTCCTGGGAAGGAGGTGAATCATGGTATTACTTTTAGGATGGAGGTGTGAGCCTATGGATTTCCTTGTTACGGATACATGCATCGTATTATTTTATTTAGTGGTTGAGAAAATCTGCATGTGTATATGTGTATAGGTGGTTGTTGGAAATACCGTATTGAGTTATCTTATAAAGCTCCAGTATGTGGTATGGTTTTTATCTAGTCATGTTGTCATGATGTTTTGCTTTTGAGTGGGTCATTCATTGTAAATACTGCAACGAGTTGTGTTATAAAACTCCATGCGCAATATGTTTTGTTTTTAGTAGTCATGTTGGTTATAAGTGTCTTTGAACACTGAGGATGGTGTTCCCCCAAGGGGGTGGGTTCTATAACAGCCCTGGTGAAAATTCCATGTAAAAATATATAAATACCACAGATGATGGGACATGTATTCCAAGTTGAATGGTGGGCGGGACATCCTAGTGGGTGTTCATTTGGGTGTTTATGGTTAAGGAAATTGGCAAAGGCAATGGCTAAGGAATTAAAGAGACAAAAATGTATTTTAGTACATTTATTTATAAAAATAATGGAAATTAGGAGAAAAAGGAGGTGAAAGGTCACAAGTTGCATGTGAGGAGGAAATTGAAAGAAAATAATGGAAATTGAAGAAAATAGAGGCCTCATTAATAAAAAGGCTTATGAGGATCATTGGGCAAGACTTGGTCAATTTAGTTTTGGAGCTCTCTCATTATTCTCTCTCAATCTCATACTCTTGGAGACTTAGAGTTTTCTTGGAACACTCTTGGAGGGTGTGGCATACTTGGATTCTTGGAGCAAGAAGGCAAAGGAAGAACATGAAAGTGCAAGAAGGCTTCGACATCAACAACTACATTAGATTTGCTTGCAGGTATCAAGTTGCATGCATGATTTATTCACTAGTTTTGACATGCATGGCACATGCATGTGGTTTCTTGGTTGTGATCTATCATTGGCATGGCGGATTTCCTAGATCGACAGTGGATTGCCTAGCCTTACCATTTCCTAGATAGCCATGGTGATTGTGGGTTTACTTTCATTGCTTTGTTTTTGTTGGTTCTCATGTTTCCTTAGCTTAGGTTGAGTTATTAGTCCTGGAAGCCCCTGTTGAACAAACACTTTGGAAGCCATGTAACAGCTTAGGTTGAGTTACTAGTCCTGGAAACCCTTATTTAAAAAATGCTCTGAAATCCCTCTAACAACTTGGGTTGAGTTACTAGTCCTGGAAGCCCTGGTTGGACAAACGCTCTGGAAGCCCTTGGTGGG
Organism: Pinus tabuliformis; assembly: GCA_031772625.1. NCBI lineage: Eukaryota > Viridiplantae > Streptophyta > Pinopsida > Pinales > Pinaceae > Pinus > Pinus tabuliformis. The sequence goes on along the minus strand of CM062813.1, from coordinate 799,640,646 downwards.
TTGAGTTACTAGTCCTGGAAACCTTGGTTGGACAAATTCTCTAGAAGCCCTATATAAGTTGTGGGTTGAGTTACTAGTTCTAGAAGCCTTGGTTGTACAAACACTCTAGAAGCCCTATATAAGCTGTGGTTTGAGTTACTAGTTCTGGAAGCCTTGGTTGGACATACACTCTAGAAGCCCTGGAAAGCTTTGATGGAGACCAATATGATGATGGTTTTTGTTGATGTCCAACTATGAGGTGGAATCACTATTTGATGGGTTGAGGTGGGTGGCCTCTAGAAGCCCTGGATGAGTTTTGATTGATGTGTTCTCTGAGATCCCACATTCATGCTTGGAATATGGCACAGGGGTGATTGGATGAAGAGAGACTTGGCTCAGCCAATTTATGGTCAGGTGGAACATGGTAGTCCCATCTCCATTTGGTTCATTGCATTTATTAATGAAAAAATTCATTCCCTTGATTTTGATTTGAAAATGTACTGATTTATATATGGATTTTGATGGGTGATATGTTTATTGTATTTATGTTCCTATTATGTTTTTTTATATTCACATTTACCCTGGAGGTTGTTACACCTGATCATTCCTCCCCACTAGAAGCCTTTTAGACCCCAAAAGATACTATCAATTGTTTAGCAATTGAGGGTACAAATCCCCCACCTTATCAGTCTACAACCATTTAGCTTGAGAATGTTGTTGTCTCTTGAGTCCCACTCTAAGGAATTCAACATCCCCTCTCTTTGAAGTCTTGGTTCTCTTATCAAGTATGAGATCCTGTTGAAGCTCATCTAGATATTCTGACAAGAAATCATTTATTGATGGTAGCTGAACATGCTCTCCTTGATCATCAATCAAAGGAGGCTCAAAAAATCTCATATTTTCAACATTAACAACGGATTATATTTGCATATAAGGAGGAAAATCAAGCTTAAAATCATTGTTTCCAATCTTTTCCAGAATTTTAAAAGGACCATAACAGATTGGTTTAAGATATTTACCTTCCCCTTGAAGTCTCTCTTTGCTAATATATAACCAAACTTCATCTCCAACTTGAAATTTATGATCAACCCGTTGTTTGTCATGCCTTGCCTTGTAGCTGCTTTGACTTTTCTCAAGTTGTTCCTGCACTGTATGGTTTATCAACTGAATTTGCTTTATGAACTTCCTTGCTTTATCGATGTCACTGTGACCATCGATGGCGACATCTTTCTCAAAGATGAAGTCCAATGGCGATCTTGGCAAGTACCCATAACATGCCTCAAATGGCAATGTATTTGTGGAAGAATGCTTTGCCCTGTTGTATGCATGTTGTATGTAATGCAATTGTTCATCCCACAACTTGGGATATTTGTTGCAATATCCTCTAAGAAGATGAATAAATGTTCAATTGACCACCTCAGTTTGTCCATCTATTTTTGGATGAAAGGTTGTGCTCTTCTTTAACTTTGTGTCCATTGTGTCCCAAAAATTTGATCAAAAATTCCCAACAAATCGAGAATCTCGATCACTTACAATAGAAGTAGGAAGGCTAAAATGAACCCAAATGTTTTGGAAGAAAAGATGAGGTGTTTTTTCAGCTATAATTTTGTTTTTACGTGGTGTTAGTATGCACATCTTGTTGAACATGTCTACAACTATAAACAAGTAATCATGACCTTTCCTTGACAATGGAAGACCTCCTACAAAATCCATTGAGATACTCTCCCATGGACGTGAAGGTACTAGAAGTGGAGTGTATAAACCAAGTATCCTGTTTCTAGGCTTACTTGTAGCACATAAAGAACATCCTCTTGTGAAACGAGAAACATTATCCAACATGTGTGTCCAATAACAATACCTTTGAAGATTTGCTACTGTCTTGCGTACACCAAAGTGTCCAGCAATCAATGAAGTGTGTGCCTCCCTTATGATATTGTTTCTTTCTCCCTGTGGAATACACAACTTGCCCAAGTGATACATAAAAATTTTATGTACATGATAATCCAACTCTTCAATTTGATTTCCTTGACTCAAGCTTGCATATACTTCTTGAAAGTCACCATCATTTGCATATTATTCTATGTAACTTTCATGCAAAATGGAATTATGCTTGAGTATAACAGATGAATTTACAATAGGCCTTGAAATCATATTAGCTACCTTATTGTAGATTCCCTTTTTATACCTGATAACCAAATGAAATTGTTGTAGAAAACCCATCCATCTAAAATGTCGTGACTGCTGCAACTTTCACTGTGACTGTAAATATTGCAATGGTTGATGGTCGGTATGGATGATGGTCTCCTTCTCCATTAAATAATACTTCCATTTCTTAACACTTTGTACCAATGCATAAAGTTCTTTGTCATATGTGGGATAATTAGTTACAACTCCATTGAAGATTTTAGAATGAAATGAAATGGGCTTACCATGCTACAATGGAACTGCTCCCATGGCATAATCGCTTGCATCCGTTTGAATCTTGAATGGTTGTCTAAGATCCGGAAGTGCCAATATTGGTGCTGAACTTATCTTTTGCTTCAAAGCATTAAATTCTTTTTCTTGTACATCTCCCTAATGGAAGACTTTCTTGACACTTGTCAATGCATGTAATGGAGCTGCAATGGAAGAAAAATTAGCAATAAACTTTCTCCAATATTGTGTTGCCCCTAAAAAGCTTATTATCTTTGTAACTGTATTGGGGTGGGCCAATTCAGAATGAATTCAACCTTAGAGGGGTCGATCTTAAGCTCACTTCTCCAACAATGTGTCCCAAATACACTAAAGAAGTCTTGCCAAATTCACACTTCGACATCTTTAAAAATAATTGTTCCTTTCTCAAGACATCAAGTGCTTTGTTTACATGCATGACATGTTCATCGCTTGACTTGCTCAATATGAAGATATCATGTAAGTAGACAATAAAAAAATCATCTAGAAATGGTATCGACACATCATTCATTACTCTCATGGAAGTAGCTAGAGCATTTATAAGACCGAAAGGCATAACAAGCCACTCAAACAATCCTTGTTTAGTTTTAAATGCAGTTTTCCAAATGTCTTCTTCAGCTATACTAACCTGATGATAACCACTTCGTAAGTCTAACTTAGTGAAATACTTTGCATACCTCAACTGATCAAGCAAATCATCAATTCTTGGCAGTGGATAACGATTCTTTACCATGATTTTGTTTAGTGCATGAAAATCCACACACATGCACCAAGTTCCATCCTTCTTTGGCACCAAGACAATGGGCGAACCACATGGCGAAGTAGATAGGCATATGATACCTTTGCTCAACAATTATTGAATTTGCTTTTTAATTTCCAAACTCTCCATAATAAACATGCGATACATGCAACTGAATCTCATGCTAAATTCCCCTCTTGGGAGGTAACCCCTTTGGTTCCTAAAACATCTCGCCATGCTTGGTTACCGCATCAAATAAATTAGATTTCAATTTATTATCACAACCTTAAAAAGATTCATAATAAATATCATTATTTTTCTTGATCATGAGAAGCACAAAATTTTTACTTGCATTTACTAGTCTCTTCATCTACCCTGCATTAACCAAAGAAATGTTCAGCATTTTGTGATGGGCTCTCACTATGTACTCCACCCCATTCTTGAGCAATATGTATTTGTTGTTATGGTGATAAAATATTTCTTTTCTATCATACAAATAAGGACTACCCAAAATGATTCCTGAGATGTCAAGTGGAACTACATCTAACTCAACTTCATCAATGAACTTTTCAGTAATGGCAAACTTGAATAAACACTTCCTTGTAACCTGTAAGTTTGCATGGTTTACTATCCAACCCAATGGATATGGCTTATGATGAGGTACAATTTCAAGGTTTATTTTTTTAACAAAGTCTTCTGAAATCAAGTTTGATTGTGACCCACTATCAAATAATGCATCAATCTTTGTATGATTTTAAATCACTCTAACATGAGACAAATCTTTTCTTGACTCTTCATTTGGAGTGTTGTTTTGACTATGTGATGAACTAGTGCTTGCAACAATTTATTTTCCTTTTGTAACCATGGCCGAAATCTTGGTCTCATCACCAGAATCTGAACCAAGGACATGTTGTGTGGTAGTGGTCATCTTTTGTTTTGCCTTATTGTTTTGTTTATTAGGCCTTAATTTGGGATGCAGTTTCTAGCAGTGGACTTCATCATGCCCCTCTTTGGAACAGTGTTTGCATGTGATTTTATCCCCTTCTTTATTCACACTTGCATTATATTTTCCCTTCCCTTTTCCACCCTTTTTCTTTCTCCTTACCCTTAAATGGCTTCCTCTTGCTACTCTCTCCCTGAATGTTCTTTCCACTAGATTCAAGGTGTGTGACTTGCACACATACCTCATCTAAATTGTTTGGATTAAACATAAGGATAGTATGTTTCAGATAGGAATGTAAACCCCAAATATATTTCAACAATGTATCTTAGGAATTCAAATTCACTCCTAATAGCAAAGCCCTTTTCCTAAACTCCTGTGTATAATCTTGGACTGTTTGGCCTTTAAGCTGCCTAAAATTCTGCCAACTCATAATGGCTTTTTGCATATAGGCTAAATGATAAAACTGTCTTTTAATTATAGAAACAAATTCAACCCAAGTGATGGATATCTTACCATGGATTCTCATTTCCTCTTGAGTCTTTGCTTCCCACCAAACTAATGCAACTCCTTCTAGCCTCAATGAAGCCAAATGGATCTTTATGTCGTCTTCTTGAAGGTTCTGAATTCTATAGTATACCTCCAACTGTCGAATCCAATTGTCCAACTTTTCTGCATTCACCTCTCCATTGTACATGGGAAGTTCAAATTTTATGTCCAATTTCAGTAATGGAGTCTTTCCTTTTGGGGTTTTTGAATGAGTATGGGCAGTTTCAGTGGTGGTAGTGGAAGATGATGTTGTGTGAGATGGTGAAGATGATGAGGAAGATTATGAATATGGTGGAGATGGAGGTGGATTTCCACCACTCCCTTTGGAACCCTTCTTCTCACCTTTTTGTCCTCCGAGCTTCCTTCTCCATGTGAAGGTTTAGAACTCTCTCCAACCATTCTAGTGCTCCTCTATTCATAGAGGATATTAACCATCTCAGTCAAAGCATAAAACGATTTCTTGAATTCTTCCTCTTCTGAAGAGGGACCTTCAGGCTCTCTTTCTCCAGACATAATGGTTGTGGATTTAGGCTCAGAAATTGGTTCTGCTTGTACCTCTTCAATCTCAATTGAAGGCAAAACTTGAGGAGTTTCAAGTGCAGCTGGAATTGGAACTTTGGGGGTGGAGATTGCGGCCTTATGGATCTCCTTCTTTTGTGCATTACCTCAGGAGTTGCAACCAATAGCTTTCCTTCTCCTTTCTACAACTTTAACCTTGTAAGCATCACAATTTTGCAACCATTAAAACCCTATTTGCACAAACTCAAGCAATCAAGCAATTCAACCTTTGCTCTGATACCAACTTGATCTGTTTGTGTATGATTAGTTTTGTTGTGCTAATAACAATTATAGATTTATAAACATATGCATGCTTATTACTTCTTGTGTTGAGCTTTCATTAGTTATTTGTGCATACAATCAGGTAAATTTCCTTACGTTTAAAAATACATTCATGAGAAAAATAGCTTTAGAAACAAATATTGAGCATCAAACATGTATAGTGCAACAAACCATCAAAGAGACACATTAACACAGTGTTTGTATGAAGGAGTTCACCCCTCCTGGGCTACATCTCCTTGGTCTAGCTTCCATGGCTTGGGCCTCTGTATTAGTTCAATGTGGAAAAAATGGTGTTTACAAAGATCTATGGCTCCTGATACTTGCACCAATGTGTTCAGAATGTCCAAATGTGCCAAGAACACCTCCTTTTAAGCTCAATTTGGTCGAAAATTGACTTCTCTAGAGCTTAGTCAGCCTTTTCTTACATTTTCTCCTCTAAATCTGGAACATCTCTAGTTAGTGCCACTAAAATTCGTGATAGTCCCGAATTTGGGGGCACCACCAAATTTACCGCCATATTAAACTTGAGTCAATTGCACTTAATTAATGGTTAATTATGGTTTAGCACTAACATAATCTGTGTTTAGCGCAACCGCAGTCTTAACTTAACCATAACTGTTGGAGGATTGAATGTGGTCACATGTGGTGAATATGTTGTATTAAATGTTGTAGCGGAATAGTCAGAGCATTGACCGTTAAGCATTGCACCATCGTGTTCACATGCTAACCATCAGGGTTGGAGATTGGATAGCCATTGGATAACCTGACAATTTGGGTTGTGGTGTTCACATGATAACGGTTTTGTAGAACTGTTTGGTTGGAGCCACCGACTTTACCATGACCGTGGCGGTCCATTACATTGTGTTCACATGGGGGGAGGGATGACCTGCGGGCTCGCCCTCCCCTCACTGCCAGCCTTCAAACGAATACAACATAAATATAAACTGTAAACTCTATGGTTAAGAAACATGGTGTAGAGCGGACGGTTAATGCTTGAGGTTGGTATGCGATAGGTTGTGTGTTCAACCCCAAACAATGCCAATAAATATTTCTCCATAGTAGACCACCAATACGACCCTTGGGAGGTGCCACGCGGTATTCTTCCATTGGTCTAAAATCAAACCAATAGGAATGAGCCAAATCACCACCATACAACCCAACCAAATGCTGACACTTGTCTACCCTTGATTCATTTTTTACCAACCATTAACAATGCCTAGTCACATGCCATCTTAGCAGTACGGACTACTGACTCTGCAGTGACTAGACATTTTTTTTTTTAAATTTCACCTGTTTAGAAAAGCGATCAAACACAATAACTTTCTCATACGAACCCAGTTTTTGACGAAACGAGTTGCATTGGGATCGTTTTTCCGAGACAGACACAGTCACTCAAGTTTTGAGCCAATTTGATAACTTTGATTTTTGAGCTAAATATTGAGCACCTGATCACTGATGTATGTGGTCCAATGCCAATGAAATATCTTGGAGGCTCTTTATACTATGTAACCTCTATTGATGTCTTCACTCACAAGACATGGATTTACTTGATAAATACAAAGGGTGAAGTCTTCAACAAGTTTCAGGAATTTAAGGTTGAAGTGGAAAACTTGAAGCAAAAGAAAATCAAGATTTTAAGATCGGATAATGGAAGAGAATACACTTCCAAGGAGCTCATTTCCTTTTGTGAAGAAGTTGGGATTAAGAGGGAGTGGATAGTCTCTTACAATCCACAAAAAAATGGGGTTGTTGAAAGAAAGAACATAACCATTGAAGAATCTGTTAAGGCAATGATGCATGATCTATGGAAACTAGGGAGTGAAGAATCTATGGAAACTATCTATATTCAAAATAGAATTCCTCATAATATTTTGGAAGGTGAGAAGCTTGAAGGAGAATTCACCGAACATAAACCACATGTTGGACATTTGAGAATATTTGGTTGTCCAGTCTATATCAATGTACCTAAAGATAAGAGAAAGAAGCAAGAGCCTTCAAGAAAGAAAGGAAGATTTGTTGGATATAGTGAGTAATCAAAGGCATATAGAATCTATGTTCTAGGTAAATGACAAGTTGAAGTCAGTAGGGACGTGACCTTTAATGAGAATGTTACCTATTGGAAATATAAAGAAGTTGCCATGGAATATGATGATGACGAAGAACATGAAGCTCCCAAGGAAGAAGATTCTGGTTCATCCAATTCTTTAGAACATCCTACATATCATCAAGAAGAGCTAGAAGGGCCTAACGATCCATTGGACCCAATTGTTGTTCCTAAAATTAGGAAAAGGATAACTTGGCTTAAATCCACTTTGCAGGAAGTAGAAGGACATACAACACCACATAGCATCTTCAGTGAAAGCAAGAGACCGAAGAGGCATTCTGGATATGTAACATTAATGACTAGTATAATTGATTTTTAACCTCCCACATTTGAAGATGCAAATCGCCAATAAGTTTGGAAGGATGTGATGTTGGAAGAATATTAATCGATTATGAAGAATTATGTATGGGCGATTATATTGAGACCTCAAAGGAAGTTAACGGTAACCTCCAAATCGGTATACAAGATCAAGCATGAAGTGGATGGAAATATTGATAAATACAAGGTGATGTTTGTGGCTAGAGGGTTCTCCCAAAAAGAGGGAGGACTACGATGAGAATTTTGCTTCAGTTTCCAAGTGTACTACCATTAGATCTATTATTTCTATTACTTCTACTACAGGCTTGAATTTACATCAAATGGATGTAAATACTACTTTCCTCAATTATGTGATTGAGTAAGAAGTGTACATCGAACAACCTCAAGGTTTTGAGGTACATGGAAGAGAGTCTCACATTTTCATATTGAATAAAGCCTTTTATGGACTTAAGCAAGAACCTAGAACCTAGTACTCTCGAATTGACAACTACTTGACAAGACTTGGTTTCTCCAAAAGTGATGTTGATCCAAAGCTATATATCAAGGTTGAAAAGAATGAACCTATGATTCTATTATTATATGTTGATAACTTATTTCTGATGAGTGTGGAGCATCTCATTATTCAGTGTAAGAGGGAGTTTACCTATGGATTCAATATGAAGGATCTTGGTTTGATGCACTACTATCTGGGACTAGAAATTTGGTAGAATCCTAGTGAAATATGCCTTGGTCAAGGAAAGTATATTATCAAGATCCTGCAAAATTTTGGGATGATGGACTATAAGTCGATGACAACTTCCGTGGTGAAAAATTTGAGAAAGTTGAGAGACTCTAAGTCATATTTGGTAGATCGATCCATGTACTGAAAGTTGATTGGCTCATTGATGTATTTGGTTAATACCAGGCCAAACATTTGCTTTGTAGTGAATATTATAAGCCAGTTCTAGGTGGAATCGAGACACACTCATTGGATTGTAACAAAAAATGTATTGAGACATTTGCATGGTACAACTAATTATGGTTTGAGTTATGTCTCAAACAGTGTTATACAACTGCAGGGATATATAGATGCAGATAGGGAAAGGAGTTTTGAAGATAGAAAGAGTAAATCTTGAGGTTCCTTTAGTTTGGACTCCACTATGATTTCAGGATGAGCAAGAAGCAAGCATTTGTTGCACTCAACACTGCCGAGGCAGAGTATATTGCATCTAGTTTAGCGAGTTGTGAAGTAGTGTGGCTTCAGAAATTACTTGTAAGACTATTTGATTAGGTTCTAGAACCGACCATGATATATTGTGACAATCAAAGATATGTGAAGTTGAAAGAGAACCCAATTTTCCATGACAACCGAAGCACATTGAGATTAAGTACCACTTCATCTTTGACATGGTATAGAAGGGAGCAATGGAGCTCCAATATGTCTCTATTGATGGGCATATAATTGTTATTCTTACAAATCCTCTGTTCAAAGCGATGTTTGTATACTTCAAGGAAAATCTTAGACTTATTGATAATATTTCTCTTAGTGAGAGGGAGTGTTGATGAGATAACATAATGTAATGAAATTCTCCCTATATCAGGTATATTGACTTGAATTAGGGAGAATGGTCTGGTAGAGGACAATCATTCTTGATATGTTTAATATGTTGACCCGAATTAGGAAAAATGGTATTAAAGCATCATACTTGTTTAGCATCAAGCCCCAAATTACTCAAATAGAGTGTGGCCTTTGAATATTCACCATGTGTCAAAGATATTGACCCAAATGGTGGTGAACCAAAACTAGTCTATATACCATGTGTCAGATAAACCCAAATTATGGTGACTAGTTGATACTAAATGGTGTACCATGTCTTAGGAGTACCGACTAAGATTATGGTGAGGATATACCATAGGTCTAATATACCAACAAGAATTATGGTAACTTGTTGATCCTTTTGACTTACCATGTGACAAATTTGTTTGACCAAATTATGGTAATCGGTCGATGCTATTGGTTTACCATGTGTCACGATTGTTGACCTGATTATGGTAATTGAATTATGATGATGGTTCGTTATAACCTTTTCTTAGTGAAAATTTTCAACAACAGAACATCTATCTAGTCATTATGAATACCTCCCTAGCTAAGAGGAAGTGTTGAATTTTGTAGCTATGGTCAATTTTCATAATTTATATTTTAGCCCTTGAAATATATAATGTAATTGTAAGACATATTCTTCATGTCATTTTCACTGTTTAGCCCTTAAAAGAATTATTGTAAGACATGTTCTTCCGAGTTGGTATCAAAAGAGAAAATTTTGAAATTTTAATTTTGAGTTTTTGGCTCCAAACTTGTTAAGTTGGCCCTCCTTCAAGTCAATTTGCCCCTAGTGAAGAGATGCACCCATTCGGATAGGCAGAACACTATATATAGAGAATTCAACCTCCTCCTCAAGGCACCATTTAATCTCACACACAAGAAGACATATTTCGGGCATCTAAGTGAAGAATAAGATGTTAGAGAATTATATATTACAGAGCAATGGAACACATAAAATATTGCAGAAATATAAACATAGAAAACACATAAAATAAGAGAGACACAAATATATGTGGTTCACCCAGTTTGGGCTACGTCCATGGAGAAACAACCAGTCCTTCTTTTATATTATCTAGCAAACTGAAGAGATACAACCTACATCATATCCACTATAATTCCCTCTTCGCTCTCAATATCCTCTCTCTTCCTCACTCAAAATACATATATACATAGACGCAATACAATTCCCTCATATATAGTGAGGGGTTGCCTTCTAGGGCAAAAAACCCTAAATTAAACATAACTTCTACCGTCAGATCTCCGCCTAATGAACGACCCAAATTGACTACGAAATTACAACATTTTACAAGGCAATTTTACATCTATTCTTAGCTTTGGGGGCGCTGCCCCCGATCCCCTCGCCAGGGGGGGGGCTCCCAAAGGTCACAGCCAACCCCCCTGGAACACATAAAATACTGCAGAAATATAAACACAAAAAACACATAAAATAAGAGAGACGCATATATACATGGTTCACCTAGTTTGGGCTACGTCCACAGGGAAACAACCAGTCCTTCTTTTATATTATCAAGCAAACTGAAGAGATACAACCTACAACAGATCCGCTATAATTCCCTCTTCACTCTCAATCTCCTCTCTCTTCCTCACTCATAATACAGATATACATAGACGCAATACAATTCCCTCATATATAACGAGGGGTTTCCTTCTAGGGAAAAAAACCCTAAATTAAACATAACTTCTACCGTCAAATCTTTGCCTAATGAACGACCCAGATTGACTACAAAATTACAATGTTTTACAAGGAAATTTCACATATATTCTTAGCTTCGGGGGTGCTACAAACGGTCCCCCTGCAGGGGGGGGGCTCCCAAAGGTCGCAACCGCACCCCCCTGGAACCCCCCTACAGCGAATATTTTATGGGCGGCAACACGAACTGGGGTCCAATGCGGTGATACCTTTGAATACAGAAGATAATCATGCTCCACACCCAACATAAGAAGGGAAAATTCATCTCAAGAATATTTATTTCTCTTTATCTACTTCACACATGTGATTTTCTAGATATTTTTTGGTAGTAGGTCAAACTTCTGGGCAACAAGGCTGAAATTCTGGGCAACAGGGCTGAGTTTCTGGGCATATTCTAGGAGGATGAAATTCAGCCTAGGAAGATCCGAGAGGGCTGAAGTTGAAGGGAAATATTTTGACTTGATAAAAGGGTTGTTTGACTAGCTTTGACCATAACATTGTTGGTCAGTTTGACCTCATAGTTGACTAGCTGAATCACATGTATCTCTTGCTGAACTAAAGAATTTATTTTAAGGAAAAGGTTGTTGGGATTTTCCCCCAAGTGGGTTTTCCTAGAGTAAATCTTGTGTCCTCTTTGTGCATTGTGATCTCTACTATCCTTGTGCATTTATGGTTGAATTTCTGAAGTGTAATTTCTTAATGATAAACTATAATTGTTAAAAGAAGATCTACATCATTAGAAGTAATTATTAGTAATTCAAAAATTAGTGCTTGTATACATTTCACTTGAAGAATCAACACGATCATGGAATCATCCACTAGGGAGGGTTAAACCTCCACTTTGCGACCTCTTAAACAATATTTTATTGGACATTGCTACTGCAAATTCACACACTTATTATCCTCATAAATTTAGGAATCATAACTCCTCGATGCACTCATCACATAGGTGCATCTCCTCTTTATGAAATTTCCTAGCATTGCAATAACTGTCGGTGACTATCCTCACACCCAACAAACTCTTCCTAGCTCCTTGCATTAAACACTCTCCTTGGAGGGTTTGGGTTAATCTATATTTGATACCATGTTAAAATTACAAAGAGAAATTAACTAAGAGAGATAAATTTACCAGCAACAAAAAACACAAATAAACACAATGTTTATATTGGTTAACCCCAATTCAGGGAAAAACCAGCTAATAAAATATTATATTAGTGTCTCTTGGCCAAACTTGACTAAGATGGACAAGTGAGCCTTCACCTCTCACATCCCTAGCACATTATAATGAAGTCTTCCCAATCCCTTTAAAAGTCTCATTACATGCAATCTATGAGCACAAAACAATGGGAAACCAAAGCCATGTGTCCAATCCACCATTGTTCACCAAATAACTTTGACTCTTTCACTGCAATAAGTTTACCTAACTAATGGCCTTATACATTAATTGTGTAACTCCTAAGTACCTCAAAGTAGAGAGGTTAGGAAATAACCCTAACATTAAGTTGTTAATAAACATCTGTCAAATATTTTTCTATAATACAATGTTCAATCATCACACACTCTTAGATCATGTCAACACTCTTGATTGATAAATCACATTAATTTTATGTTAAAACATAAATTGTTAAAAAACACTTCTCCTACCATTACATTAAACCATTATAATCAACTTAACAACATTTTGATAATATATCAACAATGTATAACTTTACTTAAAAAAATAAAATATAACTAAAAAAATGATATACCTTGACCCTAACCTACTTATCTTTTGTGAGCACATAAAATATCTTCTTTCATACTCACCAAGAATAAATATTTTTAATAATTTAAAAATATAAATGGTTTCATGTAATATCTGTATTTAGGCTTTTGTGATCCATAATGAATTAAACAAAGTCTTTCGGTAGAAATCACATAAGAGAAATTTTTTGCCGACGCATTTCGAACCAACTAGTGTGGTTCATCATCAAGACCAGATGAAGAGGCAGACCATGGCAAAGGCTTAAACAGAGAGCAATGCAGAGACCAAAATTTCAAGTAATGGCTATATTTGAACAATAATATTTAAATTATGATATTAATTTAGTAAACCCTACCATTAAGCAACACAATCTTTTTTCATCGTTCAATAATACACAAGTATCACAAGATATAATGAGTTATTACCTACATTAAACATTTATCACTGTTAATATATTTTATTTTATTCCATATATAATAATAGAGGATTTGATTTTAGCTCTAATGTAAATTGAAACACAACTTAAACATGTTGGTTTGAGAAAATTATAATGGTAAAAGTATGAAAAAAATACAAGTAATAACAAGGGCTACATAGTAGCTAATACCTTCCGCTTAACTTAAATATAACTTCATTAAGCAAAAAAATAATGACGACAAAGATTTCATCACAAAAAAAAAACAACTAATAAAATATTGTATTATTGTATTATTCACGAAAATAGAAATAATAGAAAAAAGAAAAAGAAAAATTCAAAAAGTTAAATAAAAAGGAAATAAAACAAAAAACAAAAAAGTAGTAACTAATATAAATGATAGTTATTAAAGAAGACCTCAACCAATCACCTTACAAATAAATAAATTTAAATAATAATAAATAATAAATTCCTAATGTTAAACTATAGATAAGCATCATAAATTTTTGGTCAAAGTCAAACTAATACCCAGTCAAAGGAAAAATTGAAGCGTTATACCATGCCTGTGGCAGGTATAATAAATGTAAATGAGTCTGACATAGGAAAAACCACATAAAGGCAATTTCCTTGGTTTCCACAATCACCTTACATAAACTTGTGGGTTATGGCCCACCTATACAAATCAGAAGCGATTACAATGGTGGTTTAAACAAAAAAACCCCACCAATCATCAGATGCAACGATATAACACATAATCTGCCAACTAATGTCGGTCCCACCTGAATGCACAAAACCGGACTCCAAATAAAATAAGGTCGCGTCCATACACTTCTCGGGTCCACTCAGCAATTGAACAACAATTGAACATCAATTGAACAGCAATTGAACAACAATTGAACATTGATCCTCCCATGTTGACTTTCCCTTTTTGCACAGGTGCTTCACTCGACGTCATTGATCTTACCATTCAATCCAACGGTCGTTGATCCACCCAATCATCGCACATCGCATATCACAATTTCTCCTGGCCAGGGTTCATTCACTCATGAATGATGTGATGCAACATTAATCCAACGGTCAGCATTAGCAATGATCCAACAGATTACAGCCCTTCAACTAACACACAGGTTAAAACAGACCTAACCCCCACCATTGATTTTGACGTAAGCAGTTGAAATTGAGATCAACAACTAGGATTTAGTACGGTGCTTGTTAAAATTGGCAACCAGGGCAAAACTTCATGGGGGTCATCTTATTCATGGCTGATAGTATTTTTATTAGATTCCTCTCGTCGAGAGGTGTAGGATTGATCTAAAGATCATCCGATTCTGATAAGTATTCATGGAGATATGAATTTATTTTGATTATGGAATTATTATCAAGCCAACCTACAACTCATGTAGGCTCAGAAGCCCAACAGTTGCATCTATTCACCCACCAACGTTGTGTATAAATATAAGAGGAGTTTTCCTCATTTGGACTCACTCATCTCATCACATCTCTCTCTCTCTCTACTACGCAGAAATGAGTCTCTTCTCTACTGCGCTGAAATGGGTCTCTCTCTCACACATGTGAAGCCGGAAGCTGTTGAATTTGAAGTTGCAACTGCAGAAGTAAAGATTGACTTGCGTGGCCTAGAAGATATCCTCTTTGGAACTGCGATGTAGGTTCATCTGAACCTCCTCTGAAAGCCACAACTTTTGGTGGTGGAATGAAGTCAATCTGATGAATGGTTTGCAAGATATCGACTGCCCTAGTTTGAAGCCGGAAACTGCTGAAACTGAAGCTGCAACTGCAGAAGTAAAGATTGACTTGCGTGGCATAGAATATCTCCCCTTTGGAACTACACTTTAGGTTCATATGAACCTCCTCTGAAAGCCGCAACTTTTGGTGGTGGAATGAAGTCAATCCGACGAACGGTTTGCAAGATATCGACTTCCCTAGTTTGAAGCCGGAAACTGCTGAAACTGAAGCTGCAACTGCAGAAGTAAAGATTGACCTGCGTGGCCTAGAAGATCTCCTCTTTGGAACTGCGTTGTAGGTTCATCTAAACCTCCTCTGGAAGCCGAAACTTTTGGTGGTGGAATGAAGTCAATCTGACGGTCGGTTTGTGAGATATCGTCTACCCTAGTTTGATAATGAAGCCGCTAATGCTGATGCTACTGATCTAGGGTTTGCTACTGTTGATATGAATCAGATTTATTGTACTATTTCTCTCTGCTAAATTATTGAAGATAAAAGAAGATTTGATCAAATGGTTTCCCCACACATTGTGGGGTTTGTCCCTGGCTAGCCGCCACATCTTGTGTCTCTTGTCTTGGCTTGTTTTCTGTCGATTGTTTAATGTTCTATCTGCACTTTACTTTATGTACGTGTGATTGCTAATCTTTGGAATATAATAAGGAAAATAAGTAAACTATTATAAGCATAGAACATACCATAACTTAACAGTGCTTCAACCTCAATCAAGACACACGTAGACTCCTAACCTCTGCAGTTACGCATTTCACTTTGGCTTATTTCACTTTGCTCCAATTCCTCAGGAACCAAATCTCCATGATAAATCTTCATGTTGGTTTATAACATTCCAATTCCACACACGCAAATCTTCCCATCTGTTGTTCCATCAGATTATAACACAATTTCCGCTTTCCTTTGGCATTCAGATTGCATTCAACATGGATCGTTGAATGTTACTCCACTCCACCTTGCAACTATACCTCTGTTTCTTTAACACCACTTCAAACTGGAATACATAATACTCTGTATTATTTCCCTTCTTTAGATTTCATAATTCATTCTTTACTTGTCCTGTACATTCATTCATCATGATTTATCACACAAAAACCATAAATTCACAATTACAGATCACTCAGCACATAAAATGAATGACACACACAGTCACAATGAATCCAATTTCCTCATTCATTAAACACATGTACATATACAAATAAAAACCTATTTACAATCTAGCTTTGGCCTGATCTGCCTTTACATGGTCTGTATCAGTGGCCCTTTCTCGTTTCAATGCCTGTAAGCTCACAATCCAACCCTCCTGTCTACTAACTCCCTCACTAAATCCCCCTTTAAGCCTTCGAGGCTTACAAATTATACACAAAAGGGTCCTGTTAACCAATTTTGGTTCAAATCCTGAATAATTTCACCTGAATCCTAAATATCCTAATCTAATCCCTAAAATCATGAAACTAACTCCTAGTTCCTCTAACCCACACACTATTCTTGAAATCTCTCTTAACGGGAAAATTTCATTACAATATCCTCACTATTATACAATCCTCATAAAAGCATAGGAAAATAGATAGTTAATCACTATTTAGGGAATCAGATCCCTTGAAACGCAAGACCCTATGCTTACTAAAATGCAATGGTTTTTCTGAGCAGGATGCTCCTGCATCAGACTCCCCATGTAAGAAAATTTATGACCTCCTGGTCATAAGTCTGAATAATTGATTCCTACTGGATCCTAGATTTTATTTTGTAATCTGTATTTTCTTGTCAGTTGTTCTCCAGGTATCCATACCTTATGCTGCAATGCTCCACTTGCCATGCTTTCATAGTCTGTTGCTGTCTTCCTCTTGTTGTTGCTTCTTTCCTTTCTTGTTATCGTCTTCTTCTAAGACACTTTCATCATTAACCTTCTTACCAACTCAATTTCTTTGTCCAGTATATCCTCTGTCTGTTGATTGCCTTCAACTCTTAAATGTTCAATTCTCATTACTGCCACTCTTTTATCCTTACTCTCTTGTTCACTATTGACTTGCACCTTTTCAGCTACTGCCATATTGTCCTCCAAGACCATTTTCTGCTTTCGTTCATTGCAACTGATAACTTCCTCTTCCTGATTGTCATTCATGACAATTTCTTTGTCTTCCTTCTTCAGTAATTTATCCTAGACATTTATCCTCTGCTTTTCAAACTTTCTTCTTTGAAGGTCTAAGTCTCTATATAACTCAATGATTTTACTTGGAGTAAAATTTGGAAATTTTACACAATCTCCCATTTCTTCATTTGCTATTTACCAATCATCAGATGGTCCTTCTTCCTTTGTTAAATCTTCCTTAACATCTTTCATAGATGTTCTTTCTCTTCTTCTTTCATTTGGTCGTCCACCTATGCCAAATATGTTCCAGTTTCTACAACAAAATCTGCAATCATAAGACAATTATCAAAATAAAAAATACAAGGCCTACGTACCTCTTCTTCCTTTGGCAACCTTTCTGTACGTTACTCTGATCTTTCCTTTAACTCCTCTGTCAGCACATTATTATGTTGATTCAAACTGAAAGAAGCCTTAAGACTATCAACAAGTCTCTTTTCCACACCATCTATTTTAATGACGCCTCTCTGCACTTGTTCACTGCAGTGAATTGTTTCTTCTCCGATCTCATTGTCAGACTCTGCTTCAAAACGTTCATCTTTTGGAAGGTATTCTTCTATGTTTTTGACAGCTTTAAAAGACTGCCTATCTTCTTCCAAACCTGCAACCATACACAAATTATCAGTTTTAAAAACATAGGACCTTATGGTCTCATTTGATGCTTCAGTCATCAAGTCTTCTAGCTGCTCTGAATCATTCATATGATTCAACTCCTTTGTCTCTTCATTACTTTCAAAAAGTAATGGTCCATGTTCTGGTTCACATACCAAAACTTCAACACTTTCTCCAACATTTTCCTTTTGCTGTAGCTCAACTCTTTCGAGCTTCTCTGTCTCCAATTTGACATCTATAATCTATTCAAGTTCCCTCAGCTCCTTTATTAACTGCATATTTTCTTGTTGATTCCTCTTCTCTTGTAGCCTCTGCCACTTCACTTTCTTCCTCATGACAAAACCATATTTCTGGTCCTTCTCATTTCTCTGCAACATTTACATTAATACTTCAAGTTGAACTGCCATCTTAGCCATTTCTTTACAATATTTTTTGCCACTCATTCTCATGCCATTTACCTTGACATCTTTCTTCTTTTTTCCTCTGCTGCGATCTCTTTCAGAACCTCCGTTATGACTGTCACTAGTTATCATCCTTTCCATCTCCATGAGTTCCTCACTCACTTTACTATGAGTTGTGCACGCCTCTGTAACAACAAGTCTTCCCTGCTGCCCCTTACCTCACCAAGATCTCCTCTGTACTTGGTCTTTTGGCAAGTACTTATCCTCTATCTGGAACCTCCTTGAGCATTTTCCTCTGCTCCTTCTAGGCCTCAACTCATCTGCACTTTAAGAACACAACTGTCCTTTTCTTCCAATCTTTAGCTGGAACATTTAGGTTCTGACTGCCTCTTCATTCACTTAGAAACTCTTACCATCTTCCTTCATCCCTTAGCAATTCTACCCACATCCTCTGTGGAATTGCCTTTATGAGCTGCAACAATACCTCTGCAGTAACAAGTCTCCTTCTTGCTACATATGCCTCACTAAGCTTCTCTCCTATGAGCTCAGTGTGTTAGCATTTCTCTGGTTCTTTCCTCTAGAACCAATTGAGCACTCCTTGTTCTAGGTTGCTGCAATCTTCTCACCTTCTTATGCTACTATATGTGCAACAATATAAAAACCACAAACTCTCCAATCTTCAAATCAAATTAAAATAAAAACATATCATCTCACCTTCAAGATCTCTGCATGATCTTGTTCTACCATTCACCTGCACTTTGAATGGACTGTTCTTTTATTCAGCGTTCAGCTGTATCTTCAAACTCTGCTACTTCAAGAACTTGCAAAAGTCCCTCTTACAGTTTAACTACTGTAATCTTGCTCTAAATTCTCACTCATTTGATTTCTACTAATCATTAGACAAACTTGCATACCATCACTTGTCTTCAGGATCTCACCACTCCTGCAAATCTTGTTTCAGCAGATCTCCATATTTCCACTGCGCAAATTTTCAACATTCAGCTACTGTCAATCAGATTTAGAATCTGATTCTTTCTTTCAATCTCCTAGTTGTATCTTGGTAAAGCTCTAATTGTTAGTAACAATTACTCCTTCGTTGAGTTTTCTTTCACTATTTCGTTCTTGCTCTGAGTTCTTCAAAAACATTTACTTGTTCCTGCTCTGATACCACTTTGACGCAGGAAAACCGCCTAAAGGCAATTTCCCTGGTTTCCACAATCACCTTACGTAAACCTGTGGGTTATGGCCCACCTATACAAATAGAAAGCGATTACATTAGTAGTTTAAACAAAAAACCCCACCAATCATCAGATGCAGCGATATAACACACAATCTGCCAACTAACATCGATCCCACCTGAATGCACAAAACCGACTCCAAATAAAATAAACTCACGTCCATACACTTCTCGGGTCTGCTCAACAATTCAACAACAATTCAACAACAATTGAACAACGGTCCTCCCACGTTGACTTTCCCTTTTTGCACAGGCGCTTCACTCGACGTCGATGATCTTACCATTCAATCTGATGGTTGTTGATCCACCCGATCATCGCACATCGCATATCGTAATTTCTCCTGGCCAGGGTTCATTCACTCATGAATGATGCGATGTGATATTAATCCAACGGTCAACATCAGCAGTGATGCAATGGACTACAGCCCTTCAATTAACACATGGGTTAAAACAGGCCTAACCCATGCCGTTGATTGTGACGTAAGCGGTTGAAATTGAGATCAACGGCTAGGATTTAGTACGACGCTTCAGCCTCAATCAAGACACCTGGAGACCCCTAACCTCCGCAAGTTACGCATTTCACTTTGCTCCAATTCCTCAGGAACCAAATCTCCATGATAAATCTTCATGCCGATTTATAACATTCCAATTCCACATGCGCAGATCATCCCATCTGTTGTTCCAACATATTATAACACAATTTCCGATTTCGTTTGGCATTTAGATTACATTCAACGTGGATCATTGAATGTTACTCCACTCCACCTTGCAACTATACCTCTATTTCTTTAACACCACTTCGAACTGGAATACATAATACTCTCTGTATTATTTCCCTTCTTCCAGATTTCGTAATTCGTTCTTTACTTGACCTGTACATACATCTATTAAATCTGACTAGAATCACATGGATTCTACCCAGACGGTAAGTCTTTTGTCACTCAGAAAGACTTTCAAAAATTCAACTTGAATTCATTCATCATGGTTTATCACATAGAAACCATAAATTCACAATTACGGATCACTCAACACATAAAAGGAATGACACACACAGTCACAATGAATTCAATTTCCTCATTCATTAAACAAATGTACAGATACAAATAAAAACCTGTTTACAATCTAGCTTTGGCCTGATCTGCCTTTACATGGTCTGTATCAGTGGCCCTTTCTCGTTTCAATGCCCGTAGGCTCACAATCCAACCTTCTTGTCTACTAACTCCCCCTTTAAGCCTTCGAGGCTTACAAATTATACACAAAAGGATTTTGTTAACCAATTTTGGTTCAAATCCTGAATAATTTCACCTGAATCCTAAATATCCTAATCTAATCCCTAAAATCATGAAACTAACTCCTAGTTCCTCTAACCCACACACTATTCTTGAAATCTATCTTAACGGGAAGATTTCATTACAATATCCTCACTATTATACGATCCTCATAAAAACATAGGAAAATAGATAATTAATCACTCTTTAGGGAATCAAATCCCTTGAAACACAAGAATCTATGCTTACTAAAATGCAATGGTTTTTCTAAGCAAGATGCTCCTGCATCAGAGTCATTAAAATGTTATCATATTTGTATTAGCGTGTACAAATTTTATATGTTGCTATGTGATATAAAGTATGAAAAAGAACATTGAGAATGATAAATTGTTTTATATTGTTATCCCAATTGATCAAAACATGTTGTGTGGGAATTCATGGGGTTTTATGTTAACTCTTGGCAGATTTCTTCCGACCCACATCAATGGATTGCTTAAAATGAATTCATTCGTTGAAACCCTTTTCTTCATTCTTCAGGAGGCACTACGGTACGAGAGTAGATCCTCCCAAGTTTGGATGACTAAGTGGTGCCATTAATGGGGTTTAATTATCTATGAGACATTATATAGGTTATTTGTCAGGGATTTAAAGGGTTTTAAAAGTTGTTGGATAGTGAAATCCTTTGACATGACTAGCTTGGAATTTGACTTTTAATATAGAATTTAGCAAAGTCCTGTAGTTGATGATTAATCTATTATTAATGAGTCTAGTTAGTAATTATGATAGCAGATATCTTATTGCGAATAACATATATCTTATGGTGAATAATCTTGATGGCTCTAGGGGGGAAGAAGCATTTACCTATTACAGTGATGGTGCGATTTGATATTTTTTCCGTTCTTCTTTTTTGGGGAAAATAAAGGTAAAGTATTTGGGAATTGGTCAATGATGCATGTAAGTATGATATTGTTCAGTTATGCAACCCTTTTATGTGGATCCCTATCATCCATAAGTCTTCTAGTGATTATGTCCGGAGTAAATAGACAAGTTCTTTTTGGTATGATGGACAATTTATTTTCCTGATCCATTCTTCCCAATGAAAATTTTTATTCAGATGTCACGAGTATTTTGAAAAAATATAATATATTTATTTTTTATTTAAAAAGTTAAATTTTCCACATAAATAATTTGTTTTAGTTATCTATTTAATGTTTTTAAAAGTTATAATATAAAAAAATTTGCAATATATATTTTTTAAAATTTATAGATGTATCATTTCGATAGAAAGAACTTATATTTACTATTATATTTTTTTTATTTGGGAATAGGATATTGTATAAGAATTTTAATTTATTATATTAATTTTATTTTTTTGGGGAATAGGATATTGTAATGGTGCATATTTTTCATATTGTATTTGAATTTGTTTTAAATATGTATTATAATTAGAATTCAATTTAAAATATAGTGTTTTAAAAATATTATTATTTTTCATATTAAAATTATGTATTTATTGTAAAATTGTTTTACATTTTTAACTATTTTTAGTTGTGTTAATTTCATATAGAAGAAATGTTGTAATATCTTATCTTTGTAAAGTTGCACATTGGGAGAACATGCTAAGCAAATACAAATCTCCAATTGTGTATTATTAAAATGAGTGAACATGCTCTCTCTATATATGTATATATAAATATAAACATTCAAAGTATCTTTATCAAATAATACACCAAATTTGAATTTAACATTGATTTGAATGGAATGATTATTAATATTATATTAAACATTATTAATTTCTTGCAGCTAATCTTATAACAAAAATTCTATGGGTTCCATGTGCTTCTTTTTAACAAAAATTCATCAAATACAAATTTCCAATTATATTTGCAAATAAATAATAAAGTTGGACATGTGAGAACATGCTAAACATATATAAATTTCCATTAATGATGAAGAACATGCAATAATATGCATTGCTCGCATGATCTCCGTAAGTATTAAATAATATGAAGAAAAAAAAAAGAAAAAAAAAAAATCCTTCATTATTTTTACACACAATCAACTAAGAAAACATTTTGAATTGGCGCTCAACCATCCAAATATATGTCATAAATACATGGTTCATATCTTTTAAAATTCAATAATTAAACTAAGCAACAGGGAACGCTAGCAATGCGGCCTTGTTTATATTATGCGTTGTATGATACATTTTAATAATAAGATTAGGTTTTAATTATTAAAAGATGTTTGAATTTTATAAAATTGTATATGATTCGGTGTATTATGTGTTTGCGTTTTCTTTAATCGTATTTTTTATTATGATAAATAGAGAATAAAAATTACATTTTGTAGATACTAAAAGTGTATATAAACTAAATAAATAGATAAACGGAAATAAAAAACAAAAATATGATTAAAAAAATGAAATCAGAATATAAAACTTTAAAAACAACAAAATTAATATACCATGTATTATTTATTATTGTTGATACATAAAACTTATTAACTTAAATATAAAACTCTAAAAGCAACAAAATTAATGTACCATATATTATTGTTCAGACATAAAACTTATTAGCTTTCTATAATTATAGAGCTTATGGCTAGCCTTCTATAACTATTTTGATAATAATTGATATTCCTAATACATGAACATAATGCTATGATAATAATTGATATTCCTAATACATGAACATAATGCTATGAGTGTGCCTATGCAATAAACACACAACAAATACATAAAAAAATTAATATATGCATTTTCAAACCACCAAAATGTGAAAATATGCAAATGTATGTATATAAGCCTTAATTAAGTATGCCAATCACATTTTTTGGGGCTAAATTATATTAATATTTTCAAACATTACCCTCAAACTTAATCATCAACTATAACACAAGGCCACAAGGAATGCTTCTCCTTAAACCCACGATAAATAATCTAGCTAGAAAAAATTCTTGTAAAGAACAACGACCTTCAAATAGACTAAGGTTGTGCTTTAAATCCCCATGTAATATACACACAACAAAGATGCTCTCCAACATAATATATATACACAATACAAATGATCACATATGTAAAGTGGGATTAGATGATCACATATGTAAAGTGGGATAGGATGTGGGACAAATATCACACCATGATGTGATTGCTTTGGAATTTTACGCTTAGGCTATAGTTAGGGACCCATGGTGTCAATTATATGGTGCCCTCCCACTTAAAACATTACCAAACACCATCGTTAAGAATCATGTAGATGCAGCTTTTAGACGTCTTGTCTTGTCAATACGTTTAACAATTCTCTTTGGAAGTGAGAATATCCAACCTACTCTACACCATGACCTAGATCCTACTTTTCTAGATAGGCCATAGAACAAGATGATAGAGAATACCATCACTGACTTTTTGTGATTCTCATGTAGCCTTAGAGAAATGTGATGGTAAGGTGGGGAGAACCTTGTGTTTTATAAAACATATAGGGCAAATTTCAAATTTCTGCGATTTTTATCATTATGTAAATTAATTTTCGGATTTATATTGTATTCACTGTTTGTAATCGAAGTTTTTTTAGGATGAGAAAAATATTTTTCTCATCCTAAACATGAATCACCATTGTTGGTTCGAAACATCAATTACAATAATAGTAAATACGATATGAATCTAGAAATTGATTTACATAATATTATGCCAAATTTAATTTAAAATGAACATTTTGATAATAATAATTGTTACATAGCAGTTAATCTTGTTTTTTAGTTTCAATATAGCTAAAAATATGTTATTTTTATTATTAATTTGTAAAAGTATATGGTAAGATTTTTTAGGGATGTAACAAGGATTTAAATAAAGTTAATAATAAGTTATCTATGGTGACCATTTTGATATGATGTAGATGCGATTTACTACGATGATTTATTAAATATTTAATAAGTAAAAATTAAAAATTAAAATAAAATTAGCCTCAATAAAATTGATATAATCTCTTATGAACCTAAATAGTCCACTTAATACTCATTATCAATTAATTCAACCTGTTTTTTTAAGAAATAATAAAATGTTATTTCAAAAATTACATCTCATATATATATAGGCAAATAAAGACTCAATAAATGAATTTGTATGTCAAATTGCATGCTCAATTAAAATACCAAAATTTGTAAATATATGCAAAGTGTTCTCTCTAATAATACAATATGTGACTCTTATCTCTAAAAAGAAATTTCAAATAATTTTTGTACATTAGTGTTGATTCATAAATAACATTCAAAATTTAAATATATCACAATAATTTTAAAATTTAAATATTAAATATTAAACTAAAATAAGTAAAGATGGACCATCATTATTAATCTTCATCTCTTTCTAAAATAGTGATGAATCGTAAATAACAAGTGTAATATGCAACATTGTTGGTTAGTACTTGCTTCTTATGCAAAAAGTAATTAATAATTAAATTAAAATAAAAACAATAAGATGGAAAGATTTTCTTTATTAAAATAATTATTTTAATAACGGAAACTATGTGAGAAAACTAAACATAGATTCGAATCATGATAAGTTTTAAGCACTCCATTTTTGGATGGATTAATATAGTGATTAATTTATATATTTTTTAACTTTTCAACTTTTTGATTTGAGTTTTATTGTATTTATATTGTGGTAGAGTGAAATAATTTTATTTATGATTTCAAAAATATTGATTGAAATATTAAATTTTGTCAAAGTCCATGTGGGTATATTAATTAAGGAAATAATGTCCCCACTACTATGTATAAAAACAATCTTATTGATAAGTTCTATCTTAACTTCATATTTATGATGTATTTAGAAGTTTTTTTATGTTTTAGTTCTATCTTAACTTCATATTTATGATGTATTTAGTAGTTTTTTATGTTTCGCAGTTTAAAAAAGACGTATACATCTAGGAATTTGATCCTCTAGTTCTATGATAAATATAGTATTAAAAAAGATTTACAAATTAAAAAAAAAACTCATACTTTAAGAAATTTGATCTTTCTAGTTCTATAATAAATATACTATTAAACTTTATTCTAATATAAAATAATATAGTTTATAACTACGATCCATGTGAAATAAATAAAAATAAAAATAATTTTTCGAGCGTTGTTGCCCTGCCGCGACCTGCTTGCGCAGTCTGAGACTGCGCTCTGTCCTCTCGACTGCCTCCGCCCTGACCCTGGTCCTCCTGACCTCTGGGTCGCTCGGATCTGCTTGGTCCCTCCCTACTGCTCTTCTTCAAGATCTCGCTGAGCCTCCTGCTCTTGTCAGATGTACTTGGATCGGCGCCTTCGGTTCTTGCAGGATCTGATCGGACCTTTTTCCTTCATTCCGGCCTTGAGATGCCGCGCTCCCTGTATTTTCTTGGTGCAGATCAGTTTTGCTTATTTGTGCTTTGCCATGGAGGCCCAAGGCTCGCCTATCGGTCCCTCGCAAGCTCCATCCCCGGAAGCTGAAGCAGCCTTCTCCTCTCTTCTTGCTTCGCTGCCTAAAAAGAAGAAATCCGAAGTCGCTAAGTTCATCAAAAGACTCGACGATGTTCCGGAGGTAAACCTCCCTCCTGAGGGCCCGATCCAGGTCGCTTTGTCCCTAGCAGATCGTGCCTTGGTGGGTCAATTCACGGGCCTTTGGCCCTCGCCAAAATCGATGGAAAACTGGGTCAACAAGAACTAGGTTTCGCTAATCAAAAACAATGTCACCTCTTATTTTCTGGGTAGAGGCTTCTTCCTGATCGAGTTCAACACAAAGGAGGAGAAAGACCTGATCTTCAGGAACGGGCCCTATTTCACGGGAGCTCAGGGTCTCTACCTCAACAAATGGACCCATGACTTCGATCTGGCCATGGATGTCCCAACGACGATCCCTTTCTGGGTGCGGCTCCCTAATCTTTCAGTGCATTGTTGGAACTGGGAGTCCCTCAAGCACATAGGAAATTCTTTGGGAAAAATCATTGATAGAGCAAACAACAATGATCAGTACGATTGCGCTTGAATCTGTGTCGAGGTGGACTTAGAGGTGGGGCTTCCGGAGGCCATCAAATTAAAGGTTGGCAGTTGGACGCATGTGCAAGTGCTGGACTATGAGCAACTCCCTTTCAAATGTCGTAAATGTCACATCTATGGCCATTTTGCAAGAGGGTGCCCGAACAAAGGGGAAGCAGAGAAAGGTAAGGAAGAGGGCTGGAACCAGGTCAAGACGACAAAGACATCTCACAAGAAATTTGGGGTTCATGGCCCCCAACCTACCTCCACCCAGAATGCTCCCCTGCCAAAAAGCCAAGAAAACAGGTATGAGGTCTTAAGCTCTGCTAAAGAGACTCCTCAGGGAGAAGATAGGCAAGATAAACCTCCAGAAAAAACGACTTCGGCAGATGCAAGACCTGAAGAAAGTGCCACGGCAAGAAACAAGGAAAAGCAAACAGAAGCATCCGAGGAGGAACATGACTCGGAGGAGTCTGAGGAGGATGGAGAAATAGGAGACATGCAGACATCGGTCAGAAGATCTGCAAGAGGCCGCAAATCTGCTAGAGAAAAGAGAGATCAGGAAACTTACAAAGACAAGCTTCAGGGTAGTCAGCCCACTCTGGAGAAACTCCTTGGAAAAAATCCGAAGATGACCAAAAACCAAGTGCAGGGCTCCAAAGGAGCCCACCATCATAAAAATAAATGATGAAGATTGTCTCTTGGAACTGCAAAGGAATGGGGAGCAAAGTGAAAGAAGAAGCAACGAGAATCCTTATAAGAAGAGAAGCCCCAGACATTCTTCTGATTCAGGAGACCAAAATGGAGGACAAGGAGTTCCTCCAAATCAGTAAAAAATTTTGGAAAGGAAGCAACGGACATGCAGTTTCAGCACGGGGAGCCTCTGGGGCTCTGGGCTCCCTCTGGAATCCTCTCAAGTATAGGTTGGCCACCGAATTGCACAACACCCACTGGTTGTTTTTGAAGCTCTAGCCTTTGGACTCGAGGGAGGCAGTAAGCCTTTTCAATGTCTATGTTCCAACAAATTTAGGGGAGAAAAGGGAGTGTTGGGACTCCATTACACAACTGTCAGAGTCAGAAAATTTGGAAAACATCATTGTGACAGGGGATCTAAACCTTACCTTGTGCATGGAGGAAAAGCGAGGAGGCACAATCATAAGGGACCCTGCAAGGGAATGGGTGGAAGACCTCATGCAGGACTGGGATCTGCTTGACATCCCCCTAGAAAATGGTAAGTACACCTGGTCTAACAAAAGAATAGGTCCTGGTCACATTGCTGCTAGACTTGATAGATGTTTGGTGCAGAGTTCCTTCCTTTTGTTGGGCTTAGAATCCAGATTGCATATCCTCCCATGCAGTGTTTCAGATCATAAGCCCATTTTGCTTGAGATGTTGGGTCGCAAAGATCTTGGACCCATCCCCTTCAGATTCAACCCTCTTTGGGTCAAGGAGCCAGAGTTTCTGAATTTGGTTCAAGACTGTTGGAATTTGCCAGTGAAAGGTTATGCTTTCTTCATTTAGGAAGAAAAACTTAGAAGACTGAAATCGGTTCTTAAAACTTGGGCCAAATCCCTTCCCTCCCCTGCAATAGAGAGAAAGCAGGCCCAAGACAATCTCACCAAGCACCACGCCCAAAGTGAAGATGCAGAAATCACTAAAGAAGTTCTAGACAAGGAAGCTGAGCTCCAGCAAATCTTCGATAAAGCTTGCCTTTCGGAGGAAGAGAATTGGAGACAAAAGTCTAGGAGTTTATGGCTTAAAGCAGGAGACAGAAATTCTGCCTTCTTCCACAAACAAGCTCAAGCCAGAAAGAGCTTCAATTCTATCGCAGAAATCAAAGATGGCAACTCGACATACAAAGACTTTGATAGCATAAAAAGAGCAGCTTTCAACCATTTTCAAAACCTGTATAGAGAAGAGGGCGCGACGGACCCAAACTCCAAATTTTTGGAGGCGGTTCCCCCTAGGATCTCACCTTCAATGAATCAACAACTTGAAGCGAAGATCTCTATACAAGAAATAAAAGATGCTCTCTCCAACATGGAGCCTGACAAAGCCCCGGGCCCGGATGGCTTCACTGCAAGATTTCTTCAAACTTGCTGGCAGATTGTGGAGAAAGACCTCTACAAAATGATTTTGAAATCACAAACTTGCAAGAAAATTGGGGCCAGCACCAATTCAGCTTTCCTTGCCCTCATCCCCAAGGAAAAGGGTGCTAAAGAATTCAATCGGTTCCGCCCCATCTCTCTTTGTAATATTGGATACAAATTAATCACAAAGGTTATTGCCAACAGACTTAAAGGTATTCTTCCAGCCATCATCCCGGAGAACCAAGGCGGATTTGTTCAGGGGAGACAGCTTGCTCACAACTTCATCCTTGTTCAAGAGGTGATTCACTCAAGCCAGCTTCGCAAAGAGAAAGGTATGGTAATTAAATTAGATTTACCCAATGCTTTTGATCGGGTCAGACTCAGCTTCCTTTGGGAAGTCTTGAAAAAATTTGGCTTTGGAATGGGCTTTTTAAAATGGATCCGTGCGTGTATTGTTGATCCTTGGATCGTCCCCCTGGTGAATGGGAGAGCAGCTGGTTTTTTTAAAGCTTCAAGAGGGCATAGGCAGGGTTGCCCCCTTTCTCCGCTCCTCTTCGTCCTTCATGTTTATGTCCTGAGTTTCTACCTGGATTAGAAACTGGTTGACCAAGAGATCTTGGGGCTCAATATAGCCAGAGGGGTTAAAAATGTTAACCACACCTTGTTCGCGGATGATACCCTCTTGTTAGGGGCTGCCTCCACCAGATCTGCTTCAAGATTCAAGGAGGTCCTGGACGACTACGGTGAAGCTACAGGCAGTAGTTTAAACAATGGTAAGTGCAAAGTCTTTTGTTGGAATATCTCGGCTTCCACCCTTTCTGCCATTTCAAGAATTCTGGGCTTTACTGCTTCCCTCATCTGGTCCTCCTTTACTAATTTGGGCCTCCCCATCTTCCGCAAATTGGCTTACAGCAAAGATTGGGTTCCTTTGATGGACAAATTTAACGCCAAAATCCAAGCTTGGGGATTCTCATGGCTAAATCTTGCTAGCAAAACTGTCCTCATCAAATCCGTCCGCAGTAGCCTCCCCATTTTTCAATTCTCAGTAATTCTAGCCCCCTCAGGCATCATAAAAAAATGGAAACCTTCATTCGCAAGTTCTTCTGGAAAGGTGGCAATCACAATGACAGGAAAATCCCTTTGGTAAGTTGGGAGAAAATCTCCAAGCCCCAGAGCGAAGGAGGCCTTAATTTTAAAGATTTCAGCCTCCAAAACATAGCCATGGGAGCCAAGATCTTCTGGAGAATCATTGGACCACATCCAGGTTGGGCGCAAAGAGCTCTTTGGAGGAAATATTTCACGGGAAAGAGGAAGAGATGTTTGGACGCCCTACTACCCACCACAGGCTCGCAGCTGATCAAACTCTGTCACAAAGCAGCCCCTTTAATCAGAGACAGAGCGTATTGGATTCCAGGAAACGGCAAAGAATGCAAGATATGGGAAGACAACATTATGATGCACCCCCCTTTATCGTCCCACTGCTCTCTTCATGCGCTGCGTTTGTGGTTGGACAACGCAGGTTTCATTTCTCTTTGGGACATTTCACAATGGGAAGGCAGAAATTGGCTGCGTTGGAGACTCCCTCCCGTCCCTCCTGAGCTGTCTCAAGCTCGTGATCTTCTTCTTTCCTTGTTAAACGGTATGGTTCCTCTGCGCGTGGGTAAGAAGGACGCCCATGGTTGGGGAGCCGCCCCAGGGCTTTACACAGTTACGCAAGGTTACAAATGCCTCCATGATCGTCCTTACGTCCCCCCTAATCCTGTTGTTTGGAACGGGATCTGGAATTTCAAATCCATGCCTAAGGTCGATTCTTTTTGCTGGCTGTTATGTCACAGAGGGATTTTAACAGTAGACAGATTGCAGAAGAAAGGATTTCATGGTCCCTCTCGATGCCACTTATGCTGGGACAGTGAGGAGAACGCTCAGCATATCATTCTGGACTGCAAATTTTCAAGAGAAATTTGGCATGGCCTTTTGAGTTACTGGAAATCTGAAATCACTTTACCCATATCTATATCAGATCTTTTTGCAAACTGGCGGAATTACTACCCTGGAACGCTCCCAAAAAATGAAAGTTTCATAGCTGCATGGCTCTCCTTGCCGAAATTCGCTTGCTGGCAAATCTGGCTCGAGCGTAATAAAAGAGTTTTCAGGGATGAGAGCCTAAATTCACAGTTCATTATCACCAAAACAAAATGCCTTTGGAAAGAAAGTCTAGGGGAATATCTTCCGGATTTGAATCTGACCCAGCATGACTTAGAATGGGGTGCCTCGATGGACCTCCATTTCTCTGACGAAACAAGGCATCACAAGGTCATAAAAGAGTGGCAATTCAGAGGGAAGGAGAATGATCTATTAGATTTGCTCCTCAGGCATTCCAGATTCTCTTTGTTCTTTGACGGAGCAACGAAAGGCAATCCGGGATTGGCTGGGGCAGGAGGAATTATAAAAAATAAAGAGGGCATAACTGTGGTAAAGTTCGCTTGGGGATTAGGGCAGTCTACCAGCATGCAAGCTGAAGCCTTGGCTCTTCTGCAAGGTCTTAAGCAAGCAAAGACTATTGGTCTCTCAGAAGTCAGCATTATAGGAGATTCTCAAGCCATTATCAAAGTTTTCGTAGAGGATTCCTCTCCTGTAGACATTAGACTGGAAAGAGTGATTTCAAGAATCAGAACCTTGGTGAAATCCTTCCGGACTACAACCTTCCTCCATGTTTTGAGGGAAAATAATAAAGCTGCTGATTTGGAAGCCAACAGGGCAGTTCCTCTTCCAGCTGGCTGTCTCTTGGCAGACGGAATAGAGAGCTGGGGCTCATTCCTTAAAGATTGTCATGTTTTTCTGCATTTTGTTGAATCAGTTTGTTTGTCTTTTTAAGATAGGGAAATTAACGGAGATAGACTCGATAGTCTCGAGTAAATCTTGCGGGTTCCCAAGTTTTGGGGCCTTTGATCAGTTAGTGGAAGAAAGTTTAAGGGCTATGCCCGATCAAATGTAACCAGTGAAAATCATTTTGGCCAAATTCTAATATAAACCCATACCCATTCTTGTAAAAAAAAAACTACAATCCATGAATTTCAATAAATATTATTATCTCATTAATTTATATAAAAACAATATAGTAGTAATTAATAAGTGTAACTCAATTTTCCTGGAAATAAAATATACTCCAACAAAATAAGGTATATAAGATAATCATTACAGGGTAAACGAACCAACACTCTCAAAGTCATAACCATCAAATCGTGAGTTGGGCATTCGTGGTTAAGTGGATATGAAGCATGGTACGTATAATTTTATTTCATGCCACACATCGCCTTCAAGAGATTTGTAAAAAAAAATTCAAGAAATTGTGTAGCATTTGAATACAATTAACACAATAAGCACTTGGATAGAATTATTACCTTGAAATAAAAATTCTTAAGACCAAAATCAATAATGTTAGTAAACAATTGTTTTTCCAAAATTAAAAAATGATGTTATAAATATACTCATATTTATTTATTTATTGTTCAAAGTTATTAAAAAAAATAAATGGTAACATAGTAAGCTTTTTGTAAAGGCTTTTCCAAAGGTAATTTAATGTTATTTTTTTGAAATAGGGATTATTTTATAATTTTTATTTTTTTGAAATAGGGATTATTTTATAATTATTTTCATATATTTTATGTTGATATAGTGATATTATTATTATTTTTTAATTATTATTATTATTATTATTTTTAAAGAATAAATAGATATCATTTTTTATATCATTAGTTTTTGTATGTGTTTTTGTTGTTGTTGTTGGGTGAATTGTATTAATTTAAAATTTTGGGATTTACAGAGTAAGTTACAAAAAGTTAGGTTAGTCTCTGATTAGAGAGACTGGATCATATCCAAAATTAATAATATGATTTCCTTTTTATTTATTAAGTATAGGTTAAGTTATTATGACGTTTAATTGTTACATTTTTATTTAAATTAAATTTATTTTTAACGCGTTATTTTTAATATATTATTTTTAGAAAGTTAATTGTTAATGACTTATATGAAGAAAAAAAAATTATAATAAATAAAAAAAATATTACATTATAATTAAAAGCTAATAATGAATATTATTATAAAAACTAAATGTTATTATCTTGTCACCCGATTACATTAACCACCTATTTGTTAGGTCAATTATGTGAATTTTTATTTATTTATTTATCAAAGTTAAACTTTATAAAATAAAATTATTTTTTATTTGTGTTGCTATTGGTTGAGAGTTTGGTAATGTTATTTCACAATCGTAATCTATGATGTTTTTATATTGTCCGTATAATCTGATGAATGAAAGAAAGGTGTTATGGACTGTTCAGACTTTTATAAATGAGCTTTTAAAACATAATACATGTTCATTTATATTTTATGTTTTTATAATAATTATATTTTCGTTCCTCGGGCTTCCATCCCTAGGCAAATATGAGGTCTTTAAGTCTCTCCAACAAAATGGATTTGCGTTGAAACGACACGTGGATGACTTGGGGTATTGGAC
Organism: Pinus tabuliformis; assembly: GCA_031772625.1. NCBI lineage: Eukaryota > Viridiplantae > Streptophyta > Pinopsida > Pinales > Pinaceae > Pinus > Pinus tabuliformis. Next base: position 799,607,252 of record CM062813.1, on the reverse strand, counting down.
ATTTGACATGTTCTCATAGCCTATAGACACACGATGGAGGGGTCAGAGTAACCTCCCACCTTCAACTTAATTATATTTCACTCTCTATATATTATTATGATAACTAGGATACTAACAATACATAATCAATATATGTCTCTTAATCCATCTAGTGAGATACATATACGTTTTGGCTAGGCAACGTATATATCCCTAAACATGTGTAGCTCATTTACTTGAAAATTTAACATAATTGCAGTTCAAAATAAAATACAACCAATAATCTATGTTCACATTTGACATGTATAATAATAATCTAATATGATTACAAATTAATATATCTAATGAAGTTGGCATGCTGAAAAATATTTATAGTATTTAAATCAATAATTTGATGCAGAAAATAATTTATATTTTTATTCTAAAAATATAAGACAATTTCAATACAAAATATTCAATAAAATCTTTGTAATTAAAAAACACAGTGGACAAATTACATGTACGACAATTCAACCACACATTATATAATAAAGACTTTGTATTGACAAAATTAATATAGACAATAGAGGTCATTTTCCATCCTTATTGCCCACATTTATTTAACGAACTTCAACACTGGTTCAAACTGGCAAGTGATATAGACAATTTACATGTACATCAATTCAGCTCCATATTGAAATATTTTAAAGTTAAAAAAAAAATGTTTTACATATAAATATAAATATATGATAATAATTTTATTCAGAAATTTATCTACAATTTATGTAAATTATTTTATTTTATATGAAAATAAATTCAAGTTTTTGAGACATTTCAATGGGGAAAGTTTGCTTTAACTTTGTTTTCTTTGAACAACTTGAATGTTCTTGCTCATTTTTAACAATTAAGTTTTAATTAAAAAAATTATAATTTAAACAACATGATAGTATATTAAAATTTATTTATGGGTATAACTAGGATAGAATAAATTTCATTAATCAATATAAGAATAAAAACAAATGTTCATTTTATTTATTTCTTGATGTAAGGTAAAAACTCATTTAGTTTACTTTGTAATGTAGATTCATATATCATGAACTTTGTTATATAAGGTGTATATGGAAAATAAGGGTCTTAGTTATACCCATTACTATATGGTACAAGGTTGCATAGCTAAGTGTCCCTGCCGCTTAGTTTAATTATTGAATTTTGACACATAATGCAACTAAAACCCACAATATGAGGTCTAATCCCATTGAGGCAATAAGAATCTAGTTCAATATTAATACATGATACATTTGCTTTGAAGAAACTTGTAATGTACACCACAATGGTACCAATAGAGGAGAAACTAGAATAGATCAACATCCTAGGAGAAATGATAGAGCTAGGAAACAACTTGGAAAGTAAGTTTATGGCAGTGAAGACTTTGAATAATTTTGTGGTTTATCTCCCATTGGTGAGGATCCCAAAAGTGTTGAAAATGTTCTAGATCAGATAATGGAGAATATTGAACAACGTCTCAACATTCCTCAAATGATAAGAAGAACATCAGAGAACCCAAAAGCACACATCCAAGTTCCAGTCTTGAATTCAGATCCCTCAACATAGTTGTGGAATGTGTATGACTTTTGACCTTTTGTTTATAGATGTTTATATGCAAGGCCACTTAGGCCAATGTTTTAGTTCTAGTTTGGTAAATCTTGTATCTTTCACTTGTCTTTATCCTCCTCAAGAAGAGCATATTTTTGGATATGATCCAGTCTCTCTAATAAGAGACTAACCTGACTTTTTGTAACTTACTCTGTAAATCCCAATTTTTTAAATTAATACAATTCACCCAATAACAACAAAGAAACACATACACACATAAAAAAACTGATGATATAAAAAATCCTGTCCATTCAAATTTAGCCGTTATATAACTGTTTGATGTTCTGCTCCGACTATTTAATATGCAAAACTTGATCTGATTCTTCAACTTGCCCTGACGATGAACCACACTGAATGGTTTGAAATGCGTCGACAAATGAAATTTTATGTGATTTACGCTGAAGAATCTCTCATAAAAATGATATCTATTTATTCTTTAAAATTAATAATAATAATAATAATTAAAAAAATTAATATCGTTATATAGAGATAAAATATATATATTTAAAAATTTATAAAATAATGGTGATATCAATATCACCCTATTTCAAAAAAACATTAAATTACCTTTGGAAAAGCCTTTACAAAAAGCTTACTATGTTAACATTGATTTTTTTAATAACTTTGAACCATAAATAAATAAATATGAGTATATTTATAACATATTTTTTAATTTTATATTTTTCTGAGAGCGCGCCCAGGCTCCTGCATCGAGCCTCGGCTCCTGGACCTGCCCCTGCGGGCCCTACCCCCTGCGATTCCTTTCCTCCTCTCGGCTCCTTGGATCGGATCGGTCCTCTTCTGAGCAGCCCCAGCGCCGAGGAGTTCGTGCCGCCTCCCGCTTCGAGCCCGGCTTCTGGATCAGCCCCCTGCGGGCCTTCCCCTGCGATCTCTGTTGGCTTCTCGGCCCAGGTCGGATCGGCTCCTGCCTGATTGATCAGATCGGATCTTGTCTGTCAGCCAACCCTCTGGCTAGAGGGCGTTCCATGCTGCGCTGCCCCTGAGGCGGCCGACTTTGGTTTGATGGAGTCCCTGGGTCATGATCTCCCCCCAGGTCCTGCCGCTGAGGCATTTAGCCATCTCCTGGCTGGTTTTCCCCCGAAGAAAAGATCTGAAGCCTCCAGATTCGTTAAGAAAATAGATGAGATTCCAGAGATCTCTTTGCCCCTGGAGACTCCCATGCAAGTCGCTCTTTCTCTGGCGGAGCAGGGTCTCATTGGCCAATTCACAGGACTGTGGCCATCTCCGAAAACTACAGAACAATGGGTAAACAGGAATTGGGCACCTCTGATCAGCCAAAGCGTCACCTCTTACTTTCTAGGGAGAGGTTTTTTCCTATTCGAATTCACCTCCAGAGAAGACAAGGACCTGATCTTTAGAAATGGACCGTACTTCATGGGTCCTCAGGGTCTCTACCTAAACAAATGGACACCGGATTTCGACCCAGCAGTAGATGTCCCCAAGGCTGTTCCAGTATGGGTTCGTCTCCCAAATCTGTCGGTTCACTGTTGGAATTGGGAATCCTTGAAACACATCGGCAACTCTCTCGGGAAATTCATTGACCGGGCAAGCAACAAGGATCAGTACGACTGTGCCAGGATCTGCGTGGAGGTAGATCTAGAGGAAGGTTTACCAGAAGCAGTCAAAATTAAAGTAGGCAGCTGGTCCCATGTGCAGATCTTGGATTATGAACAGCTGCCTTTCAAATGCAGGAAATGCCATGTGTATGGGCATTTTGCTAGAAACTGCCCGACCAATCCAGAGCCAGAGAAAGGAAGCGAAGAAGGATGGAATCAAGTAAGAAGAACTAGAGGCAATCCAAAGGGACAGAAGCAGGGCGGGCAAACAGGCAAACCTAATGCCCAGAAACCCCCTGAAAAAAAGGCGCAAGAAAATAAATTTATCCTCCTAAGTCAGCCGACAGAAGACACTCCAGAGACAGAGACTCAAAAGCCAGAATCCTCAAGGAAAAGCTCACCTCCAACTTCCCCAAAAGAAGTTGAGAACCCCAAAGACACGGACCCAGAAGATGAAGAAGAAGATCAAGAAATAGAGGAGTCAGAAGAAGAAGGCGAAATAGGAGGCTCCCAAACCTCGATAAGAAGATCAGCAAGAGGGCGCAAAACAGATAAAGAGAAAAGAGAGCAGCAGACCTACAAAGACAAGCTACAGGGCAGCCAACCAACGCTGGAAAAGCTCCTCGCTTCAAAGCCTAAAATGATGAAAAATCAGCCTCAAGGCTCCAAGGGAGCCCACCAGAAACATAAATAATGAAGGTCATCTCCTGGAACTGTAGAGGCCTGGGGAGAAAAGTCAAGGAAGAAGCCATAAGGAATTTAGTAAGAACAGAAGCCCCAGACATACTTCTCATCCAGGAGACCAAACTGGAAGACAAGTTCTTCCTGCAAATTACCAAAAATTTATGGCCCAGAAGCGAAGCAAGAGCAATCTCAGCAAGGGGTGCTTCAGGAGGGATCGGAATCCTATGGAACCCCAACATATATGCACTCAGCTATGAAGCAAGCAACACCCACTGGTTGATGCAAAAAATGCAAAACCTTGACACAAAGGAAACCATTACTCTTTTCAATGTATATTCTCCAGTCAACATAAGGGAGAAAAAGGAATGCTGGGAAACTATAAAACACCAAGCAGATCTGATAAATATGGAAAACGTAATCATTGCTGGAGACCTAAATCTCACTCTCCACTCATCTGAGAAAAGGGGAGGAAGCATTGTTCGAGACCCGGCAAGAGAATGGGCGGAGGATCTTCTGCAAGATTGGGACTTGCTAGACATCAAACCCTCATCAGGTAAGTACTCTTGGTCTAACAAAAGAGTAGGTCCTGGTCATATAGCTGCCAGACTTGATATATTTTTCATCTAGAGCTCCTTTTTGTTGCTTGGACTAGAACCTAGAATGCACATTCTTCCTTGCAGGATCTCGGATCACAGGCCGATAAAGCTAGAGCTGTTGGCCCAACCAGATTTGGGGCCCATCCCCTTCCGATTCAACCCCCTCTAGATAAGGGAGCCTCTCTTCATGCAAACTATTCAAGAATGCTGGAGTCAACCAGTTAAAGGCTCACCTTCCTTCATTTGGGAGGAAAAACTCAGAAGGGTAAAAAGGGTCTTGAAGCGCTGGGAAAAAACCCTTTCAAATCCAGCATCAGAAAGGAAAACCATCAAGTCCTCCCTTGCCTCTCATCAATCCTGCATGGAGAGCGCCATAATTACAAAGGAGATGATGGACTAGGAAATAAATCTCCAGCAGCGCTACCACAAAGCCTGCCTGGCCGAAGAAGAATATTGGAGACTAAAATCGAGGAACCTCTGGTTAAAAGCAGGAGATAGGAATACGAGTTTTTTCCATAAGCAAGCTCAAGCTAGGAAATGCTTCAACACTATTTCTGAGATCAAGGAAGATAATGATACGCACAAGGAATTTCCAGATATCAAAAAGGCAGCCTATTTACACTTCCAAAAGCTTTTTACTGAAGAACAGGAGTCGCTTCAGCACCAAGAGCTGCTCGGAATTATCCCGCAAGCAATCTCTCCTAGTATGAACGTGGCACTAGAGGCTAAAATAAAAAAAGAGGAAGTTAAAAAAGCCCTCTTTGACATGGAGCCGGACAAGGCCCCGGGGCCAGATGGCTTCTCAGCCAGATTTCTCCAAGTCTGCTGGCCAATTGTGGAAAAGGACCTTCTTAAAATGGTTCAAAAGTCCCAAAACTCTCATAAAATAGGAGGTAGCACAAATTCCGCTTTTCTAGCACTTATACCAAAGGAGAAAGGAGCCAATAATTTTAGCAGATTTCGACCGATTTCGCTATGCAACATTGGGTACAAAATAATCACCAAGGTCATTGCAAACAGGCTGAAGCCCATCCTGCCAAAAATTATCCCGGAAAATCAAGGAGGCTTCATTCAGGGAAGGCAAATCGTGGACAACTACACACTCGTTCAAGAGGCAATCCATTCAAGTCTCCACCGAAAGGAACAAGGTATGGTGATCAAACTCGACTTAGCAAATGCCTTTGATAGAGTCAATCATAGATTTCTATGGAATGTCATGTATAAATTTGGTTTTGGGGAAAAATTCATAAAGTGGATCCAGGCTGCCATTTCAGAGCCTTGGATTGCCCCCCTAGTAAACGGAAGAGTCACAGATTTCTTCAAAGCCTCGAGGGGCCTCAGGCAGGGATGCCCCCTCTCCCCCCTGCTCTTTGTCATCCAAGCCTCGGTCCTCAGTTTCCTGCTAGAAAAAAAAATGCATGACCAAGAAATCAATGGCCTGAGTATAGCTAGAGGAGTCAAAAGTCTAAATCATGCCTTATTCGCCGATGATACCCTGCTTCTAGGCAGCGCCACCTACTCCACTGCCTCCAAATTCAAAGCTGCCCTGGATGTCTCCATTAAGGCCTCTGGCAGTGCCCTCAATAAGAAAAAATGTCACATTTATAGCTGGAATACCCCGCCAAGTGTTCTCTCTGCAATATCTAGGTGTCTAGACTTTGCTGCCTCATCCACCTGGACTTCTTTTAAATACCTGGGTCTCCCGGTAAGTCACAAAAGGCTCTCTGTCAAAGACTGGCATCCTCAGCTTGAAAAGTTCAAATCTAAAATTCAATCCTGGGGCTTCCGCTGGCTCAACGCAGCTGGCAAGACTGTTCTGGTGAAATCTGTGCTCTCCAGTCTTCCTATATTCCATTTTGCAGGTCTCATTGCCCCTCTAACCATTTTAAACAAGATGGAGGAGCTCATGCGCAGATTCTTCTGGAAAGGCGGAAAGCAAAATGAGAGGAAAATCCCCCTCATCAGCTGGGAAACAATAGCCAAGCCTCTATGGGAAGGTGGACTGAATTTCAAAAACATCAAGCACCAGAACGTGGCCATGGCTGCAAAGATCATTTGGAGGATCATTGCGCCCAATCCAGGCTGGGCTCAGATCACCTTATGGAAGAAGTATTTCAGGGGAAATCGGCTAAGATGTCTAGAAAGTGAATCTCAAGCCCAGAACTCTACTCTCATCAAACATAACTCAGCATTCCACAAAATTCTAGCTAAAGCAGGCCCCCTAATCAGAGAGCACTCTTATTGGGTACCTGGAAATGGCAGAAGGATAAACATATGGACAGATCGGATTATGAATCAAGAGCCTCTGGAATCTAGGCTGGTCTCCAATGAACTGCGCAGGTGGATGGATCTCAAAGGGCTGCGTACACTCAGGGACATCTCACGGTGGCAAGATGAAAAATGGGCGGGCTGGATAAGAGAGACGATGCCAGACCACTTACAAGCAGATTGGAAGGCGCTGACAGACCACCTCCACGGATTGGCTCCCACGAAGAAGAGCAGACAGGACAAAAAGGGATGGGGGACGAACGTTAAAGGATATACAGTGGCCAGCGGATATAAAAAACTGTTTGAAAAACCCCATGTGCCGCCCGATCCAGCACCGTGGCATGGGGTATGGCGCATCCCATCGTGGCCGAAGATCGATTCATTCGCATGGCAGCTCTGCCATGAACGCATCCTCACGCAAGACATGCTTCAAAGAAAAGGGATCTACGGCCCCACTATTTGCCACTTATGCAAAGCCAATTCTGAAACAGCAGTGCATATAATGCTGGATTGTATCTTCGCCAAGCAAATATGGAGCTACTTCATGCAGAACCTGAGCGGCACCTTCATAATGCCAAACAACATTGTGGAGATGTTCTCAAAATGGACAGACAGATACCCAGGTCAGCCGCCAAGAAACCAGGTAATTAAAACAGCCTGGGGCATTCTTCCAAAAATAATTTGCTGGCAAATTTGGCTAGAAAGAAACAGAAGATTATTCAGGGACACAATACAGAACAGCAAGGTTATTGAGAGCAAAGTCATAAGTCAAATTATGGAATGCCTGGCTGACATAAAAGACGATGCAAATCTCAGTCCACAAGATATCTCTTGGGGCTCAAACATTGGCTTACAATTTCATCCAGCGAACAGAGCAGTCCCTCCTCATAAAAACTGGCACATAAGGAAATCAGAAGATGAATTTAAAGAATGGCTCAAAGTGAGGTCAAGACATACCCTCTTTTTTGACGGGGCAGCAAAGGGAAATCCAGGCAAAGCTGGTGCAGGAGGAGTCATAATAAATCCAAATGGGGAAACATCTCACTCCTACGCATGGGGGCTGGGACACACAACCAGTGTGCAAGCTGAGGCCCTGGCTCTATACCAAGGCCTCAAGATCCTCCAAGAAACAGGTATTGAGACAGCCAACATAATCGGAGACTCCCAAGTTATTATAGATGCATTGAAAACCAGCAATGAAGTGAAGGATCTTAAACTTTCTAGGCTGATAACCAGAATCAAGGGAATAGGAAAATGCTTCCAGAGTTTAGACTATTTTCATGTGCTGAGAGCACTCAATACAGAGGCGGACATAGAGGCCAATAAGGCCACTCTCCTCTCAGCAGGAATCAAGCAGGAAGATAAAGAAGTTTCATGGGATCCCATCCCCTAACCTGTAGGCTCCAATGTTTTATTGCCTCATTTTAAAAAAAATCGTTTGTACCTCCAAGTGGGGGGAATCAATAAAAAGCATTCAATCTAGAGCAAAGAAGAATGTTGTAAGAATAAGATGCAGGCTCACTCACAAAAGTGACCCGCATCAGAATACAGATGACCTCAATGTAATAAGTTTACTGGCTTTCAGTCCAGCAGAAATATAAATATCCCATACCCGTTTTCGTAAAAAAAAAAAAAAACATATTTTTAATTTTGGAAAAACCATTAAAAAGAGATGTGTGGCATGAAATAAAATTAGATGTACCATGCCTCATATCCACTTAACAACGAATGCCCAACTCACGATTTGATGGTTATGACTTTGAGAGTGTTGGTTCGTTTAGCAGGATTATCTTATATACCTTATTTTGTTGAAGTATATTTTATTTTAAGGAAAATTGGATGACGCTTAATTACGATTATAATGATTATATTGTTTTTATATGAATTAATGAGATATTAATATTTATTGAAATTCATTGATTGTAGTTATAAATTATATTATTTTATATTAGAATAAAGTTTAATAGTATATTTATTATAGAATTAGAAAGATCAAATTTCTCAAAGTGTGAGTTTTTTTTTAATTTGTAAATTTTTTTTAATACTATATTTATCATAAAACTAGAGGATCAAATTCCTAGAGGTATACGTCTTCTTTAAACTGCAAAACATAAAAGAACTTCTAGATACATCATAAATATGAAGTTAAGATAGAACTTATCAATGAGGTTGTTTTTATACATAGTAGTGGGGCATTATTTCCTTAATTAATATACCCACATCGACTTTAACAAAATTTAATATTTTTGAAATCATAAATAAAATTATTTCACTCTACCATAATATAAATACAATAAAATTCAAATAAAAAAGTTGAAAAGTAAAAAATATATAAATTAATCACTATATTAATCCATCTAAAAATAGAGTGCTTAAAACTTATCATGATTCAAATCTATGTTTAGTTTTCTCACATAGTTTCAGTTATTAAAATAATGATATTAAAATAATGATTTTAATAAAGAAAATCTTTCCATCTTATTGTTTTTATTTTAATTTAATTATCAATAATTTTTTGCATAAGAGGCAAGTACTAACCAACAACGTTGCATATTACACTTGTTATCTACGATTCATCACTATTTTAGAAAGAGATGATGATTAATATAATGATTGTCAATGTTTACTTATTTTATTTTAATATTTAATATTTAAATTTTAAAATTATTGTGATATATTAAATTTTGAATGTTATTTATGAATCAACACTAATGTACAAAATTTATTTGAAATTTCTTTTGAGAGATAAGAGTCATATATTATCTACAGAGAAGAATTTGCATATATTTACAAATTTTGGTATTTTAATTGAGCATGCAATTTGACATACAAATTCATTTATTGAGTTTTTATTTGCATATATATATGATATAATTTTTGAAATAACATTTTATTATTTCTTTAAAAAAAAAATTGAATTAATTGATAATGAGTATTAAGTGGACTATTTAGGTTCATAAGAGATTATATCAATTTTATCCATGTTAATTTTGATTTTTTTCAAATTTTTATTTATTAAATATTTAATAAATCATCATAGTGAATTGCATCCACATCATATCGAAATGGTCACCATAAATATCTTATTAACTTTATTCAAATCCTTATTACTTCGCTAAAAAACTTACCATATACTTTACAAATTAATAATAAAAATAATATATTTTTAGCTATATTGAAACTAAAAGACAAGACTAACTACTAAGTAACACTCATTATTATCAATGTTCATTTTAAATAAATTTTGGCATAATATTATGTAAATCAATTTCCGGATTATTATAATTGACGTTTCGAACCAACAACGGTGGTTCATGTTCAAGATGAGAAAAATATTTTTCTCATCCTAAAAAAACTTCAATTACAACAACAATAAATGCAATATAAATCTGAAAATTGGTTTACATAATAATAAAGATCGCAGAAATTTGAAATTTCCCCTAATATGTTTTATAAAATACAAGGTTCTCCCCACCTTACCATCACGTTTCTCTAAGGCTACATGAGAATCACAAAAAGTCAATGATGGTATTCTCTATCTTCTTGTTCTATGGCCTATCTAGAAAAGTAGGATCTAGGTCATGGTGTAGAGTAGGTTGGATATTCTCACTTCCAAAGAGAATTGTTAAAGGTATTGACAAGACAAGACGTCTAAAAGCTACATCTACATGATTCTTAACAAAACAAGGGAGCCACTGCTATAGTAGTAGTCCCTGCCGGGGTTGAAAAACTCCAGTTCGGCGTGCGTTATTCATATCGAATTGATTTCCTGTCACTTTCTTCAATTGTGTCTTTCTTGTTTCTTTGGTTGTGTATTATACATTGAACATGCATCTCTGGCCATGGACTTTAGATCTTTGGATTGGCTCTTAGGTACATGGTATGGTTGCATTTTCAAGCATATTTTGCTGTGCGTGGAACACTTTTCCGGACGTGGTCTTCTAGAACATATAAATAAAAATAAACAAATAGAATAAGAGTATAGATGGAGTACCACTACGGCGAATTTAGGTAAATTCGAAAGATTTTTACCAAGCCAAAAACAAGTTTTATTAGAAGTATTACCAAAAATCCTAGTGGCCATTGCCTCCTGAGTAAAGAAAGATAATAAATGGAGGACATAGAGCTCCTTAAACGGTCTCAGTAATAAGATACATAAACATCCAACCCCTTAAATATAAAATCAATGTTATGTGCCATAAAAATGGAAAGGTTTCAACCAATAAATTATAAAAAAGAGCAGTGTGTAATACGCCAGTTCTAATTGGTGAAAACGAACTTGACCCTTCGGTTTAGACGCTGTCATGTAACAGTCGCCAAAGAGAAATGGTTCATGCCTGGAACAAGGAAACCCAAATTAAAAATTAGAAAATGAAGAGAAATGGTTCATGCCTGGAACAAGGAAACCCAAATTAAAAATTAGAAAATGAGTGTGGGGGATTTATAACCCAAAAGAGAAGACACAAAGAATGGTGTTTACTTGAAGGAAAATTGATTCTCAACCCTTTGAATTTACTTGCAATACATCAGGGGCATAGTCAGAGAAATAATATAATAGCGAATTTGCAGAGAATATAGCATTCAGAAGTGGCAAGAAATAAGCAAGCTATGATACTTACTTAGAACCAACAGTAGTAGAATACTCGTTTGAAGATCAATACAATATTCACCTACTTTTTGATTTGAGAAATTTTTACTTCCAAAAATTAATTGCCTTATATCTATTTTCAAACTAAAACCTAAAACATAATTTTATTAACTTATACATATTCTCAAAATAAAATTTAATATCTTTATTTTTATGCTTAAAAAATGATATGTCGTTACCAATTTTATGCCACACACATACATATTTATACCCTCTCCATACATATATATATATAATTAAAATCTATAAAATTATACATTTCAATAATTATAATAAATTATGTGCTATTTATTAAACTAATATAATAAATTTACTCAAAATATTATAATTTAATTAAAAAATAAAAAAATTGGATCCTCTTACACGAGTCTAAATGGATTAACCTATTTCTAAATGGATTACATTGTGTGAACTTTTCATGGTTTTTAATAATAACCATAAATCACTAAACTTATATTAACATTTACCAGAAAGAAGAAAACACATTTTGATATTGAGAAAAACCTTGGCTGTGCTTACACAGGTCTAAATGGATTATCCCGTAATATAACGCTCATGATAATAGAAAAACTGATGAGAACAGGTGCTCATACAACCGATTTCCATTTTCCAAAGATGAACTACGCCACTGATTCCACTGCACGAATAAAGTACGCACCTGCATGCACTGCTTGCAAAATTAAGCGAAAAAGATGTTCAGAAAAATGCGTGTTAGCTCCATATTTTCCTCCGGACAATATCCACAGGTTCCTGCTGATACGCAGAGTAACATAACATAACAAACAACTCCCTTTAGATAATCATGGTATCCTAACACAGAAGGTTCTTGGCAGAGCTCTTAAATTTATGCTTTATCTTCCAGGCAAAAGTTATATTAAGTGGCAAAGCTCTTAAATTTCTACTTGATCTCCGAGGCAAAAGTTGTATTGAGTGGTTATAACTGTAAAGTGGTTATATCTCATATAATTATAGATGTTAAATTTGCTTCCCTAGAAATAAAATATCCTGCACTATAATCCACTTCTGCCTGGTGCCAGATATATGAAAATGCCTGCAACCTCTAATATTTTGTGAGTATTCCCCAGAGTTACTTTAACAGACAAGGATCCCAATTATATAGATATCAATAGTCCGCACCTCATAATATAAAGCATAACTGGTAATAAACACACATTGAATAGAAAATCAAGACAGTTGTACAAAGATGAAAATCTACTAATTGCTATTGTACATGCACATGCCAACATAATCATGACTATATTTTGGGGATAGTTGGATTGCTTGAAGAAAAGCAAGATCAGTCTCTTGAAAAGAGAAGACGAAATAACATTACCATCTCATAATGGTTTCGATTCTCTATAACTGGAAATTAAGGGAAGTAGACCACAAGGATACATACCCAAATTAAAGTCTTCTTTTCCATTTTTGTTCTCCCTGTTATGATCCATCTCAAGCTCAACCAATGCCTTCCTTCCTGTCAACATTTCTCAAGTAAAATATTTGATATAAGCAGTACCCAAATTATTTGTACGAGCATTTATATATGTCCTATACAAAGCTACCACATGACATTTTAAAATTATCGGACAAGAAGCAACAACTGCATCGATTCTTTTCCACTGGCATCCATCAGCTATTGCATAGTATTCGTCGACTAACTGGGCGGACACTTAGTTGACTTAGCTGCTCATTATACTCCTCTCAGTCGGGAGACATCAATCAACCACGAATATAAACATGGGACTGCCAAAGAATCCACCTGCCTACATGCAAGCCCTCTAATACTTAATCTACAATTTTTATATTTTTATTAGGTTATTTTTAATTTAATTTATTATTTTTCATTAAACTTTTTAATTTACAAATCCATTGTTGTGTTGCTATCCGAATATAAACATGGGATTGCCAAAGAATCCACCTGGCCTACATGCAAGCACTCTAATACTTAATCTAAAACTTTTATGATTTTAGTAGGTTATTTTTTATTTAATTTATTATTTTTCATTAAACTTTTTAATTTACAATTCCACTGTTGCGTTGCTATCCGAGCAATCCGAGTGGCAAGGAACAAAGCCTATGCATCCATATCGATCATTCTCATTCCCTGACATTGGTCTCTAAATGGATTGAGTTAATCCCTTTGGCCTAGAAATTGCTTTGCTTTTTTATCTCTACCGTGTTGTGGGTCGTTCTTAGCCTTGTGTGGATGGGGGTGTGGGAATTCCTTGGACTCGCGATCACAGTGGTAACTCAGGCATTCATATTTTTTACTGCATTCAACACCTTGAAGAATGAGGTCATCTGGTTGTTTGTCATTTATTTCCTCTGTATGAGGCCTTGTGAAGACAGGGTTGGGGCATCGAATCACCAAGTATTTTTTCAAATGGCTAGGAATACCACTTTAGTGCTTTCCTAATGATTGACGTATTGAACATGAGTGAAGCGCTTGTTGCCCCAACAATGTCCAGTACGAATACTAGAGCCACAGGTGTTCTTTTTCCATTATCAAGTCTTCGTTGCTCTCCAGAGGTAGTTTTCAATTCCACGTTTTTAACTCCATAAATCTACATTTTTTTTCTCTGAGATTACATTTTAATGACATGCATTTAATTTTCCCTAAAATTTTAAATTTAGGCTTTGTTAAATTTCAGGAGATTTTTCTGTAATTCGCAGTGTATATATTATGCTATCAACGTTATATTTTTTTTGGCCATGAGCGACTGCGTTCCTATTCTAATTCTATGCCATAATAATGAGTTTATTCTTATTTTATACAATAATAATGATTTTCAAAACCCTAGAGCAAAGACAGAATTGAGTAAATGGCCATGGACATATTCGTGCAGGGTGAACCCTAATTCATTCCTGGCCACTGAAGAAATATTTGACTCCGTTTGGCACAATAGATTTGACCGGGCAAGAAAAAGCCAAGAAATCTTTGACTCCGTCTGGCACAATAGATTTGACCGGGCAAGAAAAAGCCATGAAAAAAACAAATGAAGGTGCACAGGAAAATCAATTCTATTTGCAGCTAGAAACATCACCATTGTGAAACCAACCAGGCAACAAAAACTACATGTAGCGTGTAATGCAAACAAGTAGCTAACCAAAAGTTTGAGACAGCTAGAGTTGCATGCATTGCCCCCACGTGTTTACAAGTTTTTTTATTTATTATATTTCTTATTTTAGCTTTTATTAATATTTTTATTTTTTTCAAATTTTGCAGTGGTGCAATGATTATTGAAAAAACAGGACGAATACACCGCATAGGGGTATCCATCAAATTCCATTCCCAACGGTTTCTGCACAGGATCTTCAGGAAACCTTCATGTACTGGACAAATAGATTCCAAAAATTTAGGTGGTTACAGTAAATTTAGGGTGGTCACATAGAGAAATATATTGGATACATAGATTTTAAGTTCTAGTTGTCCAGGAAAAAGAAAGTTGATTTACCTAGGAAAAAGAAAGTTGATTTACCTTGCCGTTGCTTTCAGGATATGAGGGATACCTCAGCTCCCCACAAGGTCCCATTCCAACTTGAATTTCCTGCATGTATGTCAAAGTTACAGTTTTGGAAAGGAAACAAACAACATCATTTCAGTTCAATGGAAAATTTGAAATGGAAATATATCTTTCAATTAATTGGAAGGAGATTTAGATCGACATACCACTATGACTTTTCTAAGCATATCTCTAAACACATCTTTGAAACTTCTCATATAATTTGCATAGGCCTGAAACAGTGTTTTTCCCTTGAGCAGAGGTAGGGTGTCGTACCCTTACAGTTTCTCCTTCAAGCCTTATGGACAGTTTCCATGAAAAATGGTGTGTGAAAAACCAGTTTCTCCTTCGAGCCTTATGGACAGTTTCCATGAAAAATGGTGCGTGAAAAACCATGGCGAACATATGGTGAATGATGGAAGATGCACCATGGCAGATGTGTGCAACCATGGCGAACATATGGTGAATGATGGAAGATGCACCATGGCAGATGGCACACATGCAAGAGCCGGATATAATTATAATGAAACTTTGGATATCTTACAGTACACTGGAGAAGAAAAACATAACAACCACCAGTTAAAAACTTAGGTTAAAATAGCTTCCCTCACTAAAAACAACATTGGGGCACGTGAAGCGTGCAATAAGAGGCTAAATTCAAAAATTTGGTTAAAATTGTCAGGACGCAAAATTGTTAGCATTCAACTTTGGTTAAAATACAAGAAACCCCAAAAAAAATCCAGTCAACTGATGAATTAATAGCAGTCAAACGTTCGATCGAACGCTATAGTCCCTGCTATGCCGGAGGCAGGGACTAATAAAACGTCATAACAACTTAACTTATACTAAAAAAAAATAAAGAGGAAATCATATTATTAATATAAGTAATTTTACAGTCAATTGACAAATAAAGAGAAAAATATACTTTTAATGTGAATATAAATATTACAACCACTCTAAATTTAAATAACTTATTTATATTTCGTTATTGTTTATGTTGATTTGACTTCTAATTTATTAATTTGTTTATTAAAAGACATATTTTAATTTAGTCGTCTATAAAAATTGGAAAATAATCTATAAATTTTATGTTTGTTAATCAAGGATCATACTTTTCTTGTCTTTTTTCTTCTATATTTTTCTTGTTTTCAAATCCACTTATAAGTTGTTTAGACATTGTTTCATCTTCGCAAATTTTTTTCTTTTCTTTTCTTTTCTTTTCTTTTCTTTTCTTTTCTTTTTCTTTTTTTCTTTTCTTTTTCTTTTTCTTTTTCTTTTTTTTTTTTTTTTTTTTTTTTTTTTTTTTCTTTTTTTTTTTCCTGAATTGAACTAATTCTATTAATCAAAAATATGGTACAAGATGGTACAATCAAGAGAGACAGAAAACCGGCAACCGAAAATGATAGGACTATCAACCTCGGTTCCGAAGGAGGAGTGAAACAAGCGAGAAGCTACAACAAATGGCTGGAAGCAAAAAGACTGACTTCTACTCAGAATGGGCAGAAGCCTCAATACGAAGCTTTTTCCCTTTCCTTTTTTTGACTTCGACCCAACCATCCTGGGGTGAATGAGCAATTACAACTTGAAGATTGGGGTTCTCCACAGGGGGAACCTCCTTTTCTGAATCAGAGGAGGAGGTCATATGGACGCGTTTCTGGGCGATGGCTGGATCAAAGGAATGTGCCGGACCATCGGTGGAAGGGACCGTGGAACGAGGGGCATGATCCATTTCTGCATCGCTACCTTCATCTTCAGAGCTAGAGGATTCAGAATCCACGATTGGAGGTCGAGAGCAAGGAGCCCATCGTTTGGACTTGGGCTTGGAGAGGTTATCCTTGTTCTTTTTTGCCGGGAGAGATGGACAGGTGTTCTGCAGATGCCCTACTTGGTGGCAATGGCGGAAACAGAATGCAGTATTTTCGTAATCCAGTGTCTGGGTCTAGACAAAGTCGTTTATCTTGAGATTGATTTGGTCTGGAAGTCCTTTGCTCAAATCTAACTCCGCACATATTCTGGCATATGTGTAGAGACCTTTATTTTCCCGCCAGTAATCTCCCATAATGAAACTGCCCAAGGTGTTGCCTATAGCTTTATAGACTACACCATGCCATAAGTGGGTAGGTAAGTTTGGAAGCCTGATCCATACAGGTGTCCTGGTAATGACTGCAGTTGCTGGATCAAAATCTGGGAACCAAGGAGTCAAGAAGAGCCCTGCAGTTCCCATGAACCAAGGGCCTTCTTCTAAAGCCTTTTCATAATGCTTACTGTCATCAAATAGAACAATGAAGTATCCTTTTGAACAGAAACTGATCTTACAATGATGAGTCCAGTTTGCATGGATCCATGCATAGAGATCCCGAGATCGCGGCCACAGTCCGTTAAATCTGCAAATGATGGCTCTTTCTGCAAAATCTTGAAATTGGATTGCAATACCTTCATGGGTGATTTCAACAGAGGGAACTTCCTCTATCTTATCAACCAAAAAATTCTTAGGTTTAAGGGCTTCCGGGGATTTGGGGTTCTCAGAGTGTACTGCATCTTTGTAAGAGAAAGGAGGAGTAGAGGATGACTGTCTCGTTGCACCTCCTCTCAAGCAAAGGGTTAACACCAAAGAGCTGTTTCTGGTAATGTTGTAAGAAGAGAGGGGAAGAAGATCTTCAAGTTGCTTACCTTGAAAGAGAAGTCTCTGAAGGCCTGAAGGGATCCCAATCCCCCGTTCTAGATCCAGTTTGAGATCCAACACCAGATCTGAAGAATTGACCCATTGCAGGATGGTTCTGCCTGTGGGTTGAGAAATTTGGATCTGAAAGGAGTCAAAGAAGTGCCTAGACATAGTGCTAGGGCCTCTTGTGCGTCCGAGAGCAAATCTACCATGGCTATGAAAGGGAGAGGCTTTCTCCTTTGCAAGCATATCTGGCGAGTTCGAGAAGCAGATCCGCTGCTTGCTTGCAGCAGAGATGATGGTAGCACCATCTATGCCAAAGAAAGCCTTGTGCAGAGGCTTGTTAACCTGTCGTTTCAGCACTACAACCCAGTCGAAGTGTATTGCTAGCATTGGAACCTCTGCAGGCAGATCCGCTGCAGACTTGCTGCTGAGGTGAAATAGTCTCTCTCGGAGAGAGTTGGGCACGGCGGCAGATAGGGCCGAGGCCTCCAAACTTCCAACAAATTCCAACCCAGTACGAGTGTCTGTGCCATTTTCTCGGCATGAACGGCAGCTCTCATTGAGTGGCTCCCTCCACTGCTCCACCATGTGACAGCGCTGTACCCATAAACCGCCATGGACAGCAGGGCCTTGTGAAGCCATTTTTCGGCCTCCGCCATTAAAGAAGGGCTCAATCTGATCTTCATAACACATAACTCATTTTCGTTCAGAGCACCGTCGCCGTCTAAATCCCCCTCCTCCATCATCGCTCGCAACTTTGAATCCGTCAGCGAATCCAACCCTAACAGAGCTGAATTCTTCTTCAAGCTCTCCATTCTCTCCAACCGCTCAAGCAACACCATCTTCGCAAATCATTATCTACTTTACATAATCCATTAATTTCGATAGGAATGATCTCCTTTTGATTCTAAACTTTATAATACATGTCTCTACTTCCCTTGCAAAAGGAGTTATTATTCAAGAAAATTAAAGAAAGGATTGTTATACCACGAATCATAATTCTATGGACATCTTCAACATGACTCTCAATTGATGCGATAGTAGCATTAGTTGAAATATTATCTCATTTTTCTCTAAGCAATATATCAATATGCCAATGCCTATCTATTTTCAAGAAGTCTTTCTACTAAATAAAGTTTCCTATTATGTTTATAAAATTATATAACCATAATTCTTGGATACAAAATCACAAAAGCAACATTTATCATATAAAATTATATTTATTGATATAAATTCTTAATTAGAAAACCAAACGAATTTTTTTATTATAAAATACTTTTACATATTACATATGTTTACATTGTTCACCCAAAAAATTTAAACACGAAACCAATATCAATAAAAAATAATCCACTTTCAAAATTTTCTTCATCATCAATGAGAGGCACACCCCATGATCAATTTGAAAAGGTTGAAACCTCCCATTGACCCTAGAGGAGATGGAGATGTATTGGAATCTTCTGCTGATAACCTTTGATGCACTATAGCCTCGAGAGGATAAACCATATGAAGAAAAGTTGTCATACGTGTACAACATAATAATAGAACAATACCATTCGCCATGACTTATTCAATTTTAATTTTAAAATATATAAAAAGACAAAGTTCGTTGCTGTAGAAAATTCCAAGGCTTATTACTCACGCAACGGAGTCTTTGGATCCTCGCTTGTCTTCTTATATCTTATCATTGAAGGAGGCCCGGTTCACGTTAATTGACGGGACATTATATTCTCGTCATTTGACATAATATTTTAAAATCGATACAATTTAGTATTATTACTATTTTTATTGGAAAATGGAAATCATTATAAATATAAATATTTCATAAAGATTATTAAGTTTAAATTTTTAACATTTTTTTTGGATTAAATTTAAATTTTTAATGTTTTAAAAAGAAAAGGTGTAGTTTAATTTACAAACGAAGTGGTTTTTTTCAGGATGTTTTTTGGGTTTATTTAATTAAAACTTATAATCTTTTTTAAAGCTTGAGTTTAAATTGTTTAATGCCCCAAGAGTTTTCCAAGTGTAGAATCCATTTATGTATTCAAAAATATATTTTAAACAATAAAAAATCTTGAAATTGTATTGTCGGATTTTGGTGAATTCTAGTGAAAATGGCTATTTCGTCTATAATTTAGACGACGCCAAAAACAATTACATATAAATAAACTATGACCACGTGTATTAAATCATAAGAGAGAAAAAGAATGGAATTGCAAAGGAAAAAACCAACTCGCTTTATATTAAAATATAAGAGATTATTTAGATATTTGAAATGTCACACTACTTCATAATTCATCATATAGAAAGAAAAATAAATGCAATAGTTTAAAAATTATGCTCTTTTGCCATGAAAGTTATGGAAATTTCGGTCATATTTTGAAAAAATCTGGCCAGGATTTTAGTAAGTCCAAGTCAAAGCTGTCAAAATTCATAATTTTAGGTGCCCTTGACGTTTTTGATGCTGTTGAATCCATTTCCATCGTCAAAAACACGATTCAAACACTGCATCTACAAGATTTTTTGAATTTGTTTTGCCCGGATTCTGACCACTTTTAGCCGTCTGGGCAATTCCTCCGCCTCCGTAGACGACTCCAAAATAAATTGTTCCCCAATCACCCATGATACAATTAACTATTCCAACATGGCTCAAAGATTAATGTGCACATCCTATAATACTAACAATAAGGTAAACAAAAGAAACAACCCCACATAAATTGTTTTTTTAAACCATACCATATTAGCAATATACTAAGTAAATGTAAATTGTTTTTTTAAACCATAGTTATTAATTTTGTTTAATTGTTCGACGTTTCTATTTTATTTTATTTTTAAATTTGAGAATATTTCTTTTTTTTTGTGAAATTGTGAATTGTTATTATTTTTTTAATAGAAAATGAGGTTATCTATTTCATAAAATTTGTGCCACATCATAGTAAATATTTAGGGGATACATTGGCTTTGTTCAACATGCCTCTTATTCTTATACTGACTATAAACTTCTATAACATCAAGGAGACTACAAAGTGTCACAATTTTCATTACATTTTAAGATGTATATATTTGGCAAAAGGTTCCTAACAACAAACAAAATTTACTACTGTACATAGATAATTTATATTGCTCACCCTCTGCCACTGGTGTTTGGTTGAGGTCAGGACACCTATGTACCTTTTTCAACTGTTAATACTAGATTCATTTATTCTTGAGCTCAATAGCTTGACTTGCTCTTACAGATTGACAATTTGAAGGCAAAGTGCCTTGATTTCATCTCTTCGCCAAGCTATTATGTCTTTCAAGTTTTTAATTTCTTCCAGCAGATTCATATTGGTTTCCATCTACTATTGTTGTGGCATGTTCATCACCATTGTGTCAATCTGGATGCCATCCATTTGCGACACATGTTGAGTTACTCTCTCTTTGCATTGCCATTGTTTTTCTTGCCACGACTGTTGTCGCCTCTAGTTGTCTCCCTAGCTCTTCACATCATCCCTTGCCCTATCTCGAGAAAGTCAATGTCTGCCTTTGTGTTCCACCTTGTCTCCCCATGTTCTCTTCCTTCAACGGGCCACACCATTTGCTCCAAGTCCTCGTTAATACTGTAATGTACCTCCAAAGTCAAAATGTTACACTCTCAGCTAGTCAATTCAATGTTGGCAAGGACCGTCTTCTCCCCTCACCAATTGTTGCAAGCAAATTCAATACTAAATTTTCACAATCCTCTGGTGCTTCGCCCCTATCCGTGAGCATCACACCCCCAAGTAGTATTCTAGTAACCAGATTAAGCCACTAAGAAGACTGCTGAGGCAATCATAATCTCCACTAAAGATAGATAAACCTAGTCACAAGCCACATAGCACTATGAATTCCATAACAACTTAGTCTAGTGTTGGGCATTGAATTATGACCAAATAATCTTCCCTATTATGAAGGTCAGACCAATATTTTCTCGCCCATATCTATTCCCTAGAATTAACACAAATCTTTGCAACCAGAACTCCCAGGTTGAATTACCTATCCATCCAACCCATATGCAATTCCTTTTGATAGCAAATTCCCAAACATACACACACAATTGACCTAGCAATAAACAGAGGGTTAGGACCAATTTGGAGGGTGATGATGTCACATTGACTTATTGACGGCGCACTAAACAAGTTGTGGCTCCACGAGACTTGCTAGAATTTGCAACGTTTCCCCCTATTTCCCTTCACTAGTGTTCCTCTCAAAATGACAACCCACGACATTTCACTTCTCTGCGTCCATTGCATTTTACATTGCTTCTCGCACATCCCGCATGTTCCTGGAGTTAATGCAACATATTGGTTCATAATGGCCTCACCTTCCTTTGTGATTATGATATGAGGTGGGATTACTGCAGCATAATGTGGTGGTGTCCTTTGATCTGTGTCTCGCGTGCGAGGAAGGGTTGATTGCTTGTTTTCTACATGTGCCGAGTTGACTCTAGGTGCCACAACAACCAATAGACCACTTGCCCATTTTTTGATATGGATTGCTTCCCAATCACTAATTTGGACCATTGTAATTTTTTTTTTTTTTTGAGAAATAAACTTAACCATTTGACTTATGGCAAGGGCCACCATCCTCATTCATCATTGACCTTTAAGTTCCCCACCTTAAGTTAGCAGGCTTAGTTAGCCTATTTGTTTGCTTTTTCATTTTGAACTCTAAATATATGGAAGTACTCTTTTTTAGGGATCTTTTTAAAAAGCCTCCTTATTTGATTTAATAGGTTCCTCAAGTGCTTGTCTTAGGGTGATGTTCCTTTGAATAAGTGTTGTATGGTGATAAGAAAGTCACCCATAATTTTGATGTTGGACACCTATGAGGCTTTGGCCAAGATCAAACCTTGCAACAAACCATGCATTTTTGCTTGATTATTTGCCATTGAGCCAAGTCCCCATGCAAACATTTTGGCCAAATACCCCTCCCACTCCTACCGCCCTACAATTGCAAAATTGAAATCGAAAAAAAATAATACAAATTTTGTTATTAAAAATGTGTTTTTGAATACATAAATAGATTCAACATCATACAAAATTCCTGAAACACTTGAAATTATATTGTAAATATTACAAAATTTTAATTTATTATTTCAATAAATATCTAATATAAAATAATATAGTTTATAACTACGATCCATGTGAAATAAATAAAAATAAAAATAATTTTTCCAGCGCTGCTGCCCTGCCGCGACCTGCTCTGCGCAGGTTGAGATTGGGCTCTGCCCTCTCGACTGCCTCCGCCCTGACCCTGGTCCTCCTGACCTCTAGGTTTCTCGGATCTGCTTGGTCCCTCCCTAATGCTCTTCTTCAAGATCTCGCTGAGCCTCCTACTCTTGTCAGATCTGCTTGGATCGGCGCCTTCTGTTCTTGCAGGATCTGATCGGACCTTTTTCCTTCATTCCGGCCTTGAGATGCCGCGCTCCCTGTATTTGCTTGGTGCAGATCGGTTTTGCTGATTTGTGCTTTGCCATGGAGGCCCAAGGCTCGCCTATCGGTACCTCGCAAGCTCCATCCCCGGAAGCTGAAGAAGCCTTCTCCTCTCTTCTTGCTTCGCTGCCTAAAAAGAAGAAATCTGAAGTCGCTAAGTTCGTCAAAAGGCTCGACGATGTTCCGGAGGTAAACCTCCCTCCTGAGGGCCCGATCCAGGTCGCTTTGTCCCTAGTAGATCGTGCCTTGGTGGGTCAATTCACGGCCCTTTGGCCCTCGCCAAAATCGATGGAAAACTGGGTCAACAAGAACTGTGTTCCGCTGATCAAAAACAAAGTCACCTCTTATTTTCTGGGTAGAGGCTTCTTCCTGTTCGAGTTCAACACAAAGGAGGACAAAGACCTGATCTTCAGGAATGGGCCCTATTTCATGGGACCTCAGGGTCTCTACCTCAACAAATGGACCCCTGACTTCGATCCGGCCATGGATGTCCCAACGACGGTCCCTGTCTGGGTGCGGCTCCCTAATCTTCCAGTGCATTGTTGGAACTGGGAGTCCCTCAAGCACATAGGAAATACTTTGGGAAAATTCATTGATAGAGCAAACAACAATGATCAGTACGATTGCGCCTGAATCTGTGTCGAGGTGGACTTAGAGGTGGGGCTTCCGGAGGCCATCAAATTAAAGGTTGGCAGTTGGACGCATGTGCAAGTGTTGGACTATGAGCAACTCCCTTTCAAATGTCGTAAATGTCACATCTATGGCCATTTTGCAAGAGGGTGCCCGAACAAAGGGGAAGCAGAGAAAGGTAAGGAAGAGGGCTGGAACCAGGTCAAGACGTCAAAGACATCTCACAAGAAATCTGGGGTTCATGGCCCCCAACCTGCCTCCACCCAGAATGCTCCCCCGCCAAAAAGCCAAGAAAACAGGTATGAGGTCTTAAGCTCTGCTAAAGAGACTCCTCAGGAAGAAGATAGGCAAGATAAACCTCCAGAAAAAACGACTTCAGCAGATGCAAGACCTGAAGAAAGCGCCACGACAAGAAACAAGGAAAAGCAAACAGAAGCATCCAAGGAGGAACATGACCCGGAGGAGTCTGAGGAGGATGGAGAAATAGGAGACATGCAGACATCGGTCAAAAGATCTGCAAGAGGCCGCAAATCTACTAGAGAAAAGAGAGATCATGAAACTTACAAAGACAAGCTTTAGGGTAGTCAGCCCACTCTAGAGAAACTCCTTGGAAAAAATCCGAAGATGACCAAAAACCAAGTGCAGGGCTCCAAAGGAGCCCACCATCATAAAAATAAATAATGAAGATTCTCCTGGAACTGCAAAGGAATGGGGAGCAAAGTGAAAGAAGAAGCAACGAGAAGCCTTATAAGAAGAGAAGCCCCAGACATTCTTCTGATTCAAGAGACCAAAATGGAGGACAAGGAGTTCCTCCAAATCAGTAAAAAAATTTGGAAAGGAAGCAGCGGACATGCAGTTTCAGCACGGGGAGCCTCTGGGGGTCTAGGCTCCCTCTGGAATCCTCTCAAGTATAGGCTGGTCACCGAATTGCACAACACCCACTCGCTGTTTTTGAAGCTCCAGCCTTTGGACTCGAGGGAGGCAGTCAGCCTTTTCAATGTCTATGTTCCAACAAATTTATGGGAGAAAAGGGAGTGCTGGGACTCCATTAGACAACTGTCGGAGTCAGAAAATTTGGAAAACATCATTGTGGCAGGGGATCTAAACCTTACCTTGTGCATGGAGGAAAAGCGAGGAGGCACAATCATAAGGGACCCTGCAAGGGAATGGGTGGAAGACCTCATGCAGGACTGGGATCTGCTTGACATCCCCCCAGAAAATGGTAAGCACACCTGGTCTAACAAAAGAATAGGTCCTGGTCACATTGCTGCTAGACTTGATAGATGTTTGGTGCAAAGCTCCTTCCTTTTGCTGAGCTTAGAATCCAGATTGCATATCCTCCCATGCAGTGTTTTAGATCATAAGCCAATTTTGCTTGAGATGTTGGGTCACAAAGATCTTGGACCCATCCCCTTCAAATTCAACCCTCTTTGGGTCAAGGAACCAGAGTTTCTGAATTTGGTTCAAGACTGTTGGAATTTTCCAGTGAAAGTTTCTGCGTTCTTCATTTGTCAAAGAAAAACTTAGAAGACTGAAATCGGTTCTTAAAACTTGGGCCAAATCCCTTCCCTCCCCTGCAATAGAGAGAAAGCAGGCCCAAGACAATCTCGCCAAGCACCACGCCCAAAGTGAAGATGCAGAAATCACTAAAGAAGTTCTAGACAAGGACGCTGAGCTCCAGCAAATCTTCCATAAAGCTTGCCTTTCGGAGGAAGAGCATTGGAGACAGAAGTCTAGGAGTTTATGGCTTAAAGCAGGAGACAGAAATTCTGCCTTCTTCCACAAACAAGCTCAAGCCAGAAAGAGCTTCAATTCTATCGCAGAAATCAAAGATGGCAACTCGACACACAAAGACTTTGATAGCATAAAAAGAGCAGCTTTCAACCATTTTCAAAACCTGTATAGAGAAGAGGGCGTGACGGACCCAAACTCCAAAATTTTGGAGGCGGTTCCCCCTAGGATCTCACCTTCAATGAATCAACAGCTTGAAGCAAAGATCTTTATACAAGAAATAAAAGATGCTCCCTCCAACATGGAGCCTGAAAAAGCCCCGGGCCCGGATGGCTTCACTGCAAGATTTCTTCAAACCTGCTGGCAGATTTTGGAGAAAGACCTCTACAAAATGATTTTGAAATCACAAACTTGCAAGAAAATTGGGGGCAGCACCAATTCAGCTTTCCTTGCCCTCATCCCCAAGGAAAAGGGTGATAAAGAATTCAATCAGTTCCACCCCATCTCTCATTGTAATATTGGATACAAATTAATCACAAAGGTTATTGCCAACAGACTAAAAGGTATTCTTCCAGCCATCATCCCAGAGAACCAAGGCGGATTTGTTTAGGGGAGACAGCTTGCTGACAACTTCATCCTTGTTCAAGAGGCGATTCACTCGAGCCAACTTCGCAAAGAGAAAGGTATGGTAATTAAATTAGATTTAGCCAATGATTTTGATAGGGTCAGACTCAGCTTCCTTTGGGAAGTCTTGAAAAAAATTGGCTTTGGAATGGGATTTTTAAAATGGATCCGTGCTTGTATTGTTGATCCTTGCATCGCCCCCTGGTGAATGGGAGAGCAGCTGGTTTTTTTTTAAGCTTCAAGAGGGCATAGGCAGGGTTGCCCCCTTTCTCCGCTCCTCTTCGTCCTTCATGTTTCTGTCGTGAGTTTCTACCTGGATCAGAAACTGGTTGACCAAGAGATCTTGGGGCTCAATATAGCCAGAGGGGTTAAAAATGTTAACCACACCTTGTTCACGGATGATACCCTCTTGTTAGGGGCTGCCTCCACCAGATCTGCTTCAAGATTCAAGGAGGTCCTGGACGACTACAGTGAAGCTACAAGCAGTAGTTTAAACAATGTTAAGCACAAAGTCTTTTGTTGGAATATCTCGGCTTCCACCCTTTCTTCCATTTCAAGAATTCTAGGCTTTACTGCTTCCCTCATATGGTCCTCCTTTACTTATTTGGGCCTCCCCATCTTCCGCAAATTGGCTTACAGCAGAGATTGGGTTCCTCTGTTGGACAAATTTAAGGCCAAAATCCAAGCTTGGAGATTCTCATGGCTAAACCTTGCTAGCAAAACTGTCCTCATCAAATTCGTCCTCAGTAGCCTCCCCATTTTTCAATTCTCAGTAATTC
Organism: Pinus tabuliformis; assembly: GCA_031772625.1. Classification (NCBI taxonomy): domain Eukaryota; kingdom Viridiplantae; phylum Streptophyta; class Pinopsida; order Pinales; family Pinaceae; genus Pinus; species Pinus tabuliformis. Next base: position 799,580,483 of record CM062813.1, on the reverse strand, counting down.
TAGCCCCCTCAGGCATCATAAAAAAAATGGAAACCTTCATTCGCAAGTTCTTCTGGAAAGGGGGCAATCACAATGACAGGAAAATCCCTTTGGTACGTTGGGAGAAAATCTGCAAGCCCCAGAGCGAAGGAGGCCTTAATTTTAAAGATCTCAGCCTCCAAAACATAGCCATGGGAGCCAAGATCTTCTGGAGAATCATTGGACCACATCCAGGTTTTGCGCAAAGAGCTCTTTGGAGGAAATATTTCACGGGAAAGAGGAAGAGATGTTTGGACGCCCTACTACCCACCACAGGCTCGTAGTTGATCAAACTCTGTCACAAAGCAGCCCCTTTAATCAGAGACAGCGTATTGGATTCCAGGAAACGACAAAGAATGCAAGATATGGGAAGACAACATTATGATGCACCCCCCTTTATCGTCCCACTGCTCTCTTCATGCGTTGCGTTTGTGGTTGGACAACGCAGGTTTCATTTTTCTTTGGGACATTTTGCAATGGGAAGGCAGAAATTGGCTGCGTTGGAGACTCCCTCCCATCCCTCCTGAGCTGTCTCAAGCTCGTGATCTTCTTCTTTCCTTGTTAAACGGTATGGCGCCTCTGCGCGTGGGTAAGAAGGATGCTCGTGGTTGGGGAGCCGCCCCAGGGCTTTACACAGTTACGCAAGGTTACAAATGCCTCCACGATCGTCCTTATGTCCCCCCTAATCCTGTTGTTTGGAACGGGATCTGGAATTTCAAATCCATGCCTAAGATTGATTCTTTTTGTTGGCTGTTATGTCACAGAGGGACTTTAACAGTAGACATATTGCAGAAGAAAGGATTTCGTGGTCCCTCTCGATGCCACTTATGCTGGGACAGTGAGGAGAACGCTCAGCATATCATTCTGGACTGCAAATTTTCAAGAGAAATCTGGCATGGCCTTTTGAGTTACTGGAAATCTGAAATCACTTTACCCATATCTATATCAGATCTTTTTGCAAACTGGCGAAATTACTACCCTAGAACGCTCCCAAAAAATGAAATTTTCATAGCTGCATGGCTCTCCTTGCCGAAATTCGCTTGCTGGCAAATCTGGCTCGAGCGTAATAGAAGAGTTTTTAGGGATGAGAGCCTAAATTCACAGTTCATTATCACCAAAACAAAATGCCTTTGGAAAGAAAGTCTAGGGGAATATCTGCCGGATTTGAATCTGACCCAGCATGACTTAGAATGGGGTGCCTCGGTGGACCTCCATTTCTCTGACGAAACAAGGCATCACAAGGTCATAAAAGAGTGGCAATTCAGAGGGAAGGAGAATGATCTATCGGATTTGCTCCTCAAGCATTCCAGATTCTCTTTGTTCTTTGACGGAGCAACGAAAGGCAATCCGGGATTGGCTGGGGCAGGAGGAATTATAAAAAATAAAGAGGGCATAACTGTGGTAAAGTTCGCTTGGAGATTAGGGCAGTCTACCAGCATGCAAGCTGAAGCCTTGGCTCTTCTGCAAGGTCTTAAGCAAGCAAAGGCTATTGGTCTCTCAGAAGTCAGCATTATAGGAGATTCTCAAGCCATTATTAAAGTTTTAGTAGAGGATTCCTCTCCTGTAGACATTAGACTGGCAAGAGTGATTTCAAGAATCAAAACCTTGGTGAAATCCTTCCGGACTACAACCTTCCTCCACGTTTTGAGGGAAAATAATAAAGCTGCTGATTTGGAAGCCAACAGGGCAGTTCCTCTTCCAGCTGGTTGTCTCTTGGCAGACGGAATAGAGAGCTGGGACTCCATTCCTTAAAGATTGTCATGTTTTTCTGCGTTTTGCTAAATCAGTTTGTTTGTCTTTTTAAGATAGGGAAAATAACGGAGATAGACTCAATAGTCTCGAGTAAATCTTGTGGGTTCCCAAGTTTTGGGGCCTTTGATCAGTTAGTGGAAGAAAGTTTAAGGGCTATGCCCGATCAAACGTAACCAGTGAAAGACATTTTGGCCAAATTCTAATATAAACCCATACCGTTCTTATAAAAAAAAACTACAATCCATAAATTTCAATAAATATTATTATCTCATTAATTTATATAAAAACAATATAGTAGTAATTAATGAGCCTCACTCAATTTTCCTTGAAATAAAATATACTCCAACAAAATAAGGTATATAAGATAATCATTACATGGTAAACGAACCAACACTCTCACAGTAATAACCATCCAATCGTGAGTTGGGCATTCGTGGTTAAGTTGATATGAAGCATGGTACGTCTAATTTTATTTCATGCCACACATCTCCTTCAAGAGATTTGTAAAAAAAATTCAAGAAATTGTGTAGCATTTGAATACAATCAACACAATAAGCACTTGGATAGAATTATTACCTTGAAATAAAAATTCTTAAGACCAAAATCAATAATGTTAGTAAACAATTGTTTTGCCAAAATTAAAAAATGATGTTATAAATATACTCATATTTATTTATTTATTATTCAAAGTTATTAAAAAAAAAATGGTAACATAATAAGCTTTTTGTAAAGGCTTTTCCAAAGGTAATTTAATGTTATTTTTTTGAAATAGGGATTATTTTATAATTTATTTTTTTGAAATAGGGATTATTTTATAAAAAAATTTAATATATTCTACGTTGATATAGTGATATTATTATTATTTTTTAATTATTATTATTATTATTATTTTTAAAGAATAAATATATATCATTTTTTATATCATTAGTTTTTGTATGTGTTTTTGTTGTTGTTGTTGGGTGAATTGTATTAATTTAAAAAATTGGGATTTACAGAGTAAGTTACAAAAAGTTAGGTTAGTCTCTTACTAGAGAGACTCGATCATATCCAAAATTAATAATATGATTTCCTCTTTATTTATTAAGTATAGGTTAAGTTATTATGACATTTGATTGTTACATTTTTATTTAAATAAAATTTATTTTTAACGTGTTATTTTTAATATATTATTTTTAGAAAGTTAATTGTTAATGACTAGAAAAAAAATTATAATAAATAATAAAATATTATATTATAATTAAAAGCTAATAATGAATATTATTATAAAAACTAAATGTTATTATCTTGTCACCCGATTACATTGACCACCTATTTGTTAGGTCAATTATGTGAATTTTTATTTATTTATTTATCAAATTTAAACTTTATAAAATAAAATTATTTTTTATTTGTGTTGTTATTGGTTGAGAGTTTGGTAATGTTATTGCACAATCGTAATCTATGATGTTTTTATATCGTCCGTATAATCTGATGAATGAAAGAAAGGTGCTACAGGCTGTTCAGACTTTTATAAATGAGCTTTTAAAACATAATACATGTTCATTTATATTTTATGTTTTTATAATAATTATATTTTCGTTCCTCGGGCTTCCATCCCTAGGCAAATATGAGGTCTTTAAGTCTCTCCAGCAAAATGGATTTGTGGTTAAACTACACGTGAATGACTTGGGGTATTGGACATTTGACATGTTCTCATAGCCTATAGACACACGATAAAGGGGTCAGAGTAACCTCCCACCTTCAACTTAATTATATTTCACTCTCTATATATTATTATGATAACTAGGATACTAACAATACATAATCAATATGTCTCCTAATCCATCTAGTGAGATACATATACGTTTTGGCTAGGCAACTTATATATCTCTAAACATGTGTAGCTCATTTACTTGAAAATTTAACATAATTGCAGTTCAAAATAAAATACAACTCATTTACTTGAAAATTTAACATAATGGCAGTTCAAAATAATGTGAATTCAACCAATAATGTATGTTCACATTTGACATGTATAATAATAATTTAATATGATTACAAATTAATATATCTGATGAAGTTGGCATGCTGAAAAATATTTATAGTATTTAAATCAATAATTTGATGCAGAAAAAAATTTATATTTTTATTCTAAAAATATAAGACAATTTCAATACAAAATATTCAATAAAATCTTTGTAATTAAAAAGCACAGTGGACAAATTACATGTACGACAACTCAACCACACATTATATAATAAAGACTTTGCATTGACAAAATTAATATAGACAATAGAGGTCATTTTCCATCCTTATTGCTCACATCTATTTAACGAACTTCAACACTAGTTCAAACTGGCAAGTGATATAGACAATTTACATGGACATCGATTCAGCTCCATATTGAAATATTTTAAAGTTAAAAAAAAATAAAAAAAAATTACATATAAATATAAATATATGATAATAATTTTATTCAAAAATTTATCTACAATTTATGTAAATTATTTTATTTTATATGAAAATAAATTCAAGTTTTTGAGACATTTCAATGGGGAAAGTTTGCTTTAACTTTGTTTTCTTTGAACAACTTGAATGTTCTTGCTCATTTTTAACAATTAAGTTTTAATTAAAAAAATTATAATTTAAACAACATGATAGTATATTAAAATTTATTTATGGGTATAACTAGGATAGATAAATTTCATTAATCAATATAAGAATAAAAACAAATGTTCATTTTATTTATTTGTTGATGTAAGGTAAAAACTCATTTAGTTTACTTTGTAATGTAGATTCATATATCATGAACTTTGTTATATAAGGTGTATATGGAAAATAAGGGTCTTAGTTATACCCATTACTATATGATACAAGGTTGCATAGCTAAGTGTCCCTGCCGCTTAGTTTAATTATTGAATTTTGACACATAATGCAACTAAAACCCACAATATGAGGTCTAATCCCATTGAGGCAATAAGAATCTAGTTCAATATTAATACATGATACATTTGCATTGAAGAAACTTGTAATGTACACCACAATGGTACCAATAGAGGAGAAACTAGAATAGATCAACATCCTAGGAGAAATGATAGAGCTAGGAAACAACTTGGAAGGTAAGTTTATGGGAGTGAAGACTTTGATTATTTTTTTGGTTTATCTCCCATTGGTGAGGATCCCAAAAGTGTTGAAAATGTTCTAGATCAGATAATGGAGAATATTGAACAACATCTCAACATTCCTCCAATGATAGGAAGAACATCAGAGAACCCAAAAGCACCCATCCAAGTTCCAGTCTTGAATTCAGATCCCTCAACATAGTTGTGGAATGTGTATGACTTTTGACCTTTTGATAATAGATGTTTATATGCAAGGCCACTTATGCCAATGTTTTAGTTCTAGTTTGGTAAATCTTGTATCTTTCACTTGTCTTTATCCTCCTCAAGAAGAGCATATTTTTGGATATGATCCAGTCTCTCTAATAAGAGACTAACCTGACTTTTTGTAACTTACTCTGTAAATCCCAATTTTTTAAATTAATACAATTCACCCAATAACAACAGAAAAACACATACACACATAAAAAAACTGATGATATAAAAAATCTTGTCCATTCAAATTTCGTCGTTATATAGCCGTTTGATGTTCTGCTCCGACTATTTAATATGCAAAGCTTGATCTGATTCTTCAACTTGTCCTGACGATGAACCACACTGGTTGGTTCGAAACGCATCGACAAATGAAATTTTATGTGATTTACGCTGAAGAATCTCTCATAAAAATGATATCTATTTATTCTTTAAAATTAATAATAATAATAATAATAATAATTAATATCACTAAATAAACATAAAATATATTTAAAAAGACATAAAATATATTTAAAAAAATTATAAAATAATGATGATATCAACATCACCCTATTTCAAAAAATAACATTAAATTACCTTTGGAAAAGCCTTTACACAAACCTTACTATATTAACATTGATTTTTTTTAATAACTTTGAACCATAAATAAATAAATATGAGTATATTTATAACATATTTTTTAATTTTGGAAAAACCATTAAAAAGTTTGTTTAATAACATTATTGATTTTGGTCCTAAGAATTTTTATTTTAAGGTAATAATCCTATCCAAGTGCTTATTGTGTTGATTGTATTCCAATGGCACACAATTTCTTGAATTTTTTTTACAAATCTCTTGAAGGAGATGTGTGGCATGAAATAAAATTAGATGTACCATGCCTCATATCCACTTAACAACGAATGCCCAACTCACGATTTGATGGTTATGACTTTGAGAGTGTTGGTTCGTTTACCCTGTAATGATTATCTTATATACCTTATTTTGTTGAAGCATATTTTATTTTAAGGAAAATTGGATGACGCTTAATTACGATTATATTGATTATATTGTTTTTATATAAATTAATGAGATATTAATATTTATTGAAATTCATTGATTGTAGTTATAAATTATATTATTTTATATTAGAATAAAGTTTAATAGTATATTTATTATAGAACTAGAAAGATCAAATTTCTCAAAGTGTGAGTTTTTTTTAAATTGTAAATCCCTTTTAATACTATATTTATCATAGAACTAGAGGGATCAAATTCCTAGATGTATACGTCTTTTTTAAACTGCAAAACTTAAAAGAACTTCTAAATGCATCATAAATATGAAGTTAAGATAGAACTTATCAATGAGGTTGTTTTTATACATAGTAGTGGGGACATTATTTCCTTAATTAATATACCCACATCAACTTTAACAAAATTTAATATTTCAATCAATATTTTTGAAATCATAAATAAAATTATTTCACTCTACCATAATATAAATACAATAAAATTCAAATAAAAAAATTGAAAAGTTAAAAAATATATAAATTAATCACTATATTAATCCATCCAAAAATAGAGTGCTTAAAACTTATCATGATTCAAATCTAAGTTTAGTTTTCTCACATAGTTTCAGTTATTAGAATAATGATATTTGAATAATGATTTTAATAAAGAAAATCTTTCCATCTTATTGTTTTTATTTTAATTTAATTATCAATTATTTTTTGCATAAGAGGCAAGTACTAACCAACAACGTTGCATATTATACTTGTTATTTACGATTCATCACTATTTTAGAAAAAGATGAAGATTAATATAATGATTGTCAATGTTTACTTATTTTATTTTAATATTTAATGTTTAAATTTTAAAATTATTGTGATATATTAAATTTTGAATGTTATTTATGAATCAACACTAATGTAGAAAATTTATTTGAAAATTCTTTAGAGATAAGAGTCATATATTATCTATAGAGAACAATTTGCATATATTTACAAATTTTGTTATTTTAATTGAGCATGCAATTTGACATACAAATTTATTTATTGAGTTTTTGTTTGCATATAAATATATATATGATATAATTTTTGAAATAACATTTTATTATTTCTTAAAAAAAAAATGAATTAATTGATAATGAGTATTAAGTGGACTATTTAGGTTCATAAGAGATTATATCAATTTTATCCATGTTAATTTTGATTGTTTTCAAATTTTTATTTATTAAATATTTAATAAATCATCATAGTGAATCACATCCACATCATATCAAAATGGTCACCATAAATATCTTATTAACTTTATTCAAATCCTTATTACATCGCTAAAAAAACTTACCATATACTTTTACAAATTAATAATAAAAATAATATATTTTTAGCTATATTGAAACTAAAAGACAAGACTAACTACTACGTAACACTTATTATTATTAAAATGTTCATTTTAAATAAAATTTGGCATAATATTATGTAAATCAATTTCCAGATTCATATCGCATTTACTGCTATTATAATTGACGTTTCGAACCAACAACGGTGGTTCATGTTCAGGATGAGAAAAATATTTTTCTCATCCTAAAAAAACTTCGATTACAACAACAATAAATGCAATATAAATTCGAAAATTAGTTTACATAATAATAAAGATAGCAGAAATTTGAAATTTGCCCTAATATGTTTTATAAAACACAAGGTTCTCCCCACCTTACCATCACGTTTCTCTAAGGCTACATGAGAATCACAAAAAGTCAGTGATGGTATTCTCTATCATCTTGTTCTATGGCCTATCTAGAAAAGTAGGATCTAGGTCATGGTGCAAAGTAGGTTGGATATTCTCACTTCCAAAGAGAATTGTTAAAGGTATTGACAAGACAAGACGTCTAAAAGCTACATCTACATGATTCTTAACAAAATAAATCGTCATAACAACTTAACTTATACTTACTTAAAAAATAAAGAGGAAATCATATTATTAATATAAGTAATTTTACACTCAATTGACAAATAAAGAGAAAAATATGAGAAAAATATACTTTTAATGTAAATATAAATATTACAACCACTCTAAATTTAAATAACTTATTTATATTTCGTTATTGTTTATGTTGATTTGACTTCTAATTTATTAATTTGTTTATTAAAAGACATATTTTAATTTAGTCATTTATAAAAATTGGAAAATAATGTTTGTTAATGAAGGATCATACTCTTCTTGTCTTTTTTCCTATATATTTTTCTTGTTTTCAAATCTACTTATAAGTTGTTTAGACATTGCTTCATCTTCGCAAATCTGTTTTTCTTTTTCTTTTTCTTTTTTTTAGTCGTTTATAAAAATTGGAAAATAATCTATAAACTTTATGTTTGTTAATCAAGGATCATACTCTTCTTGTCTTTTTTCCTCTATATTTTTCTTGTTTTCAAATCGACTTATAAGTTATTTAGACATTGTTTCATCTTCACAAATCTTTCCCTTTTTTTTTTTTGCCCTGAATTGAACTAATTCTATTAATCAAAAATATGGTACAAGATGGTACAATCAAGAGAGACAGAAAACCAGCAACCGGAAATGATAGGACTATCAACCTCGGTTCCGAAGAAGGAGTGAAACAAGTGAGAAGCTACAACAAATGGCTGGAAGCAAAAAGACTGACTTCTACTCAGAATGGGCAGAAGCCTCAATACAAAGCTTTTTCCCTTTCCTTTTTTTGACTTCGACCCAACCGTCCTAGGGTGAATGAGCAATTACAACTTGAAGATTGGGGTTCTCCATAGGGGGGACCTCCTTTTCTGAATCAGAGGAGGAGGTCATATGGACGCGTTTCTGGGCAATGGCTAGATCGAAGGAATGCACCGGACCATCGGTGGAAGGGACCGTGGAACGAGGGGCATGATCCATTTCTGCATCGCTACCTTCATCTTCAGAGCTAGAGGATTCAGAATCCACGACTGGAGGTCGAGAGCAAGGAGCCCATCGTTTGGACTTGGGCTTGGAGATGTTATCCTTGTTCTTTTTTGCTGGGAGAGATGGACAGGTGTTCTGCAGATGCCCTGATTGGTGGCAATGGCGGCAACAGAATGCAGTATTTTAGTAATCCAGTGTCTGGGTCCAGACAAAGTCGTTTATCTTGAGATTGATTTGATCTGGAAGTCCTTTGCTCAAATCTAACTCCGCACATATTCTGGCATATGTGTAGAGACCTTTATTTTCCCGCCAATAATCTCCCATAATGAAACTGCCCAAGGTGTTGCCTATAGCTTTATAGACTGCACTATGCCATAAGTGGGCAGGTAAGTTTGGAAGCCTGATCCATACAGGTGTCCTGGTAATGACTGCAGTTGCTGGATCAAAATCTGGGAACCAAGGAGTCAAGAAGAGCCCTACAGTTCCCATGAACCAAGGGCCTTCTTCTAAAGCCTTTTCATAATGCTTACTGTCATCAAATAGAACAATGAAGTATCCTTTTGAACAGAAACTGATCTTACAATGATGAGTCCAGTTTGCATGGATCCATGCATAGAGATCCTGAGATCGCGGCCACAGTTCGTTATATCTGCAAATGATGACTCTTTCTGCAAAATCTTGAAATTGGAATGCAATACCTTCATGGGTGATTTCAACTGAGGGAACTTCCTCTATCTTATCAACCAAAAAAGGCTTAGGTTTAAGGGCTTCCAGGGATTTGGGGTTCTCAGAGTGTATTGCATCTTTGTAAGAGAAAGGAGGAGTAGAGGATGACTGTCCCGCTGCACCTCCTCTCAAGCGAAGGGTTAACACCAAAGAGTTGTTTCTGGTAATGCTGTAAGAAGAGAGGGGAAGAAGATCTTCAAGTTGCTTACCTTGAAAGAGAAGTCTCTGAAGGCCTAAAGGGATCCCAATCCGCCGTTCTAGATCTAGTTTGAGATCCAGCACCAGATCTGAAGAACTGACCCATTGCAGGATGGTTCTGCCTGTGGGTTGAGAAATTTGGATCTGAAAGGAGTCAAAGAAGTGCCTAGACATAGTGCCAGGGCCTCTTGTGCGTCCGAGAGCAAATCTGCCATGGCGATGAAAGGGAGAGGATTTCTCCTCTGCAAGCATATCTGGCGAGTTCGAGAAGCAGATCCACTGCTTGCTTACGGCAGAGATGACGGCGACACCATCTATGCCAAAGAAAGCCCTGTGCAGAGGCTTGTTAACCTGCCGTTTCAGCTCTACAACCCAGTCGATGTGTATTGCCAGCATTGGTACCTCTGCAGGCAGATCTGGCAGGTTCGAGAGGCAGATCCACTGCAGGCTTGCTGCTGAGGTGAAATAGTCTCTCTCGGAGAGAGCTGGGCACGGCGGCAGATTGGGCCGAGGCCTCCAAACTTCTGGCAAATTCCAACCCAGTACGGGTGTTCGCGCCATTTTCTCGGCAGGAACGACAACTCTCATTGAGTGGCTCCCTCCACTGCTCCACCATGTGACAGCGCTGTACCCAGAAACCGCCATGGACAGCAGGGCCTTGTGAAGCCATTTTTCGGCCTCCGCCATAAAAGAAGGGCTCAATCTGATCTTCATAACACAGAACTCATTTTCGTTCAGAGCACCGTCGTCGTCTGAATCCCCCTCGTCCATCATCGCTCGCAGCTTTGAATCCGTCAGCGAATCCAACCCTAACAGAGCCGAATTCTTCTTCAAGCTCTCCATTCTCTCCAACCGCTCAAGCAACACCATCTTCGCAAATCATTATCTACTTTACATAATCCATTAATTTCGATAGGAATGATCTCCTTTTGATTCTAAACTTTATAATACATGTCTCCACTTCCCTTGCAAAAGGAGTTATTATTCAAGAAAATTAAAGAAAGGATTGTTATACTACGAATCATAATTCTATTGACATCTTCAACATGACTCTCAATTGATGCGATACTAACATTAGTTGAAATGTTATCTCATTTTTCTCTAAGCAATATATCGATATGCCCAATGCCTATCTATTTTCAAGAAGTCTTTCTACTAAATAAAGTTTCCTATTATGTTTATAAAATTATATAACCATAATTCTTGGATACAAAATCACAAAAGCAACATTTATCATATAAAACTATATTTATTGATATAAATTCTTAATTAGAAAACCAAACGAATTTTTTCATTATAAAATACTTTTACATATTACATATGTTTACATTGTTCACCCAAAAAATTTAAACGCGAAACCTCAAAACCAAAATCAATCAAAAATAATCCACTTTCAAAATTTTCTTCATCATCAATGAGAGGCACACCCCATGATCAGAGGCACACCCCATGATCAATTTGAAAAGGTTGAAACCTCCCATTGACCCTAGAGGAGATGGAGATGTATTGGAATCTTCTGCTGATAACCTTTGATGCACTATAGCCTCGAGAGGATAAACCATATAAACAAAAGTTGTCATACGTGTACAACATAATAATAGAACAATACCATTCGCCATAACTTATTCAATTTTAATTTTAAAATATATAAAAAGACAAAGTTCGTTGCTGTAGAAAATTCCAAGGCTTATTACTCACGCAACGGAGTCTTTGGATCCTCGCTTGTCTTCTTATATCTTATCATTGAAGGAGATGTCAGTCAACTTGTTATGAGCCGAACACGTGTCAGTATCTATGGAGCGCGTGATCATATTCCGTTGGCGCTCATGGGAACCTTCATCTAGGGTTTCCAGAGGCCCGGTTCACGTTAATTGACGGGACATTATATTCTCGTCATTTGACATAATATTTTAAAATCGATACAATTAAGTATTTATTAAATTTATTTTTATTGGAAAATGGAAATCATTATAATTATAAATATTTCATAAAGATTATCCAAATTTTTTGATTAAGTTTAAATTTTTAACATTTTAAAAAGAAAAAGTGTAGTTTAATTTATAAATAAGTGGTTTTTTTAAGGATGTTTTTCAGGTTAGTTTAATTAAAATTTGACAATTTTTTTTTAAAGCTTAAGTTTAAATTGTTTAATGTCCCAAAAGTTTTTCAGGGTGTAGAATTCATTTATGTATTCAAAAATATATTTTAAACAATAAAATCTTGAATTTGTATTGTCGGATTTTGGTGAATTCTAGTGAAAAAAGTTATTTCGTCCACTCAAAAAAAATTACATATAAACTATGACCACGTGTATTAAATCATAAGAGAGAAAAATAATGGACATTGCAAAGGCAAAAACCAACTGGCTTTATATTAAAATATAAGAGATTATTTAGATATTTGAAATGTCACACTACTTCATACTTCATCATATAGAAAGAAAAATAAATGCAGCAGTCTAAAAATTATGCTTTTTTGCCGTGAAAGTTATGGAAATTCCTGTCATATTTTGAAAAAAATTGGCTGGGATTTTTGTAAGTCCAAGTAAAAGCTGTCAAAATTCATAATTTTAGGCTCCCCAGACGTTTTTGATGGTGCTGAATCCATTTCCACCATCAAAAACACAATTCAAACACTCCATCTACAAGATTTTTTTATTTTTTTGCCTGGATTCCGACCACTTTTAACTGTTCGGGTAATTCCTTCGCATCCGTAGACGACTCCAAAATAAATTGTTCCTCGATCACCCATGATACAATTAACTGTTCCAGCATGGCTCAAAGATTAATATGCACATCCTACAATACTAACAATAAGGTAAACAAAAAAACAGCGCCACATAAATTGTTTCTTAAAACCATACCATATTAGCAATATACTAAGTAAATGTAAATTGTTTTTTTAAACCATAGTTATTATTTTTGTTTAATTGTTTGACATTTTTATTTTATTTTTAAATTTGAGAATATATATATTTTTTTGTGAAAATGTGAATTGTTATTATTTTTTAATAGAAATGAGGATATCTATTTCATAAAATTTGTGCATGATCATAGTAAATATTTAGGGGATACATTGGCTTTGTTCAACATGCCTCTTATTCTTATACTGACTATAAACTTCTATAACATCAAGGAGACTACAAAGTGTCACAATTTTCATTACATTTTAAGATGTATATATTTGGCAAAAGGTTCCTAACAACAAACAAAATTTACTACTATACATAGATCATTTATATTGCTCACCCTCTGCCACTGGTGTTTGGTTGAGGTCAGGACACCTATGTACCTTTGTCCAGCTATTAATACTGGATTCATTTATTCTTGAGCTCAATAGCTTGACTTGCTCTTGTAGATTGACAATTTGAAGGCGAAGTGCCTTGATTTCATCTCTTCTCCAAGCTATTATGTCTTTCAAGTTTTGAATTTCTTCCAACGGATTCATATTGGTTTCGATCTGCTATTGTTGTGGCATGTTCATCACCATTGTGTCAATCTGGATGCCATCCATTTGTGATGCATGTTGAGTTACTCTCTCTTTGCATTGCCATTGTTTTTCTTGCCACGACTGTTGTCGCCTCTAGTTGTCTCCCTACCTCTTCACATCATCCCTTGCCTTATCTTGAGAAAGTTATTGTCTGCCTTTGTGTTCCACCTTGTCTCCCCATGTTCTCTTCCTTCAATGGGCCACACCATTTGCTCTAAGTCCTCATTAATACTGTAATGTACCTCCAGAGTCAAAATGTTACACTCTTAGCTAATCAATTCAATGTTGGCAAGGACCGTCTTCTCCCCTCACCAATTGTTGCAAGCAAATTCAATACTAAATTTGCACAATCCTCTGGTGCTTCACCCCTATCTGTGAGCATCACACCCCCAAGTACTATTCTAGTAACCAGACTAGGCCATCGAGAAGACTGCCGAGGCAATCATAATCTCCATTAAAGAAAGATAAACCTAGTCACGAGCCACATAGCACTATGAATTCCATAACAACTTAGTCCAGTGTTGGGCATTGAATTATGACCAAATAATCTTCCCTATTATGAAGGTCAGACCAATATTTTCTCGCCCATATCTATTCCCTAGAATTAACACAAATCTTTGCAACTAGAACTCCTAGGTTGAATCACCTATCCATCCAACCCATATGCAATTCCTTTTGATAGCAAATTCCCAAACATACACACACAATTGACCTAGCAATAAACAGAGGATTAGGACCAATTTGGAGGGTGATGATGTCAATAGGGGAAGACGACGCACTGAACAAGTTGTGGCTCCACGAGACCTGCTAGACTTTGCAACGTTTCCCCCCATTTCCCTTCACTAGTGTTCCCCTCAAAATGACAACCCATGACATTTGACTACTCTGCGTCCACTGCATTTTACATTGCTTCTCGCACATCCCACATGCTCCCAGAGTTAATGCAACATACTGGTTCATAATGGCCTCACCTTCCTTTGTGATTATGGTATGAGGTGGAAGTATTGCAGCATAATGTGGTGGTGTCCTTTGATCTGTGTCTCGTGTGTGAGGAAGGGTTGATTACTTGTCTTCTACATGTGTCGAGTTGACTCTAGGTGCCACAACATCCAGTAGACCACTTGCTCATTTTTTGATATGGATTGCTTCCCAATCACTAATTTGGACCATTGTAATATATTTTTTTAAGAATAAACTTAACCATTTGACTTATAGCAAGGGCCACCATCTTGATTCATCATTGACCTTTAATTTCCCCGCCTTAAGTTAGCAGACTTAGTTAGCCTATTTGTTTGCTTGTTCATTTTGAACTCTAAATATATGGAAGTACTCTTTTTTAGGGATCTTTTCAAAAAGCCTCCTTATTTGATTTAATAGGTTCCTCAAGTGCTTGTTTTAGGGTGATGTTCCTTTGAATAAGTGTTGTATGGTGATAAGAAAGTCACCCATAATTTTGATGTTGGACACCTATGAGGCTTTGGACAAGATCAAACCTTGCAACAAACCATGCATTTCTGCTTGATTATTTGTCATTGAGCCAAGTCCCCATGCAAACATTTTGGCCAAATACCCATCCCGCTCCTACCGCCCTAAAATTGCAAAATTGAAATCGGAGAAAAAAAATAATGCAATTTTTTGTTATTAAAAATATGTTTTTAAATACATAAATAAATTCAACATCATACAAAATTCCTGAAACACTTATCTAAATTTATTATTTCAATAAATATCTATCTAATTTTTTTTTAAATCAAGTAGAAAATATACCAAAATAAAATAAAAAATACTACATGGTATATATTAATGGAATTATATATATAAAAAAAAGATATGCTTTTCATTCGGCTCGTTTAACTAAAGTTTAACCTAAAAAATATATTTTCCTAAAAGGTCGATATAAATGATAAGCTTTGAATATAAAAGTTAAGTTAATGAGTGGATGAGATTAGGGGGGTTGTTGAAATAGTTTTAAGATATTATAAATTGTTAATATTACTTTGTTATGAATTAATGGGCTTTCAAGATTAAAGCAAGTATGGTCCATATTAGTTTATTATAAATTAATGGACTTTCAAGATTAAAATAAGTACTGATGTAAAACAAAATCTTTTCATATGAATATATTGTTTTAATTATGACTTATAATATATCACATATATAATAAATTGTAAATTTAAAAAGATATAGGTATGTTTTTTAAGTTGTTCAGAATAAAAAAATGTAAATAAATAAATGGATGGATGAGTTTAAATTTGTTAAGTTTATCTACACGGTAAACTTCATCATAAAAGGATGATTTATTAAATTAATAATATAATATAATATTAATTTTTTTTTTTTTTTTTTTCTATTAATTTTTTGATTGGTTGTAAAATTTAAAAATTTGTATTTAATTGTTACAAAGCAAACTTGTTACATCTAATAAATAAAAATACATCTAATGAAACTGTTTTTACCTAATAAATATAGAGTTTATCTAATAAATAAAAATACATCTAATGAAACTGTTTTTACCTAATAAATATAGAGTTTTATTTGAACTTTAAGTTTGAATACGGTAAGATAAAAATACAATAAATATAGAGTTAAAATTGAGTTTTAAATTTAAATAATATAAATTTTTATTCCATCTTATTTTTCTATAAAAATACAATAAATATAAAGTTATATTTAAGCTTTAAATTTAAATAATATAAAATTTTATTCCATTTCACTTTTCTACTTTTATAGGCATTATCTATGCATCTAAGTTTAGGTAAGCTATTTAAAATCATGAGAAATTAGTCAATTATGCCTAATCTCATAGATATGTTTCATATAGGAATAATTTAGTTTATTTTGGATAGTCTAAAGAATGATATATCATATTTTGGATTGTTAAAGCTCCCCAATATTTAAATAGAAAAGTCAAGGGAATTCTAAATAGTTTACAAAACACAATACCTGTAAAGATTTTGCAAATGAGGTAGCAATCTAAGTGAGCTTTACTATAAGGAAAGTCTCCACAATTAAGTGCTCTTAAGCTTGAGGAGTCTTGGAATAGGTGACGTCCTATGAAGTCCTAGGTATTGAGTGTAAACGTTAGATGTGACAATTGATGTTATGCAATTCATTTCAATAGTTTCATGTTACTAACATGTAACATTTAATTGCTAGAAATTCAATTATATGATAATGATGATGATGGTTAACATCCACTGAGACCAAACTTTGGTCTATCGAACCTAAAGAAACGAATTATTTAGTTTGATTTAAGATTTTATTCCTATGCTCAAAAAGCTTGGAGAGAAGCCTCCCGAGCTCACTATAATTTTGACAACGTAAAAGGCTAGGAAAGTTAGTGTTGCAACAAAGATTTTGAAATTGAGATCTAATGTGGTTGTACGCGGGGCACTCTAAGAGGAAGTGATTTTCATCCTTGATGTTCGTATTCTCATAGAGATGGCAGAACCTTTCCATCCATGGTGTTTTAGGAACTGCCCAATGACCCGTTTCACTATGGAGCTCATGAGAGTTCGTTCTAATCTTGGCTATATTAATTTTCTTCTTTGAGTTAGTTAAAACAGAGAGATATTTTTTGATCTTCTAGGGTGGGGTTGATGACCTCCTTATAATATCTTAATTTTCTTTTAGCTGCTAAATCTTTCTCACACCACATTTTTCTTTGAACTTAGAAGTAACAATATTTTTAATGTTATTAATGTTTTGCAATGCAACATTCTTGTCGATCTCCCAATGGTTTAACCAGGCCCTGGTGTCTTTATACCAACCCCGTTTGAGCCTTAGGTGGTTTTGGCTGGAATTTAAAGCTAGCTTAGGAAGTCTATGGTCTCCTCTGTTATTGAGTTTTTGCTTGTACAACAGAAACCTAGTCATAGCTAGGCTCTCGATAGGGGAAAGACCCACTTCTATAAGGAGAATAAGATAGGGTGTGTTGCTTTTAATTTTGAGGTTATATGTTATAAAACACTTCTGGATTTGCTCAATCTTTCTCTAGGATTCTCTAGAGATGCTACAACCCCAAACCTCACATCCATATAAGATAACCAGAGTGACTAAAGTTTCAAAGAGGAACTTCTTTCTATCCCACATTACGAGGTTTGCCATTTTACAATTATTTTCAAGACCAAAATAAGCTTTCCATCCCCCATTAATCCTTTTCTCAATGCTATAGTTCCAGTTGAGCTTGTGATGAATATCAATTCCTAGGTACTTGTAGGAAGACACTTCCTCCAAGTTACTATTGTCATACATAAAATTAGCGTAAGTGTCCTTCTTGGATTTGATAATCATAACTTTTGTTTTATCAGTGTTAATAATCATACCCATGGTACAGCAGAAATACTTAAGAAGTATAAGTTGCTTATCAAGATCAGATGGGCATCTTGTGAGAAGAACAATATCGTCAGCGTAGAGAAGAAGGATGATGACTATACCAGGTAAGATCGTGCCAGCACATCCCGCTTCCTCTAAACAACCTTCTAGCTTGTCGATGTAAATGCCAAATAGGGTAGGGGAGAGGGGGCAACCTTGTTTAACTTCGATATTACACTTAATATCTTTCAACCACCCCTCATTGCTCTTTAACTTGGCAATTACATTTTCGTATAACCTTATAGCAGCAACTCTCAACTCAAAAGGAACCTTTAGCTCTTCTAATCTGTTCCAAAGGTTGTTTCTAGGAACCGTATCGAAAGCCTTTCTAAAGTCCACAAAGCAACAAAAGAGATTGGATTTATCATTGTGGCATTCCTCCACAATGATCCTAAGCGTAACAAGGTGGTCTGTTGTTGAGTGCTGCTTTCTAAAACCCGCTTGGCCTTTAGCCCACTTACCTTCACTTTCAAGCCATATGCTCAACTTCCTTTCCAAAATAATACCATATAACTTGGTTAGGAGAGGGCTGATCATAATTGTCCGATAATTAGAGGGGTTATTTGTATCCCCACTTTTAAAAATAGGGATAATGAGGCTTTGAGTCCATGGTTTAGGGAACCCTTGCTTGACCGCTTGATTGAAAAGCTTGTGAATGTGGGGGATGAGGACAGGACCTCCAATTTTTAAGATTTCCACCTGGTAACCTTCAATGTCCTTAGCTTTCCCATTAGCCAAGCGATTAACCCCAAAATCAATGTCTTCTAATGAGAAAACTTCTTTCGTTGTGAGCAGGCTTTCAAAGTTATCCGTGACATTTGGAGATTCATAAAGTTTTTTAAGATAGAAATTCCAGTCGTGTAAAACAATTTTATTATTATCTTTAGTTTTCCTAGTTAGAATCTGCCTCCAGAATTTCTTAGGAGCTACCTTAGAGAGGTGTAAGAGATTCTCTTGTCTTTTACGAATACACTGCCTTTTTTTCCTTTTAGTTAGGGCTTTGTATATTTGTATCTTGCCAATTTTAAGAGATTCATCAACAACTTCCTTAATTGCTCTCCTCGCACTTTTACAATCTTTGTCATACTATGGGTTGGTTTTGCTATTTCTTTTATTACTTAAAACTTCAATAGAATATGAGAGGGTTGTAGTAAAATTATGATAAAGATCTTCTATATTGTCTATAATAGATAAAAGAAATAAATTAGTTTTTAATTCATTTAGAAAGAGATTTTTTTTATTTCTATCAAAAATATCATAATAAAGACTTCTTTTATAATATTATTAATAATTTTGTTAAAATTATGTTTTAATTTCATTATCATATTTCACAAAATAAACTTGAAAACAAAATCCAATTGTATTTATGTATTATATCATGTTATAGATATTTGTTAGTATTAATATACTTTATTATATAAAATAAACTTGAAAACAAAATCCAATTGTATTTATGTATTATATCATGTTACAGATATTTGTTAGTATAAAATAATATACTTTATTATATAAAATACACTCGCTAATTAAACTTCAAATTTCAATTTTGCATAAATATCCAATTAACATTAAAATTGCTCGTTGACCGTCCTTTAAAAAGACATGCCTATCAATAAGGGCATGGGGTGTCCTAACAATCACTTAAATATAACCACCATTATCATTTTACTAATGAGAATGAGAGAATCTCCTTAAGCTTTTAATAGAAATATATAATTATTTTTTCAAACAAGTTTAAAAAAAATAAATCTCTTTTATTTTACTTAATTTTAATTTAATTTTACTTAATTTTAACTTTAAGTTAATTAAATTATAAGTTATCTATTAGTTATTGGGGTGTGGTTTATTAATATTAATTTATGGATTATGGTGTTAGTTAATGAAATTGTTTTTAGTATGATTTTTTGGGTGCTAGATTCTGGGAAAAATTTGAGGTGAAATCTTGATTTATGTTATTTAAACTCGTTTTGTTATATAGATTAAGCACCCTGAAAACCCCTAAAGCATTTGGATTGTGCATTGGTTACCCATCAAAATTATGATTTCAATAAATTCTTACGCGATTTTAGAGAAATTAAACCAAAAAAATCCACTCATTAATTAATTCAATTTGAATCTCAATTTTATATATTTATATATTCCAATTAACTCAAAAAACTATAATTTAAATATATATATCTTTTCTTTCCGGTTAACTCGAAAATGTATAATTAACCTTTAAATAATAACTATTTTTTTTTTACTTGGGTACATCCACCCCGTTGAAATATTGACTTGGGTACATCCATCCTTGGAAAATTTAGACTTAGGTACATCAACCCTTAACATAGATAATGTTCGTTATGTGCTCTACCAATCCTAGGCTCATAAAATCCTAGTCTTACAATTAGTTCATATGGAAGTTTGTGTAAAGGGGGCTAATATCTCGCTTATGTGACCTGCTATACTAGATTATGTCCTTTGAAAGCCTTAGACCTCACGTTTAACCTCACAACTGCCATGAACTTGATATTGATTGGCCTAATTGGGTGCGATTTACTAGCTATAAGGCATTGGGAGCTTGAGGTTAATGATGGGGCTAAGTCGCTGCCCACCAGTCCCATAAAGTATTATATCTTCTTATCGCATTGGCATAATATTGGATACATTCCAAACCAAAAAAGTTGAAAATTCTGGAATCTGAGCTCTGGATTATCTTGCGGGTGGTCCTTATTTTATTTATATGTCAGCAGGTCTTAACTTCTCTTAAAAGCCCTTTTCAGAAGTAGTTGATCTACACAGTTCTTGTCTGAGGTAAGTACTCTGACTGAATGGGGCTATCTTTTGTTTATTATGTCCAATAATTTTCCAGTCCATATATTAACTCTCATTTTGCAACTTTGGATTTGGTGCATCTGCTGACCCATTCTCTCTTCTCCTTCGTTGTGTATCTTTCCTAATTGAACACTGGGTTGCCCGCATTTCTTTAACCGGTGGACTGTCCTTTATATCCTGCAGTTTGTCATTATTGAGGTGTTGGGTGGGTATTGTTTTCTGCAGATTTTGAGCCTTTGGTGACCTTGTGCTGTGGTTGGTGCTCTGGTTCAGCCGATTCACCAGGTGGGTTTCTCTCACATTTGAGCAGTTTCATACTCTTGCTGTTTTGATGGCTAATATGTATAATATTGAAGTATGTGGGTATTGGTATTTGGTCTTAGATTCTCCTCTCCAGTATCCCTTTAACCTATAATGTATGTATGATTAAGATGCTATTTTATGTTTTGACAGTCCTGTTCAGATCACTTCAAGCTATAATGTATGCTTTATTTTATGGATATATATATTTTTTCATTTATGACCAAGATCTCCTTATTTAGATGCCCAATAGGTTACTAACGTACATGCTCTGCTATGTGGGTATTGTGTTCTATTTTGACTCAGCAAGGGCCGCCCCTTATTTGATTCACTCGTTCTATCTACCAGTGAATCTATTTGGCTTCTGCTTTCATTATCTTCCTTTGCCTCTGTCTTATGCTGAACTTGTTTTTCAGTTTCTGACAGTCTCCGGATGAGCTGATCATCGATTCATCTTAGCTCTAGCTAGCCTGGGTGCAGCCGATCTTTATCTTATCTGCTACTATGAATCTGTGTAGTCAGACTGCTCAGGATCTCTGCCAATTTGTTGGGCAATATTTGCGCTACGTGCCCTTATGTCTTCATGAAATTGATCAATTTTTCTTTACAACTGCAAAACGGTTTTCCATCTTTGCCAATTCATCACTCAATATTTGCCTCCACAAATCACCTTTGCTCAACAGTCTAACCGGCAAACACATATTTTTCTATATGGATGTTAGAAATAGCATCTCCATTTTCACAGCCTCGCAGGTTATTGGGTTTTTGGAAAATGGCGGGGGACTTTGTTGCGGGTTGGGGGAAGGGGTGGTTTGCTTTATGGCTTTTTAACTGGATCTGAGCGTAACTGATTCTTCTTTGGTTGTATTTGCTGAAGGAACTCCAGTAAGACATGGCCAGCAAGCGCATTCAAAAAGAACTCCAGGACTTGCAGAGGGATCCCCCCACTTCCTGCAGTGCAGGGCCTGTGGGCGAAGATTTATTTCATTGGCAGGCAACCATAATGGGCCCAACTGAGAGCCCTTATGCCGGAGGGGTTTTCTTTGTTATGATCCACTTTCCTCCAGATTACCCCTTCAAGCCCCCGAAGGTTAATTTCCAAACCAAGGTAAGTAAATTCAGAAATTCATTTTCTTATAAGGGTTAGTTTTTTATAGATAGTACAAGGGTTTTAAGCTGCTCAGCTACTGTTAATTTTGTAAACTAATTTTTTTAATAAGATTTTACTTCACTGGAAGTTTGTGTCAAATCTTACAGTCGGTTTTAAAAACACACAGACAGAGTAAAGAAAAAGGAATTTTAGTTTTCTAGAAAAAATGATCAGTTACCTTACGGTCAGATACAAAATTAAGTATTGGACAGATTCTTACGCATATGGTCAGATATGAGGGTAGTTGCTGCGCAAGAAAGATTTGATGACTTCGAATAAGATTTATGATTGATCGCGTTCTAGATTTCTTGTGCAAAGTAAAGCAATTTGATTAAAGTTTAAGTCCTTTGCATCCCCATTTCTCTGTAATTTGTGGCCGCTTCCCTTTCAAAGAGACATAAAGGAAGTTCGGCAAATGTTTGATATATTTATGCGTGCCCTAGTATAGTTCTTTTGACAAGTTCCCTGTAGTATCAGACAGCGTGTGTTTGACTAAATTGGATTGATTTCTGGCATTGCGAGTACTTGAAAGGAAATAGTTTTCTTAAATATTACCTTGTCACTATAACATCTTTATTGCAGTATGCTGATTAATAATTATTAATTATTATTATGGTCGACCCTAAAGTAGGTCAAGAAGTATTTTCAGATCTGCGCTAATTAGTCAAATATGCCTGACAGTTATGCTTAGCCGAAAGCTTATTAGGGTGTACCGAGAAACTGCATTTCAATATTTCTTAGTCCGATTGCCTGAACAAGATGGTCCAGTTGGTTTGAACTTCGTACTCAAGCTGTGTGGTGAAAACTAAATGATCAAACTTACCTGGTTTGCCTGTCAGTGCAAAGAATCACCTTATTCTAAGGAAAACATCTTATGGGATGCCGTCCTTTTTTATGCAGTATTTTCTAGCTCTGAAAGTCTGCTGTAAATTATGATTTAGTTATTTTTTTCTATTGGAAATGCTTGGTAATATACTTTTTGATTGTTTTTCGTTATCAAGTCCATTTGGAGTCCGGAACTCCTTACCTTCTTGAACTATGCTTGGGGTTTTTCCCTAGCTAGCAAAGGAAGTGCCTTACCTACCTCCTACAGAACAAAGGTAAATGAGCTTACGTACTTATGATATTCTTAGGGTTATCCCCTCCCTTTGAAACATGGTGGTGACCTGATTTGCTTTCTTAGCGAGCAAAGATAAGGGATATTACCTGCCTTTGCTATGCTCAGGGTTAACCACCGGCAGTTTGAGAACATATCAACAAACGAAGCTGTTTTTCTTGTCTTTTTTTGAAATTGACCATTGAGTTTGATCTGTCCTTGTATGGTTTATTGTTTAAAAAGGGGATTTAGGGTTCTAAGGACATCAAGCATGATATGGCATGATTTTAAGCCCACATTGGATAAACAGAAGTATACCCTTCTAATGTGAGTGTCCACGTTTGTGGAGCCCAATATTAGTATCTTCTGGGAAGGGCTTTAATTATCATTGACTGCTGGGGTGGACTTCTGTTTTTCGGCTTCTCTAGTTCCTATTTGTGCAGGCAGTACTATTTCTGAGTTTATAAACTGAAAAGCTGTTTTAAGTGTGGTAGCTTTAATTTCTCTTCATTTACACTTTTCATTTAATTCACATTAACAAAATTAGCAGGTTAATCTGGTACACAAATCACTTACTGCACTTATATGGTGATGTGCTGAATGTGGAATGCCCTTGAATGATTAGCCTAGGGTATTTTACTGGAGAATTTGGGATGGGAGATTATTTATTGGTTTGTAATGGTTAGAGTAGATTCTGGAGGATAACAAATGGATAGTATTTGAATGGGGGAGGTTGAGATGATTCCCATGCTTCATGTACTTGGGCAGTTGAGTTTAGTAGCAAAGAGTTGCTGAGAAACTAGTGTTTTAGAGAAGAAGAAACGAAGCATTGATCAAAACAGAGCTGAAGATGCCCAAGGTAACAAGCTGCTCAAATTTACATCCTTGGTAAGCGCTTTTCATGTTAATGTGGTTAGAACAATAGTACTGCTATTTAATTGAAATTTTAACCTCCTGAGTCCCAAATCCCTTGGATCTTATTCTCGGGAAAGCTTTGCCTTGGCTACATCGATTGCTCTCCAGATTTACTATGAAGCTCCTGACAAGTGGCAAGAACTGGTTTAGACTAAGTTAATTTAATCTTAATTGCAGTCTCTTGGAAGCCATTTCTTTCAGCTCAGCTGCAGCTGTCAACTCTTGCTTCACTCTTAATAAAACTCATTTAGTGTAGTCTAAAGCCTATTTTATGTGTTCATTATGTGCATTCTCTTCAATCAGTTCCAATTGCCCCTTCCTCTTAACAGATTTGAGTTTGTTGTAATTTGTTTAGCTCTTAAATCTTGATTTTTGTCATCTGTTTGCATTATGGAGATTAGATGATACTTAGTATCACTTCAATTTTTTATGAGCTTATAGCAGAGAAGGATCCTGTGAATTTAGTTGAACCTTTATATTTGTGGGTGGTCTTGAAATGTCAGTCTTTTGGTGGTCTTTTGTGTTAAAATGTTTCTTGCCACAAATAACATAATGTGAATAGTTGTTCATGAGACTAATGTAGCACCATTTTGTTCTTAATCAGGTTTATCATCCAAACATCAATTCCAATGGTAGCATCTGTTTGGATATCCTCAAGGAACAGTGGAGTCCTGCACTGACAATCTCGAAGGTGCTTTTGTCAATTTGCTCTCTTCTGACTGACCCAAATCCTGATGATCCTCTTGTTCCTGAAATTGCTCATATATACAAGAGCCAAAGGTCTCGTTATGAGGAGACAGCAAGAGCATGGACTCAAAAGTATGCCATGAATTGATTCCACTCTTGTCATATGAAAGCCAGGGAAGAATTTGCAGTTCATGAAAACTTGGTTTTGCCTGTATCAAGTTTGAATCTTCCTCAAGTCAGGAAGACAGGAAAATTATCGCTGATGCTATAAGATTGAGACTTATGGTGATCAATCAATCTCATATGATATAAATGAATATGGTGTCTATCTGTACATTTATAAGTGGAATTTGGTGCTTGATTCATAATTAACAATGGATTTTGGCTTGATTCAAGCAGTGAGGATTTCCTTCATTTGTTAGTTTGTTGTAAGAATATTGGTATGGTTTCTGTTGCTTTAAATAATGCTATGCAATTTCTTGAGCAAAGTCTTTTCTTAAGTGTGTTTTCCAGGTGCCATTAGATAAGCTTTATTGATGCAGCTTTCTTGTGGTTTTCCTCTATTTTGCACGAAGTAGTTTCATGGTCTAAGATTAACATCTGGCTGTATGGTTGTATGTTTATAGCTCATACCTCTAATTTAACTGATCTGGTTTTGGAATTTCAGTGCCCTCTGGGATTAGGAATGTTGTAAGATAAACGTGGCTAATCCACCTTGCAGCATGGTTGGATATTTATAGCTCAATGCTCAACTTTCTCTGGTCTGGTGTTTCAAGACATTTGGGTGAAGGCTCAACTAATAGGCTCCTGTTGTGACTTCTGCTGACATTAGGGATGATTGTATACTTGGTTGGATCAGAGTTAAATTTGTGACTTCTTCTGACATTAGGGATGATTGTACACATGGTTGTATTAGAGTTGCATTTGTGACTTATTCTGATACTATGGATGCTTGTGTTTCTTTCTTTGTGTTCAGTCTCATGTTCAGGGGAGTTTAAAGGTATGAAATATCTGCTCCAAAACCATAATCAGATAAATCTAAGAATTTTCCTTGTCTTTCCAGACAGAGATTGTTCGTCCATTTCCATTCATTAATTGCTTTCTTATTTATTCATTTGGAACAAAAATGAGGTTCTCCTTCCACACACTTGCATACGTATTCACTTACATTCTAACCAGGTAGGTTGGGTTGGGAATGAATGCCAAGATAATAGGAGGCGACCTGGACTCCTCAACTGAGATGGTGAAGTGTTGGCCCTGAAAGGTCAACCCTCTGTTTGCTTGCTGGAAGGGTTGGGGACATTTATAATTTTTGGGTCATTGAATGTGAGATATTCTGCAACAAGAATAAGTTGCAAGTTTTTTCTGGATTACCCTGTTATTCATGTTTCTACTGTCATGGTTATTATGAAATTTAGAAATTCTTGGTTCATAGATCTTGCTTTCTAAATATATTATTGTATATAGATTCAGTATTATTGTACTGTTTCATGTCTGTCTACTGTTCTCTTGTATCCATTCTGAAATTAGATGTTCTGCTCACTGATTAAATTTTTCAAGGGCCTATTTTTTTAATCAATCAATATTGTGTTGTGGAATTAACAGTATCTTGAGGGTTGTTTGCATACCGAATAGTTTAATAGTGGTTAGTGTGGAACCTCCTAAGCCATGTTGAGAACATGAGTGCCTGTAATCGTGAAGTGTGCTTCAGTCTTATGTTTGGGCTTCTCAATTTCTTAACAATGACAATGTGGAAAATGTCCATTGCCTGTTTTTTCTTTGTTATATCCATTCTGAAATTAGATTTTCTTCTTATTGAATTTTTGGAGGGCCTACTGTGTTACTTTAACCAATGTTTTGTTTTGTTGTATGGTAATATTTTGTTTTTAGTGCATTGATAGACTTTGAGATCATCGATGCCTACAATCATGGAGATATGTTTCAGCTTTAAGTTTGGCCAACTCATTTCCAGGAGGATAGCATGGGCAATGCTTAACCACAAGACAAATATTAGAGAATGATTTACTAAGTGCAATTTGTCCCAACAACCAGGTAAGATAGACATTACCATTGATTATGATTTTCAGCTAGTTACATTCAGGGCTCGAGCTCAAACACAAACTAGTACATTGTGTTTTGTTGTCTCCATGGTTGGGAGATCAGCATTTGTTTAATGATAATAGTCATTTTTCAAATCATTTACTAAGAAAATAAGGAATTCTCAAATGCCCATTTACTAATCTCTTGATTGCAATTAGTTCTCAAATGTCCAGTCACTTATCCATCTTGATAGCAATTAAAGATTTTCTATTTGAAAAAATATTTAATGCATTTCCCAAAATTTGTGAAGAAAAAAAGTTTCTATCACAATGCCTTGTGGACTTTAAACTGTTGGTGTCATATCAGCCATACCGTTTCCCCTTGGCCAAGTATCAGAGCATTTTTTTTTTTGTCTTAAGAATGTATGCCCAAATCGATGTTGCCTTTTCAGATTGGAAAGTTGCGACTTAAGAATGTATGGCCAATCAATGTTGCCTCCGATGTAAAATGTGTTTAGATTGAAAGTTGTGACTTTTTACTGTGATAAACTTGTATATTATGTGTATATTTTTACTTTATTGTCAAGTTGGAAGATGTACATCTCAATTTCTTTGCGAAATTTGAGTCTATATATCTCAATCGTTTTTTTAACAAGTTTAATTGGAAAATCATGAAAAACAAGTACATCTGTCATACATCATCAACGTATCTGTCCTTGTGCATGTGGGCTCAATTTGCCCACTGGGAAACCAGATCTTTGATCACCTACTTATGGAATAATTTGTCCAAAGTTTAAGGAGTATCAACATTACAAGCATAACTAGACTATCTAAGTGTTCATGTAGAAAAAACAAAAAATGGACATGTAAACTCAAGCATCAGAAGATGTGCTCGAAGCTGTCTCTCGAGCACTTAAACCTGGAGGGGCATGAGAAGCAGGATTGCACTTCACGTTCAAGGTCATTTTTGACCCCCTCTAGAATGAGCTGTTACCATTCCTACCATTCATGTTGACTGTCTAGTGACCAACCTAGCACAAATTTTAGGCCTCTCTAATTGCACAACAAGTTTTAGCCATGAAGTCAATTGCTTTGTTACCAGATCTCGATGTATGGATAGTGATGATATAATTGAAAGAGAGAAGCAAAGTTCTAACTCTGGTAATCAGGTTGATGAGTCTCCAATTCTTTGATAATTTGTCAATAGAGGTACCTTGAAGGATCTTTTGGGCTGTCTTGATAACCAGTTGGGAGCTAAGGCATTGGGTTCAGCAAATTTTATCCTTGGGATTTGAAATTTGCCGAACCTCAAACGGTTTCGAACAAATTCGATTGTGTACGCCGAACTTAATGCCCAACTCAAACTCGAACATAATGCTGAATTCGAACCCGAACTAAATTCCAAACTCTAACAAAAAAAAAAATTTAAATTCGGTAAAAAATTTGACTAAATCCTGTTTAAAAAATTTAAATTCGTTAAAAAAATCATTTAGGTTCAGGTACTTAGGTTTTTCGGTGGTAAATTATTAAAAAAACGAGGTAAAAGCCGCTCGAGTTTTAACTTTTTGGCATACCCTCAGTGCTCACTAAACGCTTGACCGATGACTGTCGTTTGAACCTTAGACTTCAGTGCCTCATTGCTCGACCCTCACTGCTCGGTGGCTCGACCCTCCTGCTTAGTGCTCAGCGGCTTGAGAGACGAACCTCCTGCCCCTGCTCGGCAGCGCGATCGGTCCTTTGCTGCTGCCTTCAGCAGTGAACCCTCTTTGTTGCTTCAACATTCACGGCCCACGCTCACCAGTTTCACGCTCGTCGCTCACAGACGTGGGCACGGTCGCACAACCACAGTCCACAGGCCTAGCAGGCAACCACAACCCATAGCGCATAGCCACAACCCACAAGAACTCCTTCGGCCTCAGCGTGCTCAATCCTGTTCCACTTCTAGCCTCCAGCTCCAGGTAGCCAAAATGCATTTTTTTACTGCAATTTTTTTAATTAGTTAATATATATAAATTAGTAGTTAAAATTTAGTTTTTTTTTTAATACATTGTGTCTGTACTGTTAGGCATCAACCTTAGCAACGCTGATGCCTAACAGTCCAGACACAATATATTAAAAAAACCCTTAAATTACAATTTACAGTGTACAAAAAAATTTAAAGCTAATTCAAATGTAAATCAAAAAAAAAAAACTACAGAAATTTTAGGTTTCACTTTAGCAATCAAAACCTTCAATCTTCAATGACACCCCAAAATCAATTGCTGTAGCATGGAATTGTAAAAAAAAAAAAGGAAAAAATGTTGACCAAATATTGTTCAATAATAACTTTTGGGAAAATGCAAACAAGGTTTTAAAATAATGTGGCCCAATTGTTAATGTGCTTCAAATGGTTGATAGTGACAAACCTTGTATGAGTTTTGTTTATGAAAGCATTGATCATTGCAAAGAGGCCATTGCAAGTGCTTTTAATAATATGGACGCTGATTATCAAGGGATATGGGAGGTAATTGATCAAAGATGGAAGATGAAGCATAGTCCATTACATGCAACAACATACTATTTGGACCCTAAATTGTTTGGGTTATCAAGACACAGGGATGAAGAAGTCATGAATGGACTTAGCTAGACTATTGAGAAGCTAAATCCAGATCCAACAACTGTAGGTTTGGTCAGATGTCAGTTGAGGGCATATAGGTTAGAAGAAGTGTTATTTGGAACACAATCAACAAAGTATGATAGGAGTATAAGTGATCTCGCTGTATGGTGGGAATTTTGTGGATCAGGGGCACCAAATTTGCAAAATTTTGTAATTTGTATCCTAAGTCGGGATTAAGTGTATCAACGTGTGAAAGGAATTGGAGTTCTTTTGACCACATTTATTCCAAGAAAAGAAATAGATTGTTATCTGGAAGATTATAAAATCTTGTTTATGTTCGTAGTAACTTGCAGTTGGCTTTGATAAATGTGGCTAAAGAGTCATGCAATTTCTCTACTCCGTGGATCGATCCAGTTCCTAATGCATCAAGGGATGAAGTTGATTTTTACATTCATAGTGACATTGACAGGGAATTGAGTGATGAATTTGATGCTGAAGCATCTAGCGGATTCACAGCTCCCACTGCTCTTGATGATATAGAACTTTTTGATATAACAAGTGGGCCACAAGAACATCAAGAATAAAATTTGTGTTCTCGTTTTAGACTTTTAGTGTACTTTTGGCATGAACAATTTTCTAGAACTGCCAAAGCTACTTTAAACTTTAAATATATTTTAAGTTTATATATTTTAAATATTTTTTTTATCAGATTGTTTTTCAATATCTGATATGGCCCATGGTTTTGTTGAATTTGATATGGATGCCAATGTCTGTGATGAATTTCTCACCTTGTTTACTAAGTATGGAAGTTGGTTCTTTATTGACACTCAGTTTCATGGTTTATATGTGGAAATAATTTTTAAATGTTTGAGCAATAATCTTGTGTATGCAATGTGCATTATGGACTTTGAAAATTGACTTTAAATTGAATTTTTTTATTTATTTGTTATATATAAACATAATTTTTTCAAATTTCTATATGTCACTTTATCGGCAAAATTTTAGGTGCTAAACTTTATTTGAATTTCAAGGTCGTCGAACTTGAACACGAACACGAATGTGTTGACTTAGGTTGGGAGTCCCCATGGATTTGGAGCTTAGAGATGCTTGTTGAAGCAGATACTTGTAGTCTTCTTTCTAGAGCCAAGAACTTTAATTCGTTGTTGCTCGCTGTTCCACAATCCTCTGTGTAAATCCTAAGCACCTTATAGTTAGTCTCTCAGAAGACGTATGAAGCTTGCATTCCTTGGATTACCTTTTGCGTCCCCATCGAAACTAAGATTGATGAAGCCCTCCGTGGGGGTGGGGGTGGGGGTGGGAGTGGGGGTGGAAGTGGGAGTGGGAGAATACCTACAAGGGAAAGGTCTTTGGGGCTTCACTTGTTTGAGAGAGGTTGGAGATAACATGGATGGGGATATGTTGAGTTTCTCCATTATTTGTATTCCAGGGGAGGAGCTTCCTAGTGGTCTTGATACCAAGACTCAGATAAAATGGTTTCGCTAATGTATTGTCTTATAACTTGCCAAAACCTTTCTATCGATCCTGGTTGGTCTCGAAAGATTTGTTGATTTTGTTCTTTCCATATAGCCCACATAGTAAAAGCCCACCGAAATCTCCCAAGCTCGATTAACCACTAGGCTGGAGAATAATGGACTTCTCCATTGTTCTAAGGTCTCAATGTGATTGTTAGGAGATCGATCAAAACGCTGGAAGAGTTCCATGATCTACGTCCATATTGAGGTTGAGAATGAGCAAGTGTTAATGAGATGCTTTGTCGTTTCATCATGTTGTCCACATACTATATATCTCAATCTTATGATGAAGTTTAAGGATGTATATTTTTAGTGAGCAATTATTTTTATTTTTATTTTAAATAAATAATATAAATTAAGTATATCTTTAGTTGATAAGTTTAAAAATAGTTTTTTTTGTTTTGTTTTGTTTTTTAAATAACATTTTCATTATAGTTTTTTTTTGCTATGTGGTTCATGGACTCTGGAGATTAGTGACCGCTATGTCCATGAAATATTTGTACTAGGGAAATCCACTCGAAGGAATCACTTTTTGTTGGCTCAACCATAGAGCCTGACCCCAAGAGTGTTGAGAGAATTGAACTTGTGACTTCTCAATAGTAAAGATACTTTAATGACATAGAGTCAATCAATTAAGCTAACCCTTAGATTTAACATTTTAATTATAGCTAAATTAATTTTTTAATAATTTATTTGGTATATTGTGATATTTTTTAAAATTTAAATGGATTTATATTTCAAAATATAAAATTAACTATTAATTTCAATATTTCTAAAAGCATGCATAACTGAATTTACACTTTACAATGCAACTTTTATATCTCATTTCATTATAAATTTGAGTATGTATATTTCACAAGTTAGTGTAAAGTTCACAGATGTATCTTTCAATTTCATTATAAAATTTGAGTAGGTATATTTTACTAGTTTAGTAAAAAAATTCAGGTTATTAATTAAAAAATTAAAATATAATTTTTTTTACTTGAATTTAAATTAAATCTTATTCATAATTAAAACTGATCTAAATTATAATTTATGTTATAATGAATTTTTAATCATTTCAAAATTTCAAATTAATTAATAATTTGAATGTGTTTTTAAGTTAAAATTTCCATTAAATTAATAAAAATATAAAAATCAAGTAATCAAGTTTTGCTTGTTAGTGACTTGGGAATTGGGAAATTGGGCCACTAAGAAAATAAGAATAAATTAGTCACAAACTAAGTCTTCAGTGATAGGGCATCTACCATATGTTGACACAAAAAATTGACAAACTAGAAAACTAGCCTAGGCATATCTAAATGAGGCTTGATGAACGTACTAAACACCTTGAATGTAGTGAGCCTAGCTAAATAAGAAAACTAAAAAGATTAAAAAGCTAAAAGCATGGAAATTGAGAACACGCAACATCCACCTTTATGGGACTTGGTTGCTCTTTGTTATCTCCACTGGGACCAAACACTGAAGGCAATTACTTTTCAACATGCTAGAGATGGTGCCTCATTTCCATTTGGTTTAAGACCCCATGTCTAGCATCTGAAGAATTTCTTTCTTTGCCTCATGCCTGTCCATAATGACTTTTTCTAGCAGTAATTTGATATTCTAATAGAGATCTATGGTTAGAAGATTGGTTCTGTTTTCCTTAGGTATGGCCCTAGTTGGGAATCTAGTTCATGAAATTTGCTAAGACCAACTTCATGAAATTTGCTTCCCCAAAGGAACCAAATATGTCGAAGAGAGGTCCCTCTCCCAGTGAGAAACCATAGATTTTGAGAAAAGAAACAATTGAGCAGGATAGAAAGCGCTGTTGGCTTAGTGGGTCATGACCTAGGTTCAGAGTTAGTTTTCCAAACAAATCCCTAGACTATTGGCCCTTTCGACATCAATTCACGGAGCGTGGACTGAAGTCTCACCCAAAACAGTATGGGGGGATGCTGGAACCAAGTTTCCGCACCTAGAGATTAGTGTAATGTCGTTTTATGCCCTAAATCTGCCTTCGCGTAGATCGATAAGCCTTTATGGCTTATCGATATAACTCCCTTTAATCGGCCTTTAGACCTCCGCGAAGATCTACAACTGTCTTTCGCGGACCTTGAATAGGTGGATCAACTACTTACACGTATCAAAGATGACTTATAACCCAATAATTACTCCGATCGGCTTAAGTGTTCAATAACTTCAACATACAACAAGATAATCTTCGCGTAAACAGTTAACAGTAATTGCATTCATCTAACAATATCAATCGTGTAAAGTCGTGCATCAATACATCATTATTTCATAAACCTATTATAACATAAGGCACATTCACATAAACAGAGGTAAAGAGATAATACAAGTATTTCTGCAACAATCTTCTTTATTGATAATCAGTTCAGTCTTATAGACTCAAGGCTTCCATGCGCACTCAGCTGCAAGGGTCTGCGCACTCAGCTACGGACTCTACTATAGGCCTTTGTGCACATAGTTGTAGAGCCTTTCTTCTACTCTAAGACTTCTACACTCTTCCTCTTACCGACCCATTACATTCGTCTTCATCAATATTACTTGCCTTAGACATCTTAAGACACACCTATTTATACAATCCCATGGTCCGCAGACCAAGGCTATATCTTCAAAAGCCGACTCAACATACATAAAAGAAGGGTAAAAACCTTTTATGACACTTTGACTATCTACGCGTTCCGTGACCACAACTTGCAGAGACTTTACATTTTATACAACAAAACTTGGGCTTTTGCCCCAAAAATGACCCTAAGGGACCCCATCCCAACAAGCCCCCAACACAAATATCGTGACTCGCCCCCGAGTCACTCTGCTAGCGCGGAGATCTTACTGCGAAGACCTCCCAACTCTACTTGTGCCACTGCCACTTCAACCATGCTCTGCGTGGCTGCTTGTTTGATATGCTCCACTAGCTGCTCTATTGCCAGTCCTGCATTGTCCTCCTTGATTTTCTACTGTGTGCTTTGTAGGCTCGCCAACTTCTCCTGAATGTTGGTGGAGATAATGTAGGCCTCATCCAGCCAAGGCCCTAATCGGCCTTGAGGACCGCCTCTTTCTTCTGCGCGACTTCCACCTGTTGGTGCAACTGCCTAGCCTCTTGCAGCTTAGCAAGGCGTTGTGCCGCAGCAACGGTGCACGTCGTTGCTCGAACTTCATCATACTGTTGCTGGAGTTTGCGAGCTTCTGTATTCAAGGCTTGCAGGGTGGGATCTTCCTGCAGAGCCGTGACTACCTCCATTGCTTGCTCAAAAAGCGCGGTGCAGTCTGCCACTGCGACATCCACTGTCGCAACTCCATCCTTCACAGCGGCTTCACGCTGTTCCCTGATCTCTGGCGGAGTTGAAGGCTGTGACTTCAACTCTAATTCTGTGATCTTCAAGTTCAGCTCAAACTGAACTCTAGCCATTTCTGTCTTGGCGTCGCGCACGCTTGCAGCCAACTTTCTAATCTTCACCTCCAATGATGCTTCCTCAAGTATATGTAGTTCAGGCACTGTTTTGCAGGCCTCTGCCACTGCGGCTGCAATCTGGTTGTTCTGGGCCTGGACTTTCTTCTGTGGCTCTAGCGTCGCTGATTTCTCAACAAACATCTGTTTGTTGTTTACTCTATACTCACTTATAAGGCTCAGGGCGCGCTGCTCCCGAGCTTTAACCTTTGCTATCACACCTGCTTGCAGCGTGTGAAGAAACTTGCTGGGGAGCGTGACCAAGTTGAGGTCAATGTTCTTTAAAGAGTTGACAATAGCCTTGTCAACGACCGCCTCCGCGCTTAAAGATACATCTGGCAGCGCAACTGCTTGAAGATCCAGTGACTAGACCATCTCGGTTGCTTGAGTGGTCCCGGTTGCCAAACTTGTTGATGCAGCATTGCTCTGCCCTTCACTTACTTGGATCCTATTTGCTTGGATCTGCAACTCGCGCAGATCCTTCTGAATAACTCTCAACGTCTTCTGTTGCTGCTGTTCGAAGCGCTGCAACAGTTCTACGGTGGTATCCCGCACGTTATCACCTATTTCATCTAGGTCGTCGTCAGTGAAAGTAATTGGATCCAGCGACGGCTTGGTGGATTTTGTTTTCTTTCGTGGCCCTTCTTTTTCCTGCTCCCTGTACCGCCGCCCTGCTCTAACTTCTCTTCCTCCTCCGTTTGGGGCGAAGGGGACTTTTCACTCTGCTCAGAGCTGCGCTCTTCTTATCCTGCCTGTTTCTTTGCGGCGCGCTCCGCTTCCACCCGGGCCTTTTCCTCGGCCTCCTTTTTCTGCTTCTCGGTCAACTGCTGAACCTTCTACTTGGACGCCTCCTTCTTCTTTTTCTCCGCGGACTTGCTAGTCCCTGCGGCCAAATCGGATGGCGAATGCCAATCTGTCGGCCAACGCTTGATGACCTCCTCAATAGTGTCATCTGTAGCAAGGTAGGGTAGGTCAAACCATTTTTTCTCCGGATCCTTCTGCGCCTGGATGTATACGTGGTGGAAGTCGGCTTTGAACTCCGTGTATCCTGAAAGTTGTTCAAACGCAGTTGGTGACAACAGTGACTTCTGATTGATGGCTGTGCGAATGCTCGTCTCCATCAACACCCAAAAGAATTTTCTCTTTGTGACCTGCGCAACATCTTTTGTGGCCTAGAGAGAGGCAAACTTTGCAGCTTCTAGCAAATCCTTCTCCACGGGAGGAAACTGGCTGTCCTCTGGAAAATCCCAAGTGACCAGCACAATCGAGAGCAACAACCACGAATAGTGGAATGTTTTACTCTCGTCCTGTGCCTCTCTGCAGTTTGCGAGGAACTCACTACACAGGTAGCGCGCCCAGTTGAACTGCACGCCCTCCACGCACTGTGCAGCCAAGGAAACCACTGGTGCCAGAACCTCGTCCGCGTGGCATTTTCTCATAACCTTGCTAGCCAAAATCTGCGTGGCAACCTTTACCGCAGGGTCAGTGATCGAGGTAATAGAGTACCCGCGCAGCTTCTTGAAAAGCTTGAACTTGTCCTTCATCTTTTCCGTGAGGTCGCGCTCACTCGTCTTCTCGCCAAACTCCTTGGCTGGATTCAATCCTGAGTGTGGCAATAGCGTGATCCGATGGATCAACATATCGGTGATAGGGATCGATGCGCTCAGCCACAAGCATTCGTTGTGCACCAGGCACAACAACTGCTTAATAACGATCAAGCTAATATTGGAGCAATGGTAGTGGGGCACCCACAATAGGTTCAACAACCCCGACTGGTTCACTCCGCGAATCCACTCCACAGGCTCCAGCGCGGTGACACCAGACTCTTTGTAGAAGACCCTCTTCATGTAGGTGTCTGTAGAAAGGTGGGGGAACCACTCGTGGTCTGCCAAATCCCAATCTTCTAGCTTCAAATGTGGGATCTGCGCCAAGCGCAAACCTTCAAAGGTTAGGTTCTCCGATAATAGGGGTGTGTTGAGGAGGAATTGTCCTACATTTGGGTCCTTAGGGACCTTCACTTTTCCCTTGCGCGGAGGGATATACTCTGACAACTTAGATATAGGATCCACCCCCTCGGTGTCTATATCTTCCGCGCCCGCCTTCAAATCCACCACTTCCCCCTTCTCTTTTGCGCTCGGCTTTTCCTTCCTTTGGGCCTGGGTAGCGGCATGCTCCTCGGTGACTCTTGCACCGACACCGACTTCTTTTGCTTATCTTTCTTCGGCTTGGGGACCTCTCTCACCGGCGTAGACTTC
Organism: Pinus tabuliformis; assembly: GCA_031772625.1. Classification (NCBI taxonomy): domain Eukaryota; kingdom Viridiplantae; phylum Streptophyta; class Pinopsida; order Pinales; family Pinaceae; genus Pinus; species Pinus tabuliformis. The sequence continues at coordinate 799,543,851 of CM062813.1, read as the reverse complement.
GGCCTAGGCGACCTCGACGCCGTAGGCACTGCAACTGGAACCTCCATGCTCATTACCTTCGGGACAACGCCCTCAGAGGCGATAGTTCCTCCAGTGCTAGCGGTTTCTCCTGGTCTAGACATCGTGCTGAGAATGAAGCGCTGGGTATCCTCGGGTAACTTCTCGAATACAGAACTAGCGACCAAATCAGTGTAAACTTGAGGATTCATATACAATCAACAACTCAACACAAAATTTCTAAGAGGGCAAAGTGTTTTTCGCTGGATGGCCACGCGCAATTTATAGGTGAATTCGAATTCAAATTCAGCCGATACCCCGAAAATCCGTCCATAAATGCTAGATTGGCGGCATATTACCCAAGATTTCACTCTTAAATTCAGCCTTAAGTGCCACCTCCCGCTCCTCTTAACCGTCTTCTGGCAGTCAAATCATGAATAATGACTGTACCGGTTACTTTCTGGCTGCGTTGCGCAGTCTCTCCCCCTGGAGCGCAGCTCCCTTTGCGCTTCTTCTGGTATTGTGACACTATCCTGTTTCGTGCAGATCCCCTGTCGCACAACTCTACAAACCGGGCAGTGTAGTTTATAGTCCTGCGCCTCCTTGCATCTACCTAGAGTGCTAAGACCGTGCTATCGTCATGTAGTCATTGGGCTGGATCCCCAGTGTATGGCTTCAATCGACTTCCATTTACCTTCCCCGGAAATGGATCTCCATTCAACTTCGTGCGCTGAACTGCTCCACCATCTGTAATCTCTTTGATAACATATGGCCCCAGCCAGTGCATCTGAATTTTTCCTGGAAACTTATCAAACTTACTGTCATATAATAAAACTAAATCATTTACCTTGAAGGTGCACAGTTTGATGTGCCGATTGTGCCAAGCTTTTTCACGTCCCTTTTAAACCTGCTGATGGAATCCAGCCAAAAACCTATCTTCCTCGAGCTCTGTTAGCTGTGCGAGCCTCTCTTCTAAATCTTTACGGTTCGCCATTCCTGTGAACGCTACTATGCGTATACTAGGCACAATATAATCCATAGGCATCACCGCCTCTACACCATAGACCGACCTAAAAGGTGTCTGACTCATAAGCTTCTTACAGGAAGTTCTGTAAGCCCATAACACTGTGGGTACGCGCACGTCCCAATCATTCCGCTGCGCGTTTCAAACCTTCGTCAGCACATTCTCCAATATCTTTTTAAAAGCCTCGACCATTCCATTGGCCTGAGGATGGTATGACGTACTCTTCTGATGGTAAACTTGGAACTCCTTTGTCAGCGCGCTGATCGTTTCATTGAGAAAATGTGTACTGAAGTCACTCATCAAAACCTTTGGGCAACCAAACCTCGTCAACACATATTCGAATAGGAATTTCGTTGCTGTTGCTCCAGTACAATCTTTCATAGGCTGTGCCTCCGCCCATTTGTTCAAATATTCGGTTGCAGTGACGATATACCGCGCGCCCGTCTTCTTGCTTGGAGGCTGAATCAGTCCTACAAAATCAATTGCCCATTTCTCAAATGGCTGCAATGTCACCTGTGGATTCAAAGGCAGCTCGTCCCTCCACGATAGCCTACATGTCCTCTGACATGTGTCGCATGCCCTGCAATATGATTTAGAATCCTTATGTAGCGTCGACCACCACAACTCAGTGTGCAAAATCTTCTGCGTTGTTTCTTTTCCTGCATAATGTCCTCCCGCAACTCCTCCATGAGCTTCAGTGAGGATACTGTGTCTTTCAAAGTCGGGCACATAGCGTCAAAGTATTTCGTCCGATCCCATCTTATACAAATGGCCTGCAATAACTAAAAAGTCTGCGGTGCGCACCACCAATTCTTTCTTCTGTTGACTGGTGTATCCCTTTGGAGCCGTCCCTATGGTTAGAAAGTGGATAATGTCCGCAAAGTGATTATCCGCTACGTGCACCGCGAAGAGTTGCGCATCAGGAAGCCCTTCCTCCAAATTGGTTGGCTCCTCCCCTATTTCAATGCGCGACAGATGGTCTGGCCCCGCGTTCAACCTTCCTGGCTTCATAATTATGTCGAAATCATACTCCTGAAACAACAACAACCATCTGCATATTCCCTCCCCAACACAGGCTTATTGACTAAATATTTCAATGCAGAATGGTCTGTGTACATCTTAAAATGTCTGCCTAGCAGGTAATGTCTGAACTTTTGGAGCGCGTACACCATAGCCAAGCCTTCACGCTCTGTCGTCGAATAATTCTTTTCAGCCTTAGACAACTTCTTGCTCACAAACGCTATAGGGTGATCCAATTCTCCTTCACCGGCCTGTGTCAGCATTGCTCCTAGTGCAATACATGAGGCATCTACATGCACATGGAACTCCTCCCAGTTCAGGAAGACAAGGATTGATGCAGTGACCATTATTTCCTTAGTACATGCAGACTTGCTGACATTCTTCGTCCCAACAGAATGTAGCATCCTTCTTCAGTAATTTTTCCATAGGCGAGGTAATCTAAGCATAACTTTTGATGAACTTTTGATAATATCTAGTATGGCCTAGTGTTGCGCGCCGCTGTTTAACACTCCTTGGCGCCTCCAAATTAATTATAATTGTGATTTTAGCAGGGTCCACCATTAATCCTTCTCTGCACACCACATGACCCAGTAAAATTCCAAAGCGGACGCAAAATAAGCATTTCTTCAAGTTTAACGCAATCTGATACCTTCGGCATGTATCCAACATCAAGCATAGACTGTCTACATGGCGCCCAAACACTGTCCAGTCATCGAAATAAATCTCTAAGAACTTGTGAATGAACTCTTTGAACGCCGTGATGACCACGCGCGAAAAGATCGCTGACGCATTCTTAAGTCTGAAAGGCATCACTGTATACTGGAAACATCCCCATTCTGTCGCAAAGGTGGTCTTACTCCTGTCTTCTGGCGCGATCTTTATCTGATGGTATCCAAAGAACCCATCAGTGAATGAATAGGCCTCATGCCCGCCAACATTATCTAGTACTTCATCTGTGAACGGAGTTGGAAAAGGATCATGAACGCAAGCATCATTCAGCTTCCTGAGATCTACGCAAATCCTTATTTCATCCTTCTGCTTCTTTTCTTAAACGACCATTGGACTCACCCAATCAGATTCCTCCACTGGTTCAATAATACTTGCTGCAAGCATCTTGTCCAACTCCAAGCAAACTTTTTCCTTGTATTTGGGATTAAGGTGATATGGCCTCTGCTTAACAGGCTTCGCATCCGGTTTTAAGGTTATTTTCATCACTCCCAAATCGCCTATGATGCCTTTTAAGTCCGAAATTTGTGGGGAATAAATCCTGATATTCGCAGAGCAACTCAATGACTTTATCCACCATAGCATCATCCTATTAATCCCCTATCTTCGCAAACTTCGATTCCGCTTCTGTACCAATGTTTACCTGCTTAGTTTTCAGTGGTGCGGTGATGTCAAGGTTCTCTATCTGCGGTCCCTCTACTTCGCGGTGGCCTTCTGCTTCGGGGATGTTAATATTCCTTGGATCCTCATCCTCTCCTTCAACAGTCATATTATAGCATTCCAGCGCATGGCGCAGCTGGGTGCTCCAATCCGGTTGAATCAATTCCAAGGGATCCTGTGGAATTCTGAAGATTGCTGCCTTAACTTCTTGCAGCGCTTCATCAATAATTTCGAATCCATCTTCAAAGCTGAATGTCCTCATGAACCCCTCTCTTAAGATATCCCATTCTGTGGTGCCGTGGTGGAGCTCTGTTTCCAAATACCAGTTCATAGGAATGATGTCCAAGGTGTGACAAAAAATATGCACCCACTCTGGCTGCGGCTCCATTCCATAAACCTTAGTCCACTTTGCCAAATGATCGCACAGATCATTTCTCCCATCATACTTCTTAGTCAACCATACCTTGGGGCGACCAAATTGCATCCTCATCATCCTCCTATAGTCATGCCATTCTTCAAAACTGTCTTTATGCGTACCCCACCATCGTGCGGGTGTAGCGCGCAGCGCCAAATCCAACACTTGGAAGCGATGCTTCTCAGGCACTTCCCTTTCAAATGCATCCATAATTTTATCCACATTAATTAGACCATCATAATAAGGCGGACTTCTTACCTCGGATGATACACAACGCAACGCTTTAGTCGTCATATTACATCGCAGCGTAGATACTTCATGTAACCTATTCTGCCAGTGCTCCAATTCTTCATTCGAATATGATGTACAGGTGCTTTTGCTGTCCCATGCAATTCGTCCATTGGCAGTTGGATTAACCCAATCTTGGTCTTGCACAATTATCTTATAGGTTTGGTCCAAATCATTATCTCTTTCCTCATAGTCGCAGACTGGTTCAGTATAGCACGGTTCTTCTGCAGGGTCCAATGGTACTACCATGCGGAGCATTTTCCTTTCGAACGACATCGTCCGCTTCTTCAAAATGATGACCCCATTCATGTCAATAGCCCAATCAATTCCAAAGAGTGCGGGATATGTATTGCTATCATCAACAATATCTATCAATTCAAATTCAGCCAACGCGCTCGCACCTTCTATATCTACAGTTACTCCATGCAGTGTCCCCATAGGGATAATCTTCTGTTGATGTTCCATTCTTAATTGAATCAGAGACCAATGTAGCGCAAGCCTCCCATATTTTCCCAACTCTGTTTAGGCAAAACATTCACATCTGATCCTAGATCCAAAATAACTGGATCCATCTCGTATTCTCCTATTTGTGCGGTGAGCCTCATCTCGCATCCTGTTCTCGTCTTATGTCAGCCAATCTTTCTAACCACAGGGTGCCCATCAAACGCATTATCCTTGCCAACACATTTATTTATCAACTCCTGTAATCCTTTCATAGCCCTGCTGTCACGCAACAGTTTCATGCAGGTATCCAAGAAAATAGTAAGCATGGAGGGGTCAACTTCTTCCGATAGCTTATCCCGACTTCCTGAGGTAGAGGCTTCAACGAAGCTTTTATTTGCTTCCAAGGACGTCTCCTTTGCGCCCTCCAGATCAAACCTAGCTTCTTTTTCTGGAGCCTTGCAGACCCATCCATATTCTTCAGGCTGTTTTCCCTTATCGTCACTAGTCGTCACACCACTTCGCAGCACAATATTGACATTGGGATCCTCTTCGTGAGGTTCTTCCCTCATCATCTGCAGGTTCTGGGTAGGCTGCTGAGGCTGCGCCTTCTTCTCCTGCATTTTAGCTATCAATATAGGGCATTCTTCTATCACGTGGTCAAACTGAGTACAATATTGACATGACGGGCGTGTCTGGCTCGTACACTCCCGCGCGTAGTGTCCTGGCACTCCGCAATTATAGAAAATAACTTGCCCTCGACCTCTACCAGGTCCTCCTCCTCCTCAACCTCATCCGCGTCCTTGATATCCTCCACGCGCTCCCCCGACGCCTTGATCCAGAGGCCGAGTTTCTGTTTGCATCCGATACACGGGTGTTCTTTCCATCATTAATTCATAGCTATGATAGTTACGCTCATCATGGCCTACCAATTTACAAAAGTTGCAGAATAACTGTTGCGGCATCTGTACAAATTTTTGCAGTGAGTGGCAATTGTCTATTACATATTTCCCTGCTACTTGATAGATAGCGCACCACAGCGCGGGCCCTATACTTGGTCCTAATGGGGCTTCCAGTCTCAGAGTCATGGACCCTCCTCCTGTCATATAATTCGCGAAAACAGGGCAATGATCCTTATCATGCCCCTGGTTCTTACACTTGAGGCACCAAACTTCTTCATGCACTTCCGGCCGAGCCACTTTTTTCTTTTTCAAGCTCTAAATCTCCAAGCAGAGGTTTTGCAACTCTGCATGAATCTGTTGAACTCCCAACATCGCATATTGGATAGGTGTCTCATGTAACCTCATTGCGATTTCCAACGCTTCCGCGTGAGTCGCTATCTTTTGATGTGACAAAGCAATTCTTAAGTGAGGCAGGAACACGACTATAAACCAATCCCGGTGCTGACTATCTATGAGATTCATATTGGATTCGCAGATTCCACACTTTAGTCTCTAATCCAGCTCCCAGGGTGTTTCACCAATCCTCATCACGATTTCCTTGAACCCCACTATCGACTATGTTTCAGACTTAGGCCTACCGAATTCCTTGTTCAGAGCATTTTGAGTGTCTGCTAATGACACCACCGTGTTGTCAGTGCAGTACTTAATGTAGAGCAATAACCAACTATGCTTTCTTCATATGATCATCTATAATATTCTGTGCTGTCCACATGGCCTTTGCAATGAACTAAAACTGGTCTAGGTCCTCATTTCCCAAGCCCTTGAAAATGAGAAATTTCATCGTATTCGACATATTGAACGGTGGCGGAGGTGGTGGTGGTGTGGGCGAAGGTGTATGCTGTGGAGGTGAAGGTGGAGGTGGTGTGTACGGATGAGGTATTCACGGAAACCCTTGCCTTATTAACTAGATTGCACTTTGCGGCAAAGCCTGTGCTGCTCCCTCGTCGTCACTCAGAGGAGGTTCAATTAGCGGGCTATGTTCAGGGCCTGTTCTCTCTCTATCCCTGGAGAAATTTCCACTTCACGTAGCTCCAAATGTTAAGGTAATGGCATAACCCGCTTTTCACACAAGAGCATCTTAATCCAAGTATTCAAAGATCTCAGATACTTACCTCACGGTCACTTGAAAAAGCGCCACTCTGCTTCGCTGTAGTTGATTGAGGTATTGACTGCAAATTCTGTCACGAATCCTCCTATGACTCGATCAAGCCAGTGATCGAGAGCACACACAAGATTATCTTCAGAAGCTTCCAACCTCCTTACTAGCTCCGGGGTCCACACTATTGGACTGTTAAGTCTCCACCTTCCTTGGCCGTCTGCCAATTTAGCGATCCAATCATATAGTTCGATCGGGAAGGTGCTGAAGAAGATCTCGTGTAGTTATCTGTACAGGTATCCGTCCAATCACTGTTCTTTTGTTAGGCGTAGGTTTCTGTTCTCTTGCACCGCGAATTCATGGATCTTTCTATCCAACCACTCAATTTCTTTATTGGTCGGATTCCAGTGATGCGACATCACACATCTCTTTATGCAGATCTCGGTCCTAGCAACAGAACCATTTGTTGGCTTAGTGGGTTGTGACCCAGGTTCATAGTTAGTTTTCTAAACAAATCCCTACACTACTGGCCCTTTCGGCATCAATCCGCGGAGCACGGACCGAAGTCTCACCCGAAGCAGTATGGGGAGATGCTGGAACCAAGTTTCCACACCCAGAGATTAATGTAATGTCATTTTATGCCCTAAATCTGCCTTTGCACAGATCGATAATCCTTTATGGATTATCAATATAACTCCTTTTAATCAGCCTTTAGACCTCCGCGAAGATCTACAACTGTCTTTCGCGGACCCTGAATAGGTGGATCAACTACTTACGCATATCAAAGATGACTTGTAACCTAGTAATTACTCCGATCGGCTTAAGTGTTCAATAACTTCAACATAGAACAAGATAATCTTCACGTAAACAATTAACGATAATTGCGTTCATGTAACAATATCAATCATGTAAAGTCACACATCAATACATCATTATTTCATAAACCCATTATGACATAAGGCACATTCACATAAATAGAAGTAAAGAGATAACACAAGTATTTTTGTAACAATCTTCTTTATTGATAATCAGTTCAATCTTACAGACTCAAGGCTTCCCTGCGCACTCATCTGCATGGGTCTGCGCACTCAGCTGCAGACTCTACTCTAGGCCTCTGCGCACACAGTTGCAAAGCCTTTCTTCTACTTTAAGACTTCTACGCTCTTCCTCTTACCAACCCATTACATTTGTCTTCATCAATATTACTTGCCTTAGACATCCTAAGACACACCTATTTATAGAATCCCATGGCCCACGGACCATGGGTAGATATTCAAAAGTCGACTCAACTTACATAAAAGAAGGGTAAAAACCTTTTATGACACTTTAACTATCTACGCACTCCGCAACCACAACTTGCTGAGACTTTACATTTTATACAACAAAAACTTGGGCTCTTGCCCCAAAAATGACCCTAGGGGACCCCATCCCAACAAGAGCCATTGAAATCTCGAGTTCTAGAGTGAAAATCGCTGCAACTTGCCATGAATTTGGATAGGAATAATGGTAACATTGTAGGGGATTTTTAGGAATGATGGATTCAACATAGAGGCCATCACATCTTGCAAAGAGCTATGTATAAACATTATAAATCACATTTTAACCCACTGAAATTTCGACAACCATCTCCCATGTTGCTTTATATCCATACATGCACCATCTTGGCACATGAATTAATACCGAGGGGGCATGTCACATGCGCTAGGTGGCGAACGCTGCATCGCACCCCTTGGTACTTGATTTAGAATAATAATTTAGATGTTTTAAAGATATTTCTTGTATATGATTTTAAAGTATATTAATTCAAAAATTTGAGTGGGTCTAATGGTTAAGAACATGTGCTTTCTCAAATTTAGAGGGAGTAGAACATGTATACCTTCATAGGCTTTAATAGTCAAATCACTGTGTGGAGGTGGACCCTTGACCTATGAACTAGGAAGTCTCATACACCAATTTGACTTTAATAGTCAAATCATTGTGTGGAAGTGGACCCTTGACCTATAAACTAGGAAGTCTCATACACCAATTTGATGTTTTATTTTCGAGGACTAATTTAATGTCTATCTTAACCATGACATTAAAAGTAAATTATTATTACTACATTTTAATTTGTTGATACTAAATTATTATTGTTATGTTAATATTTTGATATTTAATATGATATTAATAGATATTTTTTGTTATATTATATTATGTTTAATTTAGTTTTGAAAATAACAAAAATAATATTTTTAATATTTAATAAAATAATTAATATATAAATTATTTATAATATGCTAATTAAAAATATATAATCTAGATAAATAATATAAATAAATCCTTGTAACTCATTATGATTAACTTATGCTCATACACACAATAATTCATATAATAGAGATAAAATACATAACTGTTGCATTAACAATTTATTTATTTTTAAATAATCTAACTATTTAAAATTTACAAGGAGAATTTGGAGAAAGTTATTTATGGGAGATGTTTTGTATATTGTATAAATGTATTATTTTTATTATGTAGATAAGTTGATATATATATGATCAATCAATGTATTTATGATTTTTTTTTAAGAGTAATGGGTACTTTTATATGTACATAAGTTGATGTATACGATCAATCAATGTATTTATGATTTTTTTTAAGTAATGGGTATTTTTATATTAGATGAAGATATGTCAGGGACCTATAAAGCAGGTGATTTCATCTTAGAAGTTACAACACTTAGAAGAGCAGGTGATTTCAACTTATTACTAGAGAGATTCAAAATTAATTGAGGCACATGGTATGTTACTTCAATTTTATGCAATCTTGAAAGCCTGGAGGTAAAGATGGCACAAAATTGTCCACCCAAATAAACGATACATCACAGAGAAGATATCTAAAATTATTTCCTTATAACTAGAGACAATTAGATCTCTTCTATGTGAGTTTTGCAAAGAAATCCATAATCCAATCTTTACCTATTTGATCCTCTCTCACATATTTGAAGACTATCTTTTCCCTCGCTGGAAACAATGACTTTTATTGTTGAGACAAACTCTTTTACGATCATAATTTGAGTTTGCCATTCTGTATTTGAGATTGGAGGTAAGCATATGTAGAGATTCCAGTGCTCATTTAATTGAGCTGAGAATGCTTTGATGGAGATCTAGGTAGCTTTTTCCACATAGAAACTTGGATTTTGGCTGTGTGAAACATTTCTTTTTGCAAACTAAGTTTGTTAACTGTTTGAGCTTAGGGGAGCAGGTGTTGGAGTACACTGATGGAGATGGATCTGTGTCTCCCAGAGAGATTTGGAGGAGAGGATGAGAGCCCCTGACCAATGGGGTCAAATATGGCAACATCATCGTAAGAGATCAATTGCATATCAAAAACCTGATCCTGCTGAATGATTGTCCCATTTTTGTTGTGAGAAGATAAAGAAGAGTTATTGAGGGAGACTTCCAATAATAGCCTTCTACCTTTGAGGTAGGTAGTATATTATTGCCAACATAATACCTGTTATCAATAAACTTTGACTCCTTACTAAGCTAGTGATAGATTTCGACCTTTCCATAGTCATCCCTAAAAGTGTCTTCCACGATCCTTGTTAGGAGAGCAATTGTGTCTTCACCATTCGAGCCTGTAATACTCAGGATTTGGATTTCTGGGACTCAAATTGAAAGGTTTGAATATGCAGAAATATTGTTGCTTGCTGGGATGGACTGAGGATGTTTTAAAAATGATATGGGATGTTTTTTCCAACAAAGAAGCTTGGATTCTATCCATATGTAACTTTTTATAGCAAGAGATAGAATTGTTTACTGTTTGCAATGGAGGATACACACTTTGAAGAAGCCTAATGGAGGTGAATTTGTGTACCATTATGATGTTCACTTCTTATTTGGTCCTTGATTTGGATGGTTCCCTGGCTTAATAGAGCACTTTCATTTGCGTTTTTGTTAGCTGTTTGATTTTTGTCCCTCAGGACACAACACCCCTCTAGTATTATAAATAGATTTTTTATAGCCCTATTCTCTTCCATATCAAATTAGATCTTCATCCACAAAGTCATTGTTGAAGTGTTGAATTGTCCATTTTGAATCCCCATGATGATGGATTCCTGATGTCATTCCTAAAGAGCAATTGCAATCCCTTCCACAGAGCTAAGGCCTTTGGACCATTATTGGTGTTGTGGCCTAGATCCTAGGAAAAGGTCAACAAGGGTCTTCCAACAGGGTTTTTAATCAAGCCTCCCGCTGCTTATGAGCCAGGGTTTCCTTTAGAATCCCCACCAAAATAAAGGATAAATCTTCCCTTGTGTTTTTATCAATTCTCTAAATCAACTTGACTTAATCTTAATTCCTAGGTAGGAGGAATCTATGGTCTATATCTTCCTGCATTGACATTGCTCTCTGGTTTGAGCACTCGCAGCCATAAAAGATCCCTTATATTGAGGTTCTCCTCTGAATTACCTGGTATCCTGACTAAAGACAAGGCATCGAACAAGAGAGCTTTTTCTTTTGTAGTAAAGAGAGGAGTTGGAAGCAAATTGTTTTGAAAAATGACTTTATTTCTTGCCAACCAGATTCTCCAACATGTATTTTAGAAGGGCGTTGACTTCTCTTTTAAGAGTCTTTTTCCCTGTTAGATTTAAATTATAATCTAGATACCATGTTTGTAACATGGAGATCTAGTCTTTGGGAATGTCAGTGAAGATCTATAGCTTTTCTAGGGCTGACTCAAAATTTTTATTTTGTGTATTTTCTTTCCATGAATAAATGAGAAATGCTCTCTTTTGAGTTATGGTATAATGCACATCTTGAGGGGCCCTTTAGATTTATCTTTCTTAGATTTCTAGATGTAAGGATTTTCCCTTGCACTAATAACTAGCAAAAACATTTAACTTGGGAATTCCGTCTCTGTGCCATATTGTTTTCTAGATTGTCCCTGAGTGAGAATTTATGGATTTTGTCTTTGCTAGATCATAACAAATTTTGACAAAGAAAACTTTGTTCTCTTAAGTCAATCCTATTTTGTCTTCAAGTTGCTTGCCTACAGGGGCATGTCATTTTAGTGCACACAGGAAGGAAAGGTAAGTAAAATTCAACTCCTTTGGAATTGTGTGATTAGTCCAATTTTTACATAGACCACTACTTTCATCCCACTCAGATATATCCTTGAGATGCATAAAATTGTGACCTTTCATCAACATTTCTAAAGATTTGAAAACCTATCTTGTCTCTGAGAATATTTTAACACTTTTAATATCCTCTCGTAAGTTGATTTTCTTTCCATTTCCCGGTGTCCAACTTAAATGGCTTATTATCAAGTTTATGCCTTTTCGACATAATCTCCAAGTGCAAGTTCCCGTTTCCTTCCAGTTTAGAAGCTCTGGCCTTTCCACGTTTGAATTTGGCAAGTATTTCCTTCTCAAGGCTTGAGCCCACCAAGAGTTGTCCTCTTCTAGCTGTTTACACACTAGTTTTTATCCTAATGTATGATTCAAAAGTACAAAGTCCCTAATATTGAGACCTCCTTCTTCTATGTCCAACTTGATTGTTTCCCAGTTCACCAAATGATATTTTTTTCCTGTGGTTTTGCCTCCTTGCCATATAATTTTTTTGATGCTTTTGTTGATGATGTCAAGAATACTTTTATGTGCCATAATAATTGAAGCTTGGAAAATTTGAAGGGTGGATAAGGTGGATTTTACTAGAATTACTCTTCCTGCTATATTGAGCCAATTTCCACCCCAAGAATTGATTTTCTTCTTGATTTTGGAGATGATACCCAATCTTTAGTTTTTTTCCCTTTAAAGGAAATGGGTAATCCCAAGTAGTTGAAAGCATACCAATCTTTCTCCCATTTGAAACCAAGAATGTTTGCAATTTCCTGCATTTTACTATCTGGAGTGTTCCACCCATAGATCTTGTTTTTTTTAGTATTGATTTGTTCTCTTGAAGCTAGAGTGAAATCTTGCAAAATTTGTTTGAATCTCCTAGCTATGATTGAATATGCTCCACCAAGCATAATTGTGTCATCCAAAAATTGTGCGTGATTCAAAGTTTTTACTCCTCTAACAATTTGTAGGCCTATCAAATCTCCACTAAGATGAGTGGTTTCCAATCTTCTACTTAGTGAATTTGCCATTATGATGTAGAGAAGAGGAGACAAGGGACAACCTTGCCTCAATCCCCTTGAAGATTGAAAGAACTATGTGGGTCTTCCATTGACTAGAGGAGCTATCCATGGTGAGCTTATGCAAGCCTTTATCCATTCAGGAAATAGAGAGCTAAAGGAAAATTTTTCCAAGACTTTGAGAAGGAAGTCATGATCAACTCCATTAAAAGTTGTAGCGATATAAAGATTTATTTCCATACAGAAGTGTTGTTGGTATGAATTACTTCCTGAACTAGGATTATTTTGTCTATAATATATCTTTTGGATATTGTAACACCCCCCTACTAACCCCCACCCTAACCAAGGTTAGGAGGCTATTACTAAGTTGACCTGACTCCCGTAGTCACATCATGGAAATGGGGTCTAAATTTTTCGACCTCTTTGTTGGATTGTGTTATATTCTTTCCACGACTAGCTCACGTAGTTAGCTGGGGGGCAGCAGCCCCCCCTGTCTAGGGGGTTTGAGGGGGGTGGGTAGCCCCCCTCTACGGGGTCTGGGGCAGTGCCCGGGGGAAAATTTTTTTGGACCCTATATTAGGTTGGGCAAACCTACCTATGGTTTTGTGCATGGCTTTTGCACATGGTTTTGGACGTGATGGTTTTCGGTCCATGGTTTTGGACGTGATGCTTTTCGGTCCATGGTATTGGATGCTTCGGCATGTATAAATATGTATTGTAACATTGAAAGGAACATAATAAAAAATCAAGCTGGTAGTCCCGGTTTTGGGATCCAGGGGAAAATCTCTGTGTATATGTGTTATGCTCTCACATTGTTTATTTTGTGTGTTAGTATTCATATGAAGGTAATTTCTGTACGGGGTTAAAACCTACATTTGGTATCAGAGCTATTTTGGCTTCAAGGGGACGCCTTTGTTGTTGAAGGGTTTCACTCAGGCCTGTGGTAGACCCTGTTCAGTGGGAGATCTGCGGGATCGATTCTGGTGGTGAAAGAAGAAGGCGAGTAGTGGAAAGATAGAGATCGAGAAATTTAATGGTTAGAGTTTTGGGTTGTGGAAACTCAAGATGGAGGATCTGCTGGAGGATAAATATCAGTGGATCATGGTAGATCCGGGTACTAAACCAATGGGAGTGTCCGATGAATAATGGAAGAAGTTGGATCGGAAGGCAAAGAGCACAATACGATTGTGTGTCTCAGATTCAGTATTGTTGAATGTATCAGGGGAAGCTACGACTAAGGCTTTGTGGGAAAAGTTAGGGACTTTGTACCAATCTAAGTCTCTGGTGAATAAACTGTTCCTACAGAAAAAGCTGTATAACCTAAGGATGAAAGATGGAGACTTAATGACAGAGCATATGAATGCATTTAATACTGTCGTAAGTCAGTTATTATCTATTTATATTAAAATTTCAGATGAAGATAAGTGCATCAGTTTGTTGTGTTCTCTACCAGATTCGTGGGATAGTCTGGTTATTGTAATAGGTAGCAATGCAACTACCTTACAGTTTGATGAAATAGTCTCATCCTTGTTGACGGAGGAGATGACGCAAGGTTACCCCTGCTTCACCCACAGTTTTCATATACCTATGCATAAACCATTTCTGCCCAGGAATTTACATGACCTTCCGGTCAAATATTCATTATAAATGAACAATGGTTAAGGCCCCCTTAATTAGAACTTATATGGAAACGTTTATTCATTAACCCCATAATCTAACGCTTCAAATCCTTTCCCTATCGGGACTCTTTACATCCTCATAAACCTTCGTTAATTCCTATGGCCACACATATAACCGAACCCATTTTATAACTTTGGGTTATACATAGGCTTAACCCACAAATCGCTATCGGCACTTTAATACTATTATAAACGGGATCATACACAAACCACATAAATCATACCTTTTTCCGCCTTTCATAAGCCTTTGCACAGTTCCCAAGACTTGCATTTATTGCAATCGCTCATTGCTGCTTGCCATGGTCATACCACATATATGCTCTTATCACCCCTTCGACTCCGATATGCGACTATCGGAATCGTTTAACACCACTTTTACATTAAAAGACTCAGCACAACACTTTAACGGAATACAAAGGAAATACATTGAAATTATGCTCCGAACCACATAACCAGACTTCAAATATTGTAGACCCGCATATATAAATATCATCGGGTCTGTCGACTCCAAAGCTTTTCCGCTGCGCTACTCCTCCTTTGATCTTCGATCTCTGAAACACTCGACCTCTGATTGCCGATCTGCCCGATCTCCGATCAGCGCTTATCGCTATCGGCTATCGGCTATCGCACCGTCCTTCACACCTGACCTCTTCCTCTTAAAAGTTCCGATCCGACATGACTTACGGACCCGATGGGGTTATAGGTTACATTTGATAAGTTTCGGGTCCGACTACATATTGCATGTCGCAATCGCTTCCTCCCTTTGAAAGATTGCGATGCGATCCCGATTTTTCTACTCTTGCGATTTAATCTTGGCCATTGATATATGAGATCTAACGGTTGCTGTGCATTGACACATTACTCCTTCGCTACTTTATTTACTTAAGTTTACGTTATTCCTTCAACGTTTCTGTGATTTTGGGTTGTTTCGGGGTTTCGCCTTTCTGTTGTTTTACTGCGCGATTCCGCCTGAGTTTTGACTTTGATACCTCTAATGGATTCAACGATCCATCAAGATCCTCCTCTTTAGGTACTTCTCTATGTAATCGCCAAACTTCACCTACAACTCTCTGTTACACAGAATATACTAACTACTAATCATTCATCATTCGATACTCAAGGACACACTTATACAACTTGGAATTGAATCTCTGTGCATATATATATCGACAAACAATTACATAATGAGACTATCTGTCTCTCCTCGGCCTGATCTTCTAATTAATGGCCTCTGTTTCATCATTTTCCCGTAAGCTTACAAACACACCAATCTATCTAATTATCTAACTCTCTATCTCTCTGTTTAACCTCTCTAACCTCTGATCATGCCTTTTAGGCTTACATTGATACAAAAAGGGATTCTAAAACCAATTCCTGGTTTAGATCCATAAGCTTCTCAAAAAAATCCTAAAATCTCTTTCTCATCCCTAAGGATTCTCTCAAATCCACAAAATCATGAACTAACTCCTAATCTAAGATTTACAATCAATTCTCAAACCCCTCAGTTCTCTCAACTATTCTAAATCTCTCATGTTCTCCTACATTCGAGAACATTTACAATTATGCCTCAAACTATTCAATTAATTCCTATTCTCATTAAAATCACTCAAAACATTAAATAATTACATTAATTCAATTCTTAGGAAATCAACTTCCTTGAAACACAAGACCCCCTATGTCTACTAGAATACAATAATGATGTTGAGCTGAATACTCCTACATCAGGAGATGAGACAGAAAAATATGGAGAGCCAGAATGGTGATGCCTTGTCTGTACGAGGACGGTCCCAGAACAGAAACAAAAATAACTCATCGAGTGGGAGATCTAAATCTAGAGGGAGATATAAATCTCCAGGAAAACCTGTAAAGGTGGTGTGCTGGAAATGCGGAAAGGAAGGGCACTACAAAAGGGACTGCAAATCTAAAGCTCCTGACAAAGAAAAGAGATTTGATGATGCTCCTTCTGCAGAGGCGAAAACCACCTCAGATGAAGGTGGGGATGTGTATTTGGCTTCTTCAAGTACACATGTAGATCATGAGACATGGTTGATTGATTCAGGTGAATCCTTTCACTTCACTCCCCATAGAGAGTGGTTTTGCGAGTATGAGAAATATGATGGTGGTGATATCTTCTTGAGGGATGACAGGAAGGCTAGAATCGTTGGTCGCGGAAAAGTAAAGTTGACGTTGCAAGGTGGAAGGGTTAGAGCACTTCCGGGTGTTCTGCATATTCCTGCATTGGCCAAAAATTTGATTTCTGTAAGCAAGATGGATGATGCAGGTTTAAAAACAGTGTTCAAGAAGGATATTTGCAAGATGGTTCGGGGAGCACTGGTATTGATGCGGGGAGTTCGGATTGGAAGTCTGTACAAGCTGCAAGGTAGCACCAAAGGCTTGGACATATTGGAGAGAAGGGCCTTCGAATACTTCATGGTAAAGGTATGGTAGAAGGTATGAGTAATAGCTCTCTGAATTTTGATTTCTGTGAAAATTGTGTATATGGGAAGCAGAATCGGGTGAGTTTCCCCTCTGGTGGTAAGAGGGTGAAACAGATATTAGAGCTTGTGCACAGTGATGTGTTTGGACCTGTGAAGGTTCCATCACTGGGTAAGTCTGTGTACTATGTATCATTTATAGATGGCTTCTCAAGGAATACATGGATATATTTCCTTAAGAAGAAATTTGAAGGCTTTGAAAGGTTTAAATAATTTAAGGCTCTGGTGGAAAACTAGACAGAGAATAAGATAAAGGTGTTGAGGACAAATAACGGTGGAGAGTTTTGCAGTAAAGAATTTGAAGAATTCTGTAAGAAGTGTGGTATAGCACGGCACAAGACTACTCCATACACACCTGAGCAAAATGGAGTTGTAGAAAGAATGAACAAGACGTTGATTGGAAAGGGCAAGAAGCATGCTCAGTGGTGCCGAGTTAGGACAAGAATTCTGGGCAGAGGCGATGGAGACAACATGTTACCTGGTCAACAGATCACCTTGATCAACGTTGGAGGATAAGACTCCACAAGAGGTATGGACTGGTAATAAACCCTCTCTTTCACGTCTGAGGGTATTTGGATGTGATGCATATGTACATGTTCCAAAGGAGAAAAGAACCAAGTTGGATAGTAAATCTGAAAAGTGCATCTTTATTGGGTATAAGGATGGTTTAAAGGGTTATAATCTTTGGAACCCACTAACAAGAAAGGTTGTGTATAACCGAGATGTGGTGTTCAGAGAGGTGAAATACATTATTAAACATGAAGTCCAACCAAAGGACCCTGAGAAGATAAAGTTTGAGCTTAAGGAGGAAGAATCAAACTCTACAGTAGAGGAGGAATCAGAAGATGAAGAGCCACAAACTTTGGGTGTGAGAAGATTAGTTCGAGAAAGAAGGGAGCCGAAAAGGTATAGTCCATCTGCTTTCTGTTCAAATTTTGGTTTATCTGTTACTGATGATGATCCAAGTACTGTGAAGGAAGTTGTAGATTCAAAGGATGGCAAACTATGGAAAGAGGCCATGGTTGATGAAATGGCATATTTGCACAAAAATTAGGCTTGGGAGATGGTGGAGTTGTCGGCTGGAAGGAAACCCGTTGGCAGCAAATGGGTGTTCTAGAAGAAGACAAATGCAGAAGGAAAGGTGGAGAAATACAAAGCTCGTTTGGTAGCAAAAGGTTATTCCCAAGTGCCAGGAATTTATTTTGGTGATATTTTTTCTCCTGTTGCCAAGGTAGCTTCTATTAGATTACTTTTATCTGTTGCTGTTGCTTTTGATTTTGAGGTAGAACAGATGGATATGAAGACAACATTTCTTCACGGGGATCTGGAAGAGGAGATCTACATGAAGCAACCTGAAGGCTTTGCGGTGAAGGGTAAGAAAGAACTGGTATGTAAGTTAAAGAAGTCTCTGTATGGGTTAAAACAGTCACCAAGGATGTGGTATCAGAAATTTGATACATTTATACGGGGACTTGGTTTCACCAGAAGCAAAGAAGATCACTGTGTGTATTTTAAATTAATTGGTGACCGTGTTATTTATCTGGTCTTGTATGTGGATGATATGTTGCTGGTTGGAAATGACAAAGAAATTATCCAGGATTTGAAGACCCAATTGTCCTCCAAATTCGACATGAAAGATCTTGGTGCTGCAAACTATATTTTGGGCATGGAAATTAAAAGAGATTAGGCAAAGAGGAAGCTTTGGTTAAACCAGAGGAAGTATGTCGAGACAATATTGCACAGGTTTAATATGCTGGATAGTAAACCAGTGAAGGTTTCTATTCTTGTAGGTGTGAAGTTATCTGCTGAACAGTGTCCCAAGACATAAGAAGAGGAAGAGGACATGTCCCGTTTTCCATATGCAAGTGTTGTCGGTAGCCTGATGTATGTGATGGTATGTACTAGACCAGACATTGCACATGCAGTGGGAGTATTGAGCAGGTTTATGTCAAAACCAGGGAAGGAGCACTGGACAACATTGAAGCAGGTTTTCAGGTATTGCGTGGCACTAGTGATTATGGCTTGTGCTACCAAGGAAGACCAGGATTGGACAGAGTGTTAGATATTCATGGCTTTGTTGATGCAGACTGGGTTGGAGATCTGGATCAGAGAAGATCTACAAGTGGGTATGTGTTTAACCTATTTGGAGGTGCAGTCAGTTGGATGAGTAAGAAATAATCTGTAGTGGCACTATCAACTACAGAGGTAGAATACATGGCAGCCACTCATGCAAGCAAGGAAGTAGTTTGGTTGCAGTGATTGTGTTCAAGTATGGGGTTAGTACAGGGAGCTATAAGGATAGACTGTGACAGCCAAAGTGCAATTTTCTTGGCAAAGAACCCTGCTTATCATTCAAAGACAAAGCACATTGATGTTCAATATCAATTTTGTAGGGATATGATAGAAGACAAAAAGGTGTTGTTGGTAAAGGTGGACACTTTGAAGAATACTGCAGATGCATTGACAAAATCTATGAGCTCTAAGAAGTTCTCTTGGTGTAGAGAAACAATGGGCGTTGCAGGGCTGGATAAATGACTAAGCTCTCCTTTGGCCCCCTATGGAAATAAAACAACAAGTGGGAGAATGTTGGGTTGTGTTATATTTTTTCCACGACTAGCCCACGTAGTTAATCGGGGGTGTGGAGCCCCCCCTGTCTAGGGGGTTTGAAGGGGGCAGGTAGCCCTCCTCTACGGGGTCTGGGGTAGCACGCCAGGGAAATTTTTTTTGGACCCTATATTAGGTCGGGCGAACCTACCTATGGTTTTGTGCATGGTTTTCGCACATGGTTTTGGACACGATGGTTTTCGGTCCATGGTTTTGGACATGATGGTTTTTGGTCCATGGTATTGGATGCTTCGACATGTATAAATATGTATTGTAACATTGAAAGGAACATAATGAAAAATCAAGCTGGTAGTCCCGGTTTTGGGATGCAAGGGGAAATCTTTGTGTATATGTGTTTTATGTGTTATGTTCTCGCATTGTTTATTTTCTGTGTTTTAGAATTCGTATGCAGGTAATTTCTGTACGGGGTTAAAACATACACTCTTGCAACTTCTTCAAAACATGAAATAGATAGTATTGTTGTGCTCATCTCATCGATACAATCCCAACAATATAAAATCTGCCTTAATCTGACTTCCGGATTGAAAAGTATGGCCATCCAAAAGTTAGCCATTCAATTAGTGCCACCTCCCCAACCTGCCATGTGGCAACCCTAGTTAGCCCTTCTTTTCCACTTGGTAGTGTTACCATGGCTTCCAACCCATTCATACTACTCTTGTAAAACCCACTATTCTACAGGATTGACCCAACTCACATGACATACATGCTATATGAAAAGTATAATGGGTGTGGGCCCCTCGAAGACCACATCACCTCGAAATTATTGCTTACTGCCCCTCGTCGTTCCTTTCGAGGGTGATCCTTCTTGGCATACGTGGAACTCTTAATACCCCACCATCTACATGCCCTAATACCTTGCATGCTCAATTCCACATCACCCCAGGAGTTGTATCCTGATAGGTCTTAACCCCTATCCCCACTAAAAGTTCCAGGTTGTTCCTCTCGAGCTGCATTAACAATGCCAACTCACAACTTAGGTTTGGCCTCCCCCTTGAGCAGTAAATGAATACACTCATGGCACATGGCACTCATTCCCACAGAATGGGCCCTGCATGCCATGTCACCCTAGGTAATCGATCTCGACGGCTTTATCAAGCACTCTATTCAAATATTCCAGGGTTTGGGGTCATCCAACGATCAAGAACGCTTGTCCTTCGATGGTCTAAATTTCAATAGTGGACCTCCCCTCCCTATGACGTCACCAGGGGGGTCCGTGTTCATGGTTCCGCAACTAGTTCCATTGAATTGATCTGACAGTCCGAGTTATGCTTGCCATATCTTATGGTATGCAGGGGTTCAACTTCGTTTGGTACGGAGTAGTAAAGGGGGGGGGTACGCTATTGGATCCCCACTATCCGATGGCGTTTACAACCAACCGTTCGATTTCCATTAGCGCCCATGTGCCTCGATGTCGAGACACAATGCCATATGCCTTACACCCCTTGAATTGTACACTACAAAGGTTAAGCCCCAATCCATCGAGGCTCTACCACTTAACACTGCATGATTTTTGTGAAAAATGGCTTAAAGACGGTGGATTTCAAGGGACCCTTCCCTTATTCGTGTTATATATAATCCAGGAATTTAATCCAGGTCTTGGTTGCACTGGTTCTGCTCCAAATCTGGCTTGACATACATATAGTTTTATAAGGCCCATTGGCCTGCAACCTATAGATAAAACACACACACAAACATGCACATAACCAACGTTGTCCCTCCCGGGCTTATGATTAAAAACCAACCCCATAGCTAAGACATTTTTGAAGCAGATATACATGTGACCACTAGATATTGATCTATCCTTTCATACCTAGGCCACTCAAACAATTAAAAACTCGGATAATTACAGTTATTAACCCATTCCTAAGAAAAGATTCAAGGAACACTTTGGCATAGGAATTCACATTCCTTATTGTGAGCACGGAATATTTATTAGCATGGTGACTAGACATTTCAACATGTTAATTCAAGTATAAGAACCACAAATGGTCATATAAGAAAATTGAGAATATCTCCCCAATATTATTTTTTGACGCTGCAGATGCGAATGGGAAGTGCAGGGGTGGAGCCATAATTAGATTCTGTCCTTCCCAGGCCTATCACTTCTACTGGTCAGGGGGATAAGGATATAATGTTAGAGCATATGTGCTGGGGTCGTGGGGCACGATTCAATGTGATTCATGGCTTGCTATTGAGCATATTTTGATTGTTGGAAACTCAAAGGTAGCAATCGATTGGGTCAAAGGTCAATCTTCTCTTGAAGTCTCTCCTCTTCTCCACTGGATGGAGAAAATTAGGTCCATGATGGCCTCTTTTTCTTCCATCTCTTTTTTCCATATATTCAGGGAGAAAAATCAAATGGCGGACAATATTTCTAAGTGTGGAGCCTTTGTCAGGGTAGGGAAAATGTGTTTTGACATTTTGGCCAATGGATCTATCAACAACTCAAGGACTTCTCTATTTTGATGCATACTCTATTTGTCTCTTCCCTTGGGCATTTTCTTTTCTGAAGAATTTATGTGCAGGTTACATCTATGGGATTTCTTTGTATGATGTAGGGTTTTATGGTTAGATATTTTTATATGGTTGTCTTGTTGGCCATATTGCCATTTTGGTTCAGTTTTGATCTGTTTTCCATGTTCCTTCATGTATGCTTCCAGTCATTGTTCTTAGTATTTTGAGGCAATTAGGGGGAAACATTGCTTAAAAGAACTGTAGATTGTAGGTTTTAACCCCGTACAAAAATTACCTGCATACGAATTCTAAAAACACAAAAAATAAACAATGCGAGAGCATAACACATAAAACACATATACACAGAGATTTTCCCTTGGATCCCAAAACCGGGACTACCAACTTGATTTTTCTATGTTCCTTTCAATGTTACAATACATATTTATACATGCCGAAGCATCCAATACCATGGACCGAAAACCATCGCATCCAAAACCATGTGTGAAAATCATGCACAAAACCATAGGTGGGTCCGACCATCCTAACATAGGGTTCAAAACCAAAATTTTCCGGGGTGCTGGGACCCCATAAAGTGGGGTTACGGGTACGCCTGAAACCCCCTGTGACCCCCCCTCCCCCGCTACACAATCGACGCAACGAAGGGGGGCTCCGCCCCCCTATAACCCCCTGGTTAACTACGTGGGCTAGTCGTGGAAAGAATATAACACAACCCAACATTCTCGCACTTGTTGTTTTCTTTCCACACGGGGCCACAAGAGAGCTTAGTCATTTTTCCAACCCTGAAACGCCCATTGTCTCTCTACACCAAGAGAACTTCTCAAAGCTCACAGATGTTGTCAATGCATCTACAGTATTATACAAAATGTCCACCTTTACCAGCAACACCTTTTTGTCTTCTATCATATCCCTCACAAAGTGATACTGAACATCAATGTGCTTTGTCTTTGAATGATATGTGGGGTTATTTGCCAAGAAAATTGCACTTTGGCTGTCACAGTCTATCCTTATAGCTCCCTGTACTAACCCCATACTTGAACACAATCTCTGCAACCAAACTGCTTCCTTGCTTGCACGAGTGTCTGCCATGTATTCTGCCTCTGTAGTTGATAGTGCCACTACAGATTGTTTCTTACTCATCCAACTGACTGCACCTCCAAATAGGTTAAACACATACCCACTTGTAGATCTTCTCTGATCCAGATCTCCAGCCCAGTCTGCATCAACAAAGCCACGGATATCCAACACTCTATCCAATCCTGGTCTTCCTTGGTAGCACAAACCATAATCACTAGTGCCACGCAAATACCTGAAAACCCACTTCACTGCTGTCCAGTGCTCCTTCCCTGGTTTTGACATAAACCTGCTCAATACTCCCATTGCATGTGCAATATCTGGTCTAGTACAGACCATTGCATACATCAGACTACCGACTGCACTTGCATATGGAACACGGGACATGTCCTCTTCCTCTTCTTGTGTCTTGGGACACTGTTCAGTAGATAACCTCACACCTACAGGAATAGGAACCTTCACCGGTTTACTATCCTGCATATTAAACCCCTGCAGTATTTTCTTGACATACTTCCTCCGGTTTAACCAGAGATTCCTCTTTGCCCGATCTCTTTTAATTTCCATGTCCAAAATATAGTTTTTAGCACCAATATCTTTCATGTCGTATTTGGAGGACAATTGGGTCTTAAAATCCTGGATAATTTCTTTGTCATTTCCAACCAGCAACATATCATCCACATACAAGACGAAATAAATAACATGGTCACCAATTAATTTAAAATACACACAGTGATCTGCTTTGCTTCTGGTGAAGCCAAGTCCCCGTATAAATGTATCAAATTTCTGATACCACATCCTTGGTGACTGTTTTAACCCATACAGAGACTTCTTTAACTTGCATACCAGTTCTTTCTTACCCTTCACCGCAAAGCCTTCAGGTTGCTTCATGTAGATTTCCTCTTCCATATCCCCGTGAAGAAATGCTGTCTTCACATCCATCCGTTCTACCTCAAAATCAAAAGTAGTAGCAATAGATAAAAGTAATCTAATAGAAGTTACCTTGGCAACAGGAGAAAAGATATCACCAAAATCAATTCCCGACACCTGGGAATAACCTTTTGCTACCAACTGAGATTTGTATTTCTCTACTTTTACTTCTGCATTTGTCTTCTTCTTGAACACCCATTAGCTGCCAATGGTTTCCTTCCGGTCGGAAACTCCACCAGATCCCAAGCCTCATTTTTGTGTAAAGATGCCATTTCATCAACCATGGCCTCTTTCCAAAGTTTTCCATCCTCTGAATCTACAACTTACTTCACATTTCTGGGATCATCATCAGTAATAGATAAAGCAAAATTTGAATAAAAAGCAGATGGACTATACCTTTCTGGGTACTTTCTTTCTCGAACTGATCTTCTCACACTCGGAGTTTGTGGCTCTTCATCTTATGATTCCTCCTCTGCTGTAGAGTCTGATTCTTCCTCCTTTAGCTCAAACTCTATCTTCTCAGGTTCCTTTGGTTGGAATTCATGTTTAATAACATCTTTTACCTCTCTAAACACCACATCTCGGCTATACACAACCTTTCGTGAGACTGGGTTCCAAAGCTTATAACCCTTTAAACCATCCTTATACCCAATAAAGATGCACTTTTCAGATTTACTATCCAACTTGGTTCGTTTCTCCTTTGGAACATGTACATATGCATCACATCCGAATACCCTCAGATGTGAAAGAGAGGGTTTCTTACCAGTCCGTACCTCTTGTGGAGTCTTATCCTCCAGCGCTGATGAAGGTGACCTGTTGACTAGGTAACATGCAGTATCCATCGCCTTTGCCCAGAATTCCCGTCCTAACCCGACACCACTGAGCATGCTTCTTGCCCTTTCCATCAATGTCTTATTCATTCTTTCTGCAACTCCATTTTGCTGAGGTGTATATGGAGTAGTCTTCTGTTGTGCTATACCACACTTCTTACAAAATTCTTCAAATTCCTTGCTGCAAAACTCTCCACCATTATCTGTCCTCAACACCTTTATCTTCTTCTCTGTCTGATTTTCCACAAGAGCCTTAAATTCTTTAAACCTGTCAAAGGCTTTATATTTCTTCTTAAGGAAATATATCCATGTATTCCTTGAGAAGTCATCTATAAATGATACATAGTACACAAACTTACCCAGTGATGGAACCTTCACAGGTCCAACACATCACTGTGCACAAGTTCTAATATATGTTTCGCCCTCTTACCACAAGAGGGGAAACTCACCTTATTCTGCTTCCCATATACACAATTTTCACAAAAATAAAAATCCATAGAGCTATTACTCATACCTTATACCATACCTTTACCATGAAGTATTTGAAGGCCCTTCTCTCAAATATGTTCAAGCCTTTGATGCCACAACATGGTCTTCTCTCCAGAGACCACTAGATTTTCTGCTCCACTTTCAGGAACCACAGAACTGTTGCGCCCATCAATAATAGTGCTACCTTGCAGCTTGTACAGAGTTCCAATTCGAAATCCCCACATCAATACTAGTGCTCCTCGAACCATTTTGCAAGTATCCTTCTTGAACACTATTTTTAGACCTGCATCATCTAACTTGCTTACAGAAATCAGATTTCTAGCCAATGCAGGAATATGCAGAACACTCGGAAGTGTTCTAACCCTTCCACCTTGCAACTTCAACTTTACTTTTCCGTGACCAATGATTCTAGCCTTCCTATCATCCCCTAAGAAGACATCACCACCATCGTATTTCTCATACTCGCAGAACCACTCTCTATGGGGAGTGAAGTGAAAAGATGCACCTGAGTCAATCAACCATGCCTCATGATCTACATGTGTACTTGAAGAAGCCAAGTACACATCCCCACCTTCATCTGAGGTGGTTTTCACCTCTGCAAAAGGAGCATCATCAACCCCCTTTCCTTTATCAGGAGCTTTAGATTTACAGTCCCTTTTGTAGTGCCCTTCCTTTCCACATTTCTAGCACACCACCTTTACAGGTTTTTCTGGAGATTTAGATCTCCCTCTAGATTTAGATCTCCCACTCGATGACTTATTTTTGTTTCTGCTTTTGGACCGTCCTCGTACAAACAAGGCAT
Organism: Pinus tabuliformis; assembly: GCA_031772625.1. NCBI lineage: Eukaryota > Viridiplantae > Streptophyta > Pinopsida > Pinales > Pinaceae > Pinus > Pinus tabuliformis. The sequence continues at coordinate 799,517,712 of CM062813.1, read as the reverse complement.
CACCATTCTGGCTCTCCTTGTTTTTCCATCTCATCTCCTTCGTCAGCAAGGATGAGACTATTTCATCAAACTGCAAGGAAGTTGCATTGCTACCTATTGCAATAATCAGACTATCCCACGAATCTGGTAGAGAACACAACAAACTGATGCACTTATCTTCATCTGAAATTTTAATATCAACAGATGCTAACTGACTTACCACAGTATTAAATGCGTTCAGATGCTCTGTCACCAAGTCTCCATATTTCATCCTCAGGTTATACAGATTTTTCCGCAGGAATAATTTATTCACCAGAGACTTAGATTGGTACAAAGTCCCTAACTTGTCCCACAAAGCCTTCGCCGTAGCTTCCCCTGATACATTTAGCAATACTGAATCTGAGACACACAATCGTATTGTGCTCTTTGCCTTTCGATCCAACTTCTTCCATTCTTCATCGGACACTCCCGTTGGTTTAGTACCTGGATCTACCGCGATCCACTGATCTTTATCCACCAACAGATCCTCCATCTTGAGTTTCCACAACTCAAAACTCTGACCATTAAATTTCTTGATCTCTATCTTTCCACTGTTCGCCATCTTCTTTCACCACCAGAATCTATCTCGCAGATCTCCCACTGAACAGGGTCTACCACAGGCCCGAGCGAAACCCCTTAGTAACAAAGGCGTCCCCTTGAAGCCAAAACTGCTCTGATACCAAATGTAGGTTTTAATCCTGTATAGAAATTACCTGCATACGAATTCTAAAAACACAAAAAATAAATAATGCGAGAGCATAACACATAAAACACATATACACAGAGATTTTCCCCTGGATCCCAAAACTGGGACTACCAACTTGATTTTTCATTACGTTCCTTTCAAAGTTACAATACATATTTATACATGCCGAAGCATCCAATACCATGGACCGAAAACCATAGCGTCCAAAACCATGTGCAAAAATCATGCACAAAATCATAGGTGGGTCCACCCATCCTAACATAGGGTCCAAAACGGAAATTTTCCAGGGCGCTGCCCCGAACCCCATAAAGTGGGGTTACGGGTACGCCTCAAACCCCCTGTGACCCCCCTCTGCTACACAATCAGCGCAACGAAGGGGGGCTCCGCCCCCCCCTCTAACCCCTCGGTTAACTACATGGGCTAGTCGTGAAAAGAATATAACACAACCCAACATAGATATGTAATTGTCTTTTGTTATTATTAATAAAATAGGTTGCTTTCTTCTTTTGAAAAAACTTAGTTAATCATCAACAAAGATTCCCATCTCTTCTTGCTTAGATAGTCCGGGTTAATGTCGAGCTCAGAAATATTCACAGGATATAAGCCATTCCTTATAACCTTTACTCAATGTATTGATATTTCCCCATTCATGCAAGAAAACAATGCTCCTCATCATTGACATAACAACACAATAAACATAGACATGAAAGGAAAAAACAAAAATCATGGTTATATACTTATCTTACAAAAGATCTAGCAACTGAGAGTGGGACTCTAACTCTCGACCCAACCATAGATGAGCTACAACCACTGTTACTTGTAACTGTCACCCCTGAGCCAAATTCTAGTGCGTGAGGTGGAGTGCTTCTTAGGAGGTTTTTTTAACCAACAGAACAAATGAAACATGATGCCACAAGGCCACACTTCCTTCATCCACCAACAACACGTTTTTATTCATTATTTTCAGACATAAATAACATCCATGCTAGAATACCATAGTGTAGAGAGTCTCAACTCACTTTCAGGAGAAGAGAGACCACATTGAGGAAGGTTCATCCGTGGATAAGATACTGATGGATAAATATATCACCTCTCTAGGTAGTTCATCAGTGAATCAACTGCAAAATATTTAGCCCCAAGGAAACTCCTGGTGGTTCATCAACCCTCACAAGTACTTGAGTGTCTATTCCCAATCAAACAGTTCATCAATCCACAAGCTTCCAATGGGTTCTTTAACCTTTAGGAAAGCCACTTCTCTATATAATGTTTTCAGTCAACAAGCCTCTCTTTATGGGTTCCTTAGCTGGTTCACCTTCTCCAGAGCTTGATCCTTATGCTTCTCTCTATGACACCTATGATCATTGGAGGAATTTTCACATTGTTCCCTTTTGTCCTGTTCCACAATGCATACATGAGAAAATAATCAGAGAGTCGTTATTTTCCTTCGCCGACTTGTTTTTGTGCCTCCTAATAGACCAACCAGCCCCCTCTTCCCAAGGCTCCACACAGTCAAAACTTCCTTGGATAGCACATCCCATTCCTGTCCCTTAATGTTTTGTCCTATTTGCTTGTTGTTGGGGCTTAAAGGACAGTTAGGTTTGTCCTTGCCTTTTCAGTTAAACTTAAGGCACAATCAACTCATTTAAGCTTCTCAACCCATCCATGGCTGATGCATTTAATTTTTCCAATTCCTCAAGCAATCTCCCTCCCCAAGCAATATAGATTCCATGTCCATTCTCTCAACCTTTAATTTAATTGCAATTTATTTACAAAGGGAAAAATAATGACCAGGGGATGTCACAGCTATAAAAACACTTTGATTCTCTGATACCAGTTTATTTATGACTCTTTTCATTCTAGTGGCTATAACTTTAGAGATAATTTTATAGGAGGTGTTGCATAAGCTTATTGGTCTAAACCTCGTAAATGAGACTTGATTGACATCTTTAGGGATCAAGGCCAGAAATGTATAATTTTCTTCCTCCAACTTTCTACTTCTTTCTCGTCCATTCCAACATTTTACATAATTCATATTTTATTAAAAGCTAAAAGGATTTGAAGAAATGTATCGTGGAACCGTATGGCCCAAGTGCCTTATTTACCCCTAGATTCCATAACGATTCCATTACCTCGTTTTCCTCTATAGGTTTGCATGATAGTTCATTGTCTTCTTTAGTTATGATGGTTGGAATTTGATTGAGCATATTGTCTACAATTTGATTATTGTCCTGCTACTCCTTCTGATACTACTTTTTGAAATGTTGATGAAATGTATGCGTTATTTCCTCATATCCCTTAATTGTTTTCCCTTAAAAACCTTGTATTACATTTAGCCTATTTTTTATTTCTCTTGCTTTGATTTTTTTTCATGGAAATATTTTGTGTTTCTGTCTTTGGATTTTAACCAAATACTTCTTTATTTTAACCTCCATTTTTGTTCTTCCCTCCTATTGATGTTATGAAGTTTAATTGTAAGCTCTTTTTCAAAAGCTATATGTTGTTATTCAACATCATTGCTTTCCATTTCATGATAGAGCACATTTAACTGAGATTTTATATTTGTTTTTTCTTGATTAGTTTCAAGATATTGATCTTTTTCTTAGTCTCTCAATTTTTTTTCACTATTTTTAGTTTTGTTTCGAGCACAAAATATGGTGACCCTTCAACATAATTGCCCTATTATATTTGGATTATTTATAATTCTCTTTCATCTTGCAATGATAATGGGTTGAATCTAAAATTGATTGGGCCCATATGCTCCTTCTTTGTGAGAAATAAAGAGATGGGGTTGTGATCTGAAATCCCATTTTTTATTATCTTAGAGCTTATGTCTATATCTTCCAATAATAAGTTTCCTAATAGCAGGAATTTGTCAAGTTTGGATGATATGTTGTGTTTCCTTGTTCTTCTGTTGGACCAAGTGAATTGTTGAAAATGGAAACAAGAAAATCCTGATTTAATTTTCCCTTGAATTAAATTAGGAGAAAATTTTTAATTCCTCATCACAAGACAACTTGTACGAGTTAACTAAGTTAGTTTCATTTAGTCAGCTCAATTAATTCGAGTTGAGGGCCTAACTTGAGTCATGTAGAGTGGTTCCTAAATTTTAGGAGCTTAGGTTGAGTTTAATTTGAGTTGTAATAGTTTAATTCAATTAAACTAAGTTAAAGTCAATTAAACTTAGGTTCCAGCTGTTGACAAAACTAGTAGGAGGTATAACAGTGGGGTGCAACTTCAATGTTCAACTAGTTAATTGATAAATCAACCACAATTAACTCATGCATGCATGAAATTCAAGTTACACAGTTGAGATTGGAGTTCAAGGGCAATGTACGATCAATTATATAATTTTCTAAGTTGTATAGGTGGTGCATGCATTCAAAGAAGGACCTATAGGTTTTGCGCAATTCAAGATGGTGATTTCCCTAATTAATAAGGGGCTAATTCCTTGAGAAACAACACAAGGAAATAGGAGCTTCGCAGGAAACATAATTAGCTAAGTATTTCCCAGAGTAAGCTTGTGAGGTAGTGAAATAGATTATACTTGTGCAGAGATTGTTTAGGCTTGAACAATCATTATATTTCTTCTCTATTTTTTGACTAATGAAATACAAATAGGAAGGGGTTTGAGCAATTTCTTTCCCCTAGATAAATCTCTGAGCATCTGTGATTGAATCTTGTCTCATGTTTATGTTGTGATCATGTCTCAATCGATTAATTGTTTCATCTGATGAGTAGATTAGATTCAAGTCTTTTGTTTTAGCATATTACATAAGCAGTTTGAATCTACAAGGAATTTCTACATGGTATCAGAGCTAGAATCACAGTAGATAAGAGAATTTGAATTTTGTGTAGGAGGTTCGAATTACAAGATCAATGTTGCAGGTTTTCTCCAGGACTAAGAAGATGACTTCCACTGGACTCAGGCTTGAGTATGCTCTGGAAGGAACCACAAATTTTGTGGCATGGAAGATCTGTATGGAGGCGGTATTAGATGATAACAGGCTACTAGATTACATCAAGACAAATGTAGTTAAACCCCCAACAACTGATGCCCAGGATCTCGCTCAGTGGAAGAAGGATGTAGCTAAAGTGAGGAGGATCATATTGGAGGGAGTTCAAGATCATATTGTCTCGAATCTCCATGGGAAAGAAACTCCATTCATGATGTGGAAAACACTGACCGACTTGTTTGAGAACAACAGTGACCACAAGAAGCTAGCACTGAAGGATAAGCTTCATAGCATCAAGATGCAAAAGAGTGACACAATTCTGTAGTGCCTGAGCAAGTTTACATAGTGTCGTGATGAACTTGGTAGGGTATGTGTAACTTTCCTTGAAGAATATTTGGTAGCTCTAGCTCTATTGGGTCTTCCCAAGAGCTGACACGATTATCAGGATTCCGTGAATGGTAGAGACAAACTACCGAGTTGGGAGCAGTTATGGTCCGATCTAGTGCAGGAAGAAATAAGGCAGGACAACCGAGATGGGACCTCATCGAAAGAAGAGGAAGATGACCTTGCATTAGTAAACAAAGGAAATAAATCCAAGGGAAACAAGTCCCAAGGTAAGGAGGGAAAGAAGAAAGACTTTTCCAACATTAAGTGCTTTCACTATCATGAATTCAGGCACTATACCACGAAATATCCACAGAAGAAGGCACACAAGGAGGAGCATGCAGTAGCAGCAGCAAGTGAAGCTCTAGATTCACATTTTGAGCTTGATTTTATTCTCATTGCATGCATGGAAAGAAAAATAATGGGAAGCATGTGGTATCTCGACAACCGTGCCTCGTTCCATATGATGGGGGATAGAGTTCTCTTTAGTGACTTGAAGGAGAAAGACCTCAAGTAGAACATTGAGTTTGGAGACGACGAGAGGTATAGTGAGATTGGTATCGGTACAATTACTTTTCAGAGGGACTATGGATCCCCTCTCAGACTCAAAGATGTGATGTTTTTTTTGGGTTTAAAGAATAATTTTGTTTCCATCGTAGTATTGCAAGACCGTGGCTACTCTATGCTATATAGAAAAGGAAATGTTTTCCTTAGACACATCGCCATGGGATAGGTCAAGTAGATCGGTGTGCGAGTCAAGAACCTGTATGCAATTGATGTCAAAGATGCATGCAAATACTTGAGGAGAAAGGAAAAGGTTAGAGACTTGGTGGTTGAGAGGTAGCATAATTTACCTCTCAAAATGGAGCCTCATAAGCAGCCTTGGTAAGTTGTGGAGCAACCACAATTGGAGAAGCAGAGAGGAGACAGAGTGGAAACATCCACTCAAGAAGAGACCTCCAGTAGGGGAAAATTTTGAGCTAAGTGGGTAGAGGGAGCACATGCAACCATACCTCTAGGTGTGAGGTGGGGCGATGTGAAGCAATAGTCCCAAGAGTTGCAGAAATTTGGGTAGGGTCCATTGAGGTGTTTTTGTCTCATGGATCATTACCTTGCTACGGGGGCCCACAGTATTCAGTAGCAAGAGGATCAATGCCAGTCAAATGCTGAGGAGTGCAGAGCAGGAGGCTCAATAATAGAGTCAACAACAACACCGTTTTCCCAGTAGATAATTGAGATTTATTCAATGATTTTTTTTTTTAATTATTTATTATTTTTATGTTCTTCCATCGCAGATGTTGCAGTAGCAACAACAATAGTGAGAAGTGTTGCATGAAATACATTCCAAAGGTGTTGGATCAAGGTATATGTGAATCCCTTTCTTGTTGAGAGGGAGCGTTGAAAATGGTAATAATAAAACCCTGATTTGATTTTCCTTTGAAATAAATTCGGATAAAATTGTAATTCCACATCACAAGACAACTTGTACGAGTTAAATAAGTTTGTTTCACTTAGTTGGCGAAGTTAATTCGATTTGAGGAAATAACTTGTCATGTAGAGTGGTTCCTAGATTTTAGGAGCCTAGGTTGAGTTTAATTTGAGTTGTAATAGTTTCATTTTGTTAAACCAAGTTAAAGTCTGTTAAACTAGTTCCAACTGTGGGAGGAACTAGTAGGAGGTCTAGCAATGGGGTGCAACTTCAGTGTTCAACTATTTAACTGATAAATCAACCATAATTAACTCAGGCATGCATGGAATTCGAGTTAACCAGTTGAGATTGGAGTTCAAGGGTAGTGTACTATCAATTATATAATTTTCCGAGTTGTACAGATGGCGCATGTAGTCAGCGAAGGACCTATATGGATTGCGCAATTCAAGATGGGGATTTCCCTAATTAATATGGGGATAATGCCTTGAGATACAACACAATGAAATAGGAGTTTGACAAGCAACATAATTGGCTAAGTATTGACTAGAGTCAGCTTGTGAGGTAGTGAGATAAATTATACTTGTGCAAAGATTGTTCAAGCTTGAATAAGCATTGTATTTCTTCTCTATTTTATGACAAATGCAATAAAAATAGGAAGGGGTTTTGAGTAGTTGCTTTCCCCTAGATAAATCTCTGAGCATATGTGATTGAATCTTGTCTCATGTTTATGTTGTGATTTCTCTATCAATTAATTGCTTCTGCTGATGAGTAGAGTAGATTCATGTATTTTATTGTAGCATATTACATAAGCAGTTTGAATTTACAAGGAATTTCTACACAAATAAACCTTCCTTTGGCACAATATCTGTCCCACTCAGTGATTAAATCTTCCATGTTTTCCCTATAAGGGTCCCTGATTAAGTTGCCTCCTTTTTTTATCCTTGATGGAGATTGTTGTATTAAAATATCCTCTTATTATGACTTGATAAATATTTGAACCCCTTTGGCTGTCTAATATATTTCAAAAGTCCACCTTCTCTGCATATTGGATTGGAAAATATACCTTATAGATTGAATAAACCTTAATGGAGGTTAAGTGTTTCAAAACAATTTGGATCCAAAACTGATTAGTTTTTTTTTTTCCAACTATGGTTCACGGTCACTTAGTGGCCGCTACATCCACGGGCAATAATCCAGGCATATCCACCGAAGGGATCTACTTGTCGGCCTAATATGTCAAGCCTAACCCCAAGGGCGTCGAGGATATTTGACCCCATGACCTCCCAATTGTAAAGGTACTTAGCAACGAGAACTTGATCAAATGAGCTATCCCTTGGGGCTCCAAAAATGATTAGTTCTTGTTTCTAGTTCTTGATATTTATATGGATTCCATAGGTTGGCAAGCCCTCCCGAGGCCCCTCTTGCACTAACTATAACACATTTACTATAGGCCCAAAACTGATATTTGGCTTTTTCAAAATCGTTTGCATTCATTTTTGTTCCATGTAGAAATAAATGTATTTATGATTATATTATATATTTACAATGTTTAAGTTAATTGTTTTATGTTTTTTTTGAATTAAGGAATATAATTTATAATATTTTGATTATGTAAATTTCATGTGATTTTAATAATTTTTTTTTTCAATATTTTCAACAGAAATGATCTAAAAGTTTATTTGGAAAATAAAAAATACTTAGAACATTTTTTTTTTGTAAGCTTGCAGGAATACATCTTTGTCATGTCCAATATATCACCCCAATCAGGGCGGGGAATTGAACTAGTGATTTCACATCAAGGAGTGCCTTAAAAAAGCACCCAATCACCGTCTATCCAAGACCCTGTGGACACTTAGAAAATTTAGAATAAGCTTATAAATTTTATTTTTTTTGTAATATATATATATATATATATATATATATATATTTTTTTTTTTTCACATTAAAATAATTTCCCATATCAAAAGCTGATATTTTCAAATGTGTAGTATATATATACATTATTTAAAAAAATTCAGAAAATAAAATTTCCAATTAAATATTTTTTTCCTTCATATTCTTCTAATATAAATTAAAAGCGCTTAACCATTTATATATATTATAATTATTTTTTCAATTAAATCATACATAAAGTGTTCTTATGATGTTAAACCATTAACTTGTTCTTTATAAATTTTATTGACAAATTATATATTGTTCTTTTTTTAAGTTAGTTTTCTATTGAGTTAAAATATCAAAACACAATACAAGGCATGTTTTGGTTTATGACTAGTCAACCTTTTTCCAAAATGATATGATAGGCCTAATTAAAGACCAGATAAACATAATTTGTACATGTAAACCTAGAGAGAAGCAAACTTTCAAGAGCTGCCCAAGATGGGAAACCAAGTCTGTTAAAAGAAAAGTCAAAACCTGTTCTCAGTGGGAAACCATGTTTGCCAATATAAAAATCCATTGTTATGACTCCTATAGGCCCACCTTGAAGGAAACTAGGCTTTAAGGGTCCTTTAGTTTTCTATCTATAGTTCTTGAAAGGAGCAGACTATCTATCAGAAGGGAACAAAACATAAAAGACAAGCTTCAAAGAGGAGTGGTGTGACCTGCCTCCTCCATGCTTCTCGATCAACTACGAAACTAAGGTGATAAATAAGTGATTTTGTTTCTTCATCATCTCCAAATGTGCACATGTTTCTTGTTGATATTGGTCCTGAGTTTGTAGAGCTTGCGCCATGAAAGTTTCCATGTGCTAATACAACTCCAAAATCTTCTATGGTTTCCCTAGTTTTGGTTGAGCCTAGGTATGCAATCAAGGGTAGCACCTCGACCTTAATTTGTCCCTTGTCCTAGAAAACTCTCAAACCTCAAAGTATTTTCTCTAACAGTTGCACCTAACAAAATTGACCTAGCAAGGTGGAGTTATGGAATATGTGCTCTACATCCATAAATTCTGTCTCTACCTTGGTCCGCTAAGGAGAGTGATTGTAGAGAGATTCTCCTTTACGATTTGAATGCTACGCTGTGAAATTGAAAAGTCACCTATCTACTTGCACTTGTGAGAGATTAACACTATTTGAAACTACTATGTATAGATTTGAGAGGAGGTAAGAGGTAAATTTGGGTAGTAGTCCCCAAAAGCCTCCTTAAATCCTTCTGCCAAGACTTTAATTAACCACATGATCATGGATTTGTCACTTTTCTTTCACTCATTTGCATGCCTTCCCATGATTAAGCGAGAGCATCAACTTCCTCGACTTAATCTTGCATTGAAACACATGTACCTCATCATTGCTGAGCTCTTGAGCCATATGATCCCATCACATGTTTTCATAATTGTCACTTGTGGTGTGTAAGGATGTAGGAGCGAAGCTCGAGGCCCCCTACTTGAAGCACGTGGCAACCAAAATGGAAGGGTTGTCACCCATTGGTTAGCTCTCCTTGAACCTCCTTGCCACCTGACTTGGGGAGACAAATTATATTTTATTCAATAACATCTTAATTTATCTTTTTGTTGGTGATATGACATCTTTTTTTTCTTTTCATGTGGTAAGAAATTTGATATACATATGCTAATATATTTCATTAATTGAGTAACCACATTTTGGTATTTTGTGCATTGCTATTTAAAATTAGGACTTTGGCTTGTTAGTTTTGTGGTATGGTATTTTGTTCATGTGATAAGAGAAAGTTATGTATATGTATCACTATTTTTCTTTAATTATAAACATTTTTACATTTTAAACTTTGTTATTTAAAATTAGGGTTTTTATGTTGGGTATATGTTATAGTCTTTCCACAACTAGAAACATGTGCTGGGCATAGCGGGGAGGGAGGGGGGGTGCCCCCCATGTCAGGGGGTGGTAGCCCTCCCACACGGGGTTCGTGGCAGCGCCTTGAGAAATTCTTTTTTATGCAAACCCAATAATAGTTGGGCGGACCCAAGGATGGGGGGTGGACCCAAAGATGGTAGGAGGACCTACCCATGGTTTTGGGCATAATGGTTTTCTGCCCATGGTATCTTGTAGATCCGGTCAAGGGAACTATATTTATATTCTAATCCAGGATTAATGGATTGGGGTTTATGAATGCTTCGGCATGTATGTATATTTATTGTAACATTGAAAGGAATATAATGAAAAAATCAATCTAGTAGTCCCAGTTTTGGGATCCAGTGGAAAATCTCTATGTATATTTGTTTTTTTGTTCTCGACATTGTATATTTTTCTAATTTAAGAATTCGTTTGGAGGTAATTTCTGTACATGGTTAAAACCTACATTTTATTTTTTTAAATATTTTTTATGTACCTTGGAAAAAACTTAATATAAAAAAAGTAAATGAAAACATTGTTATTCCAAATAAAAATGCAATTTAAGATATTAATGAGAAATATATTAGCTATAAGAATAAAATAGCAAAACAAAGAGATATTAAAGGGAATAAAGATTTTTTTATTTTTCATTTTGTTTTTTTGTTTCTTTAATAAAAAATGAGAGGATTTTGTATTAATATAACAAAAATGCATCATGGAGGATACTTAAAGATTTACATTAACAATAATAATATCCAAAATGAGCTTGATAGTGGTTGAAGGCTCTGGAACTACAACTAACAACTTCGAGAATAAAGGAGCTTGAGTTCAACAAAAAAATGAACATTATAAACTCGAAGAATAACTTTGAGAATGCAGACACTAAGGCAATACATAAAAAAGGACCAACAAGGGTGGGAGAACCAATAAATTCATGCTTTGTTGCAGAGTTCCTAGTGAGTGTTTCATTGAGATTTGGGACATAATTTGTAATAGTTGGAGTTAAAGTGCTTAAGATCTCAGAGGAAGGAGACCATAAATTGGTCATGGATGACCTAAAATTCTAAAAAGTGACACTTAACAATTCCCAACCCATCCTATAGTTGATGAATGTATTTGTGGTGGACCAATAAATCCATAATTGTATTTGTTCATGCTAATTAGTTATCAAGGAGAATATGTTGGGAGAACAAGGTAAAACACAAGTTTTCCACCTCACCTCCAATTGGGACAATACCAGCTTAATCATAACATGGGAGTGGAAGGACATCATAAAAGCGAAGAGAGGAACACTGACAAAAAGGAGAGAGGAATATGTGTTAAGAATTTAACATGAATGAGACAAGTCAAGAAAATGGTGGAAAATGTTTACTGTCGTTTTCATACACATTGTATTGATCCTAGGATATGAATTTATAATACATCAATTTGTCCTTGTAAATCTTCTAGATCTAGATCTCATTGAAAACTTGTCTCAAGATCATGAAAATGCCTCATCAAGTTAAGGATTACAAATCATGACAATGTGGTCTCATACTTTTTGATTGTCTAAGGAATCACAATCTAACATCCCCCCCCTCAATAATAAGTCTAAATTATTGTATAACACATGTACCAATACCATTTTTCATCTTCAATTTGAAACTGTTGAACTCACCTTTGATGAATATTTGCATGAAAAATCACCAATAAATGAATATATGAAAGTGAACAACGACTATGTCTGAACATATTTTTTGAATAATTGAAATGATTGTATATTTTCTATTGAGGAGACTAATGGCTATGCTAGAATTTCCCAATTGACTGAATGCTCATTGAAATTTGACTAATAAGACTTCAAAACTTGAAGCCTGATATATAATATTTCACCCTCTCAGGTGCAACATGAGAAGTCAGTTGAAAGGATCCAAGCAGAGCTTTGGATTCTTTATGTCATGGTTTTGTTGGTTGACCACTAACCATCTTCCATTGAAATGGTGGTTTTTCTGGTTGACCACTAACCATGTTCAATTGATTTGGTCATTTTCTGGCTTTTCACTAACCATTTTCAATTGAATAATGTGGTGGTTTTTGGATAACCACTAGCTGATTTTATTTCATCAATTTACTTTGCCTTAATGATGCACGATAGTTATACTTATGGCCCCTACCTTAAGGTGTGGAGAGTACCATTTTTTTGGGAATAATTGGTTGAAAGGATTTTTTATTTGTTCATTTCTTTAGGTAGGTGTGTCTTTACGTCTATTATGACTAGGTGGTAAGAATTATGTAGCTTCTTTACATGTTGATTCCATTTCGATGAATTTATCCATCCATATTGAATTATTTTCTTAGATTTGTTCAACTTTTGACATCTTTTAAATAGGTGATTTGTCTTCCCACAATGAAGACAACAAGGGAGATCAAATCACTAACTCTCCATATGAAAATTTCTTTGACAATAATGACATTTTTTATCAATAATCTTAACTTCTTCAAGAAATCATGCACTCACAAACTAACTTGGTTTGATTAATATAGAATACGAAAGTTGTTTTCTTTGTTGTATCCAAATTCCTATCGATTTTTGTTGAATGGTATTTCTTCAAAAGGCATGACAACTATCTTTGAAAGCTCTTGATGTTGTTCATTAACATCTTCACATTTACTTTGCTATTGCTCTTGCTATTATTTAGTGCTTCATTCATTGGTTCCATCAAGTCTTTTCTGTCACATTAAGGATCAATCACCTGTATTATGTCTTGGGTATCACAAGTTGCATAAAATTGTGTCATTATTTCATTTGTATCACATGCTACATGAAACTTTTGGGTAAGGTCCTATGTATCACATGTTGCATCAATTTTTTCTAGTAGCTCCATTGTGTCACAACTTTCCTCCACCTTTTGGATGAGTTCATATGATCTGAACTTATGCAGGAATGCAACATAATACAAATATAAACATAAACACAAAGATGCAATAGAAATAAAACTTCATTTCCTTAATATCAAGAACTGAAATATGTTTACATACATAATGAAAATAAACTAGCTCAGGGAATGGTAGCTTATCTCTGAGAAGAGATGTGGTGGTTACATGCCTCTGTACTGTGTTACAATGAGGCTCGAAGGCCTATTTATTATTGAGAAACAATATAAAACCATAAACATCCAAAAACCTAACACTAGGAGATGAAACACCAAAACTATTGGCCCTGTTGGGGTAAATTGGTACATCAATTTCCCAGGGTGATAACTTTGGCATACGATCTCCATTTGATGTGCATGATAACTCGTCAGAAATATCTATCCGAGTACTATAACTTTCAATTGAAAATAATTGTCACAACTTTTTGTTTTCCCGTTTTCCAAAAAAACATCGTTTAGGGCCTCAAAATGGCTCCAGAAGTTCAGAACCCAAAAAACTACCGAAAATAGTAAGTTGTGCTACAATTAAGGAAACTGAAAAACTGAAAGAAACAATGGTGGGGGTCCAAGTGGAATAGGAGGGTGGCCACTAATATACACCTATATTAGTCTTCCACCCTTAGGAAGCAATGGACTCCATTGTGTTGAGTGCCTCCAAGAGATGGGGAAACTTCTGCTGAACTTGGCCCCCGGTGAGCCACTTGCCTTGGTGTAGGAGTTGGTCAACTTTGAAAACTCGATATAGTTAGATCTTTGGTTGGCGAGTGTTCTTGATATGTGTGTCCATGATCGTATCAGTTGTGGCCTGTTCAATGCAACTTGGGTTGAGCTTTGTTGGTGTCGACTGCTGAATAATGTATGATGTGTCCAATAATAGGGGAAAGTATGGCTGCAGCCGGTCCATATTGAATACTGGGTGTAGGCCAAGGAATGGTGGAATTCTGAGCTCGAAAGATTTGTTCCCTACAACCTTAGTGATGGTGTAAGGCCCATATCGGAGCGGAAAAATCTTGCGGTAGGCCGCAACAAGACACTCCTTCTGCAAATGTAACCAAACTTTGTCGCCCACCTGAAACTTGTGTGGCACACGATGTTGGTCATGACGTTGTTTGTACTTAGTATTTGTTCTATATAATATGTCATGGACCTACTGGTGGATGTGATGAATACACTCAATGAAGCTATTAGCTTTGTCGAATTTAGACTGGACATGAGCCAAATATGCCTGAGTAGCTGCAAGTGGTATGTCAATATCAATGGGACATAGTGGCTAGAATCCTAGTCCCACCTGAAAGGGGTTGTGGCCAGTTGAGATGTGGAGAACTTTGTTGTAGCTGTGCTAGACGTAGGGGAAGCTTTCGTCCCATGTGCATGGATTCTTCGATTTGTATATGCATGATCATCCTATTGACGACCTCTGTCTAGCCATCGGTTTGGGGGTGGAAGGTCATGGACTTAGTGAGCTTGGAATTTAAGAACAACCAGAGGCTTGACCAAAATTCACTTAGGATCCAGCTGTCTCGATATGAGATAATGGATTGTGGGATCCCAAAGTGTAACCACACTCGTTCAGAGAAGAGCTTGGAAGTGGCTTCTATTGTGATACTCTTCTTGCAGGTCGCCATAATGGCCATCTTGGAGAATCTTTCGGCGACCACGAAAACACATTCATTTCCATGCTTGGAAAAAGGAAGGCCCAACGTATAATCCATGGATATGGATTCCCAGGGCCGAATAGGAGTAGGTAAAGGAATATACATGCCTTGCTTCTTGATTGTAGGTTTGGAAATGATGCTGGGAAGTGTAGGATATGACATACTTCCCATCATCCTATCAAAGGTTTGGCCAATAAAAATACTTTTTCAACACTTCCACTATCTTTTCTATCCCAAAATGTCTAGCGACTTGACTGTAGTGCACCTACCAAATCATATTGAAATGCTCACTTGAAGAAATAAGAGGTGTCTCAGGTGGCATAATAACACGTCCTGGAGGTGAAAGTTTGGAACTTGCTTATCTTCTAGGAGCCTATAATATGGTGTCAAATTCTGAATCACTTTTGTAAAGATGTGGTCATTCCGAAGTGTCGTGTCCACAAGAGTTGAGAATAGTGGTCAGGGCCATGACCGACGGTCAGCTGAGGCATCTGCAACATTATTGGTGCTTCCCTTCTTATACTTAATGTTTAAATGGAACTATTATAGGTATGTAGACCATTTCTTATGGAGATCGTTCTGTAACTTTCCTTGTGTCTGTATGAACTACAGGGGTCAGTGGTCTGTGTGGATGATTGTTTCCTTCCCCAGAATGTAATGCTTCCATGGTCGGCATGCCCGCACAATGGAATACATCTCTTTGTCATGGGCGGGATACTCCAGGATTGTTTCTGAAAGTCTCTCACTGTGATATGCCACTGCTAAGTAAAAATTGTACCAATAGCATAGTTAGAGGCATCCATCTCAATCTCAAAGGGTTGCTGTAGGTATGGTCATGTGAGCACTGGTGCAAAGCAGAGGTGATGCTTCAACTCGAAAAACACCTTTTGTTGGGATTCGAGCCAAAAGAACTTTGATTTCGTTCCACCCTTGGTGATTTGACTCAAAGGCCAAGTGATATGAGATAACCCAAACACGAACCTGCCATAGAAATCGACAAGACCCAGAAAACTGCAGAGCTCTGTTAGAGTGGTTGGGGCTAGTCGATCCTTAATAAATTGTATCTTGGATGGGTCCATATGCACACCCCACTCATCAATGATGTGCCCCAGATATAGAACCCGAGTCATACCAAAAGTGCATTTCTCCAAATTAGCACACAATTTGTGTTGTCGCAAGGTTTGGAGGACCTGTGGAATATGGTGGAGGTGTTGTTCCCAACTTTGGATGAAGATCAGGATGCCATCCAAATACATTACTACGAATGAGTTGGTGAAGGGTCGCAAGATGTCTTCCATAAACCTCATAAATGTTGTAGGGGCATTCCCCAACCCGAAAGGCATGACCAACCATTTGAAAATGCCCTCCTTGGATTTGAAGGTTGTCTTCCACACATCGAAGGGTTCGACTGGTTCCTGGTGATAATCGAACTTCAAGTCAATATTGATGAAATATTCCCCCCTTGAGATGGTCTAGAAGGTCATCAATCCGTGGGATTGGATACCTATTCCAGACATTGATCTTATTGAGTGCCCGCATTAGGGGAATTTTGAGGTCTAAAATGTGCCTCCTAAGGAAAATGTACAATAAAAATTCACTTTATGAGAACCAATCACATTTTAGGGGATAACATCATCCCCAATGGTTGAGGTGGCATTGCTTGAGTTAAATGTACTTACTTGTCACATTTTCAATGGTGGATAAAAACTCATGGTTAACCATGGTAATGGTCTAAGTACTTTTAAAGTCATAAAGTAAAGTATTCATAATAAATATCATTTCACACTTTTTGAATAAAATATTAATATTGTCATTTCATATATTTTGAAAGAAACAATGCATATCCCAATACAATCTTCATGTCTTTACACACTTTTAAATAAATATTATATTTGTATATTTTCATATATTTATTTTTAAATTATATATTCATCTCATTTTATTTAATATTACAATTTCAAATTAATTATAAGTTAATATCTATACATATGAAAAAAAAAATTGTAACCTTGTAATTTTAGAATAAATCAAATCTATGAATAATATTATTATAATATTAATAGAAATACAAACATGTGAAAATTAAAGAAAAAATGTATATTAGTTTTGTATGATTTATGGTTTTTTTTTTAATAAATTGATTTAATAAATTATGTTTAATTTCAAGTTATTGAATAATATGTAAAATTATGTTATTATAACATTTTTAAACAAATCAATGTGATAAGGATTATAAAAAAAATCATAATGTTTTTCAAAAGTAGAAAATACTAATAATTTATTATGTTAATTACAATAATAATTTTATTAAAATATTTAATGATTAAAAAGTGAATATAATTATTGGTCCTACAAATTCGCTTATATTTAACTTGAAATTATAAAATAATATACAATGATGTTTATCTTAAAAAATCAATTATCTATATATATATAATTTAAACTAGTGAAATAATATATTACATTTATTATATTATATTATTTAATTTTTATATAGCAAATTAATTACATGTTATTATATAATTTAATTGTATAATTTAAATAATATAATTTTTAATTAATAGTATATTATCCCATTAAGAATTTATGAATTTATATGTATAATTTATTTTAAGCTATTTAAGTACAAAGGACAAATGCATTAGTTGTTCAATGGTAATGATTTTTTCTTGAAAAGTTCATTCTTATTTATAGTCACATCAATACAGTTTTTTTATTAATTTTATTTTGGTACAAGTTTTCAATTGAATTTTATCATGGTTACATGGATTGTGGCGCAAAAAGTGAATTGAAAATTCAAAAATATTATTTTATTGGTTTAGCTATTATTTTATTATTTCCGTAGGAGGCCCATTTTAGAGTTCAAAATTCCCCTAATGAAGTCTCCAGGCCTTGTCCTTCTTCTGTACCAACACGATTGAGCTCCCACAGGGTGATGAAACTAGCCTGATGTGCCCTTTCTGTAACAACTCCTGAATCTACCTCTTGATTTCATCGTTCTCTAGAAAAGAGAGTCGATAGATCGGCTTGTTGGATAGCGACGCGCCTAGGGTCAGATTGATTGAGTGCTTGACCTGACAGTGTAGGGGTACCCTTGTGGGTGAGGTGAAGATTTCCCTGCACTCCTCCACGACCTTGTCCATATGCTGCTGCCATGCGGAGGAGCCCTGTCTATAGGCTATGGATGTGGTCACAATCTTATTATTTCCCTTAGGGTGAATCATAAGGAAGATAAATTTCCCAGTTTGGGAAATGATCTTACTGCATTTCTTCGCAGAGATCAAAGAGATATCAGTAGGTGGTGCTACCTTCGTGTTACACAACATTTTGTCACTGTCCCAGTACTCCCCGTTCCTTGATCCTGGAGGACCTCTACAGTGAACCCCACATGCTTTGCCTTCATGAAGAAACTCCCATTGTGTCCCTCTTCATGAGCAGATAAATTCCCTTTTGCACCATTTCCCCTGAAACTTTTGTTTTTCCCAGTTTACAAGACCGACGCTAATGAACTTTGTCTCCCCCACGCCGATGTACATAGATTAGCACTATCTCTCGTGCCGACGGAGTGATTGAGCTGTGTTCCAGTCGCGCCAGTCCTTTTGTTATCACTTAGAACCATAGTTCATGTATGTAATGTTGTCCACAAGTTTCATATAAAAGTCTTCAGTTTTGTGAATAGGTTTATATGTGTGTGTGTCACTTTGAAATTTGAATTTCAAAAGGTATTGATGTAAGTTCGTGTAAAAAATCGTTAGATACCCTCTATCATTGTCAGTTAAGGCATGTCTTGTCTTGATTGCGTCATTAGTACTTTGCGCAGTTTCGCAGCGCAATCTGTTTGGTCAATTTAGCTGCGCAATGATGTTTCTGTCTTTTCGCAGCGTACTGTTTACCAGCCATTTCGTAGCGCGTTTTGTTAAATCTTAACTGTCCGCGCTACGAAATCGGGGTTTCGGGGTTTTTTGTAGCGCTTTTTCTTGCAATGTCAAATCTGGGAGGGGTGAGTCATAGGTCCGTTCATGATTGTCAGTTGATGTCCTCTCCAGGTCATGATAAATCATCATTCCGCCATAAGGTCCAGAATCACGCATATGAATATCATCTTAAGGGATTTTATGAGGTATGGTTGTGTCATAATGTGTTTTTCATAATGTGTAAACATGTCTGCTGTATGAGAAGCCCGAGTTCTCATTTAAAGGGATCATTGCAAGCGAGCCTGCACTCCAAAGTCGAGATTGTTTTCGAGCTGTAGCTGCTATTAGTTCCCTGTGTGAAGATATTTGAAGCAAGATGGAAAAGAGGGAAAATCGATCCGGTAAGTGCCTGAGGACAGAGCTAGAGGGGCTTGATGTTACACTCAGGAATGAAGGTGTAGCAAGAGCCTTTCGAAATGCTGGTTGCTGGAGGTTCTGCGAGAAGTTGAAGGGAGGACATGCAGAGGTAACGAAGGCTTTCGCATTGAATTTTACTGGATTGAATTCAAAGGTGTCAATGTTAGAATTTCCTGTGTCTCCTGAAGCCATTTCCATTGTCACTGAAATTCCGAGGGGAGGTCAAGAATGGTTCAAAAACTTTAAATTCGACATGAGTCCCTGTAAAGAGTTTTTGAAGGAACCGTATGCAAATAAGGACCTCACCAAAGCGGTGCCAAGGAGTTACATAAAAGAACATTATGCTATGCTCCTCACATGCATCCAGAAATACCTAACATGCGAGGGAAGGTACAATAAAGTTTATTCCTATCACTTCAAACTTTTCTTGCATTTCACAGGTAAGGCTTCAATAGATATCCCTTTCTATTTGTTCAGAAGCATTAGTAAAATGTGTGATAAAATCCAGTTAAAGAAAGATGGTTGTGAAACATCCTTGTTTCATCATGGCTTGGTAAAGTTGCTGGTATTGGATGGTTTACAAAAGATTGGCAGAGATTGGGATTCATTTGTTTTTATGGCCGGCTTTCCAAGCAAAACAGGCCTCACTCCATTGCCTGTGAGAGAAAGGAAAGAAAGGAGTGAAGAACCTACTCTGGCTGAGCTCAGAAAAGAGGTGACAGACCAAAAGAAGCCTAAAACCAAGTTAAGGAAATCAGAGAAGTCAGTGGCAGCAAAGGAGACACCTAAGTCATCATCTAAGGAGACACCTCAGTCATCAAAGCAGAAGATCCAGAAAAAGAAGGATGAAGCTAAACCAAGTGAAGTTGAAAAGATTTCAAGGGTGAAAACCAAAGGTCAACTAAACAAGGAGAAAGGTAAGTCAATTACTGTGGAAGAAAGCTCTATTTCAAAAGGCAGTTTAAGTGACTTACTTGAAGCTATTGAACTTGAGCAAGATCAGCCAATACAGATTGAACCAATAGAGTTTGAGCAAGATCACCCAGTGCAGCCAATGCATATTGACCTCACTCAATCTTCACCCGAAAGTACCAAGAAACCAAGAGCTTCAAAAAGGTTGAGATTTGAGGAGCCTAGTAAAGAATATTCTTTCAAGCCACGTAGGTCAGTCACAAGAAGACAAATGAAAGAGGTGGAGAAAGCGCAGAAAGAGAAGGCACCTTTAGAAGTGCCTAGTACAGATGTACTTGAGGTTTTGACCAGAACAGTTCATGCAGCCAGAAGTAAAAACAAGGGTAATAGAGTCATCATCAGCCAAGGTGGAAATGTCATTGCTATCAAGCAACAGGCAGGAACAACACAAGAAGAAGTGCCTCAGATTAAAAATGTTTCTAAGGAAAGGGCAGTGAGATATGCAAATTATAAAAAGGCTGTAATAAAAGGCAGAACAAGTCTAATGAGCCAAAATGACTCAGTGTCTGATGCATATTTGTGGACAGTGCCAGCTCTGAAGCAGGCAAAAATCATGAAACAGATGAACACAAGCTTAAGAGCAGAAAACAAGGCTTTGAAGGAAGAAGTCAACAGTTTGAAGAAGAAGCTAGGTAAACTAGCTGATTAATCCAAGAGGAAATTTGCTTTTCAAGTTTTGATAAATTTTGGTTGTCATCATTTTGAAACTTTTTGGATCCCTTACACCTGTACAAAGTAGCTGAAGAAATCACGAAGTTAAGTCATCAGTGCTTTAAGATTCATATGTTCTGTTTTGATTACCTACAGCAGTTTCGTAGCGCGCTACGAAACTGCTGTAGATGACTGTTTTATGAGAAATAATGAAATTGATGCTGAGGTCAGCAAATCTTGAAAAGGATGACTCGAGGCCAGCATGGAGATTATACAAAGCTATCCAGATATTCAAAAAGGTGACAGGTGTAAGTATTGAAGGAAAAGGTGAAATTTTTGTTAAAATCTTCCTAAAGTTACTTTATAGCCGAATTTTTAGGGTTCTGGTAGGGTTACCGAAATTTTGAGTGGTACACCTGTTCAGCTCACAAAGTGTCCAGATCATAAGACATATTGGATTATGCGTGGTTATTAAAGGAATTAAATGGCTTGGAGCATAGTCTTTTAGTGCATAAAGACTAATGGGAGGCAGAGACCGTGAAAATAGGGTACAGATCTTCATCAACTGATGAGTCATCCACACAACAAGTATCCGAAGCTGCTCGTTCAGTGAATGTTTCTCCAGCATGTATTGGCTATTACTGAAATGATACAGGTGTCAAAGTTCAAGAAAGCATCAATGCACACGAGGAGATAGACTTAGAGTTTCAATGGGAATGGGACTCTATGTTTTCACAGCGCAATACCTTTCTAATTAATTAGTTTGTTTAGATATGAATAAGGCAATTAATGATAGGATTTCGAGCTCCCCTCATGCTGGAGGAGGAGTCTCAAGTAGTTGTATTTTTGTTTTCCTATATATAGAAATGACTCTGATGTAAAAAAGGTTGGAGATTTTATAAAAAAAACAGAGTTTTTATCAGCTTGTGTAAGAAGACTTTGACAGTAATCCAAGAGTTACTTTTTCTTCCCAAGATTCATTATATGTTTATGGCTCAGAACATGTGTGGTTTTGTCATTATCTTTTATGTATTTTACAGCTCACTAAATATGCAATCACTCTGAATTCACCTAGTGCTCAGACTTCCTGTGCTTATTTATGAGTTGAGTTTTTTGGAGAAATGTTTTGAGTGTTAAACGTTATATGCCTTGGCTTCTATGATTAAGTGATCAATAGTTTACTGCAGAAGTGAATGACTCCATGAGCCCAATGGAAGAAGTGTTGTTTTGTGTTTCCAACCAGCTTTATTTTCATAAAAGTGTGAAGAGTTAGCCATCTGTTGTTGTGATTGATTCTTATCAAAAGTCTGTGAGAGAGCCCTCTCTGACTAAGGAGGCTAATCCTTAGTCTAAAGTCTGGTTGAAAGAGTTACATAAAATCTTGCTTGGTTGCAGCCCTTAGTACTGATTTTGTGATAACACCTGTTATGGAAAGTTTTTTAAATTAGGAGCCGAAGCTTCCATCTCTGGAAGCTTTGTAACAGAAGTCTGGTAGATGGTTTGGCCAGATAGGGTCAAGGATGATAGTTTGGGCTCCTTTCCCCTATAATTATGGAACTACCTCAAGGGATAAGACCTTCTCCCATGAGAAGAGAATCCATCTCCCATCCATTTTTCCTATATAAACCTCCCTTCTTCCCAAGCACAAGCTAGTGTTAGTTTTGGATGAGTGTTGATATTGGTGTGCTAATTCTATTTTGGTTTGGAGTAGACAAGAAAGACATTACTAGTTGTAGCTATCTAGTTGTGTGAGGGAGAAGTGTGATTTGGTTTGGAGTGAAGTCTAAAGGGAAGATCCTTAAAACTATTGTTGATTGAAGCCATCATGGAATGCTAGCAGAAGTGTGTGGGAACCTGGTCTTGTCAGAGGAGGACTAGAACATCAAGATGAATGGTTGTAATCTCTCTTTGATATTAATATATGAAACTATTGACTTATTTCCTACATGTTTTGTAATATTACATATTCACGGCTTAATGTTTTTTGAATTGTTAAGTAGGTTGAATTATAATTTGTCCATTATTACGTTTGTCGTCTGTTGTTTACTTGTTTCAGGTACTTGAAGAAGGAAACGAGAGATAGCTGGAGCGAGCAAGCAAGGAAATCACCAAACATGATAAGCGGACCAAGAGGTAGGCCCTCTTGATTGATTCTAACCTAAGGAAATATTCCATATAATGTATCTGTTGTGGCTAGACCCATTATCAAGCTAGAGGAATTTTTTTTTGTGTCTGCATTTATAATTTTACTTCACCACACTCTGGTATCTTGTATATGTTGGGTGTGTGTTATATTCTTTCCACGAATATAACCAGGGTAGCAGGGGGGTAGGCAAGGGGGCGGTAGTCCCCTACACGGGGTCTGGGATAGCGCCTAGGGAATTTTTTTTTGGACCCTATATTAGGTGGATGGACCTACTTATGGTTTTGTGCATGGATTTCGAACATGGTTTTGGGCATGATGGTTTCTATCCATGGTATTTTGTAGATCCGGTCAAGGGAGCTGCAATTATGTTCTAATCCAGGGTTAATGGATTGGGGTTTATGGATTCTTCGACATGTATATATATGTATTGTAACATTGAAAGGAATATAATAAAAAATCAATCTGGTAGTCCCGATTTTGGGATCCAGGGGAAAATCTCTGTGTATATCTATTTATGTTTTATGCTCTCGCCCTTGTTTATTTTCTGTTTTTTAGAATTCGTATGCAGGTAATTTCTGTACGGGGTTAAAACCTATAGCATACGTTATTTTCCAAAGAAATAATAACAGTGCGAGTCCTAGACTCATACATAGCATGCCACTTCCACAAGTATGGTTGGAATAATAATACATCACAAAATTCAAGAGGACCAACATCACACAATACCTCATCTGTGAAGGGCTTGATGCTGTAGCAAAGACGATACTGTTGGCTGACACAAAGATCTCATCCTTGGTGAAGCCACCCGATGGTGTATGGATTCAGGTGTGATGTGGTTGGTAGGCCCAAATGCTTCACGATCTCTGCTAATATGACGTTATTTTAGCTCCCGTTATCAACAATGAACTGTAACAGAGAACCTTTCACCCAGATCTGTGAGTTCAAGATCCTCTCCCCCTCCTTTGGATCTTTAGGCTCAATCTTCTATATCTTGGTGATGGCAACAATGGAACTAGGCTCCACATCAATAATATGCGTTCCTTTTTCATTTCCCTTGTCAGGTTCTGACTTAGAGCCATAACATGCATCTGACTCAGAAGCCTTCAACTCGGTAACCAGTGACTGCTTGACTCGACACTCACTTGTGTTGTGATTGGGGCTCTTATGGAACTCACACCACTTTCCTATGTACTTATTTGTATTCGTGCTGTTTTTCTTTGCTTTCTTATTTGATGGGTTGTCCTGGGTTACCCTGCATTAGCATTGTCCTTTGTTCTACGATTTGGGAGCACCTTTCCTTTGCTTCAGATCCACAGATCCAAAGTCTCACTTATTTTGTTTAAAATTCTGCTTGATCTTGACAGTGTATCGGTAGGCGACACCAAGCGAGGAGATGTCCAAGAAATCCATCTCATCTTGGATGTATTTGTGCAGACAATCATGATACTCGAGTACCAGATGCAACTCAGAATCCTTGATACCCAACTTCGTGCGAAGGGTGTGAAATTTTTTTGTGAACTCTGACATGTATTTGGTCCCTTCCATGCCACAATGTGGTCCACTTTATGTACTTATCTTCATAGCTCCCAAAAGGGTAATACTGCTCCTTGATGGAATCTCGAAAAGAGTTCCAAGTGGGTGTGACTGAAAACAGTGAGGGTTCCCTCTTGTCCTTCTACTCACAATAAGTTTCCCAGCAGTCCTTGATGTGGGGGTCGCTTTGATGAGTGCAAAAGTAATCTTTTCCCTATTGGAAAAATTGTGAACTAAAAAATAACCTTCCAACATATTTAACCATCTATCTATGATGTCTGCATCTATTTGGCCTTCAAATATGGGAATTCCAAATTTGACTTGTACCTTGAAGGGAGTGGTGGCTCCAGAGTGGCTGTTGGATGAATATGTGTTGCTTGTGGACATCCGACGAAGGATCTAGGAAAAGTTGTCCATCATCACATTCCTCTATTGGTCGCGGGATTCTTCGAGCAATATTTTGAAGGGATCTCCTGATTCCTCGTCTTTCTTTTATTCTGCCATGGGAGGACGTCGGGGTTTGTGAGGTTGGTCTTACAAAGGTTCAACTAGTTCGAGCCCTAAATCCTTATACCCTGACCTCATTGGGGACATGCAAAGAAAAATAGAGAAAGAGCAGACCAATTTGATACCACTGATCCAAAATTATGCAAGAACATAACATGTTACAAATATAAACATAAACATAGATATTCCACGTAAATAAAACTTCTTTTCCTTAATATAGAGAACTGAAATATGCTTAGATACATAATGGAAATAAACTAGCTCAGGCGATGGTAGCTTATCTCTGAGAAGTGATGTGCCGGCTACATGCCTCTGAACTGTGTTACAATGAGGCTTGAAGGCCTATTTATTATTGAGAAATAATGGAAAGCCATAAACATGCAAAAACCTAACCCTATGAGATGAAGCGCCAAAACTATGGGCCCCGTTGGGGTAAATTGGTACATCAATTTCCCGGGGTCTTAACTTTGGCATACAATCTCTGTTTGACGCGCACGATACCACGTTAGAAATATCTATCCGAGGACTATAAATTTTGACTACAAATATAAGTTAAAGACTTGGGGTTGCAATTTTTCCACAAAAATGTCGTTTAGGGCCTCAAAACGGCTCCAAAAGTTTAGGACCCAAAAAACTGCCAAAAATAGTAAACTGTGCTACAATTAAGGAAACTAAAAAAATGAAAGAAACAATGGTGGGAGTCTAAGTGGAATACACGTATGACCACCAATTTACACCTAGATCAATCCTCCCCCCTTAGGAAGCAATTGACCCTGTTGCGTTGAGTGATTCCATGAGATGGGGAAACTTGTGCTGAACTTGGTCCCTCGTGAGCCACTTGCCTTGGTGCAGGAGTTGGCCAGCTTTGAAAACTCAATATAGTTGGATATTTGGTTGGAAAGTGTTCTTGATTTGTGTGTCCATGATCCTATCAGTTATGGTCTGTTCAATGCAGCTTGGGTTGAGCTTTGTTGGTGTCAACTTCTCAATAATGTCTGATTTGTCCAGAAATGGGGGAAAGTATGGCCGTAGTTGGTCCACATTGAATATTGGGTGTAGTCCAAGGAATGGTGGAATGATGAGCTCGAAATAATTGTCCCCTATAACTTTAGTGATGATGTAAGGCCCATATTTGAGTGGGAGAAGCTTGCAGTAGGCCCCAATGAGGCTCTCCTTCTACAAATGTAACCAAATTTTTTCGTCCACCTGAAACTTATGTGGCACCCAATGCTGGTCATGACGTTGTTTGTACTTAGAATTTTATTTGTCTAATATGCCATGGATCTGCTGGTGGATATGTTAAATGTGCTCAATGAATTTGTTAGCTTTGTTGGCTTTATATTGGACATGAGCCAAATCTGCGTGAGTAACTGGAAGTGGTATGACAACATCAATGGGACATAATGGATGGAATTGTTAGAAAATTATATATTACAAAGCAATGGAACACCTAAAATATTGTAGAAATATAGACACAGAAAACACATAAAACAAGAGAGACATAGATATACGTGGTTCACCCAATTTGGGCTACGTCCACAAAGAAACAGCCAGTCCTTCCTTTTATATTATCCAACAAAATGAAGAGATAAAACCTACAACAGATCCGCTATAATTCCCTCTTGGCTATCAATCTCCTCTCTCTTCCTCACTCAGAATAACGATCTACATAGACGTAATACAATTCCTTCATATATAGCAAGGGGTTGCCTTATAGGGAAAAAACCCTAAATTAAACATAACTTATACTAACAGATCTCCGCCTAATGAATGACCCAGATTGACTACGAAATTAAAACATTTTACAAGGAAATTTTACATCTATTTTTAGCTTTAGTGGTGCTGCCCCCGATCCCCTGCCAAGGGGGGGCTCCAAATAATCACCGTCACCCCCCCTGGACCTCCCTGGCGACGTACATTTTACGGGTGGAGTTGCCGCCATATTACGAACTGGGGTCCAATGTGGCGATACCTCTAAATAAAGAAGATAATCAGGCTCCATGCCCAACAATCTCCCACTTGGAGACTGATTATATCAACTCCACCGCTGCTTCATTTGCTGGACAATGACTCCACTTTGGACCTGGCTATTTCTCATCTTCTTCATCCTACTTGAAGACCAACTGAAACTAAGAAGAATCACAGTTTCTCCTTGGTTACAACTTTTGTTAACATATCTGCAAGGTTCTAGATAGTGTGTATATTTTCCGGCTTCAACTGTCCATCTTCCAATGCTGACCGTATGAAATGGTACTTGAGCTGTATATGTTTAGTCTTGGAATGAAATGCAGATTTCTTTGCAAGATGTATGGCACTTTGGCTGTCACTGTATAACCTGCCCAACTCCTGCTTCTTACCCAATTCATCCAGAAACCTTTGTAACTAAATCATTTCTTTACTAGCCTCTGTAGCAACAACATACTTTGCTTCCGTCGTTGAGAGTGCAACAACACTTTGCAGTTTTGAGACCCAAATGACAACTATTCCACCTACATCAAACACATACCCTGAGGTGCTCCTCCTGTTATCTCTATCACCCACCATATCCGCATCAACATATCCCTGTAGAGTAATGTTTGAACCACCAAATCATAATGCTTGATTTGCGGTACCTCTCAAATACCTGAGAATCCACTTCACTACCATCCAATGTTCTTTTCCTGGATTTTTCATGTACCTTATTGCAACTCCCACTTCATGTGCAATATCAGGCCTTGTGTAGACCATTGCATACATTAAGCTTCCAACTACTGATGCATATGGAACTTTAGACATATAATCCATTTCTTCCTGAGTCTTGGGACACATTTCCTTACTTAGTTTGAAATGGCTAGCCAAAGGTATACTAATTGGTTTTTCATTCTGCATATTAAACCTTTTCAACACCTTTTGTATGTACTCACTCTGAGACAATGTTAATTTGCGATTCTTCCTATCTCTAGTTATTCTCATACCAAGGATTTGTTTTGCAACACCCAAATCCTTCATTGCAAATGAGTTTGCCAATTTTCTTTTGAGCACATTTATTTCTTGCATGTTAGAACCTGCAACAAGCATGTTATCTACAAACAATAATATTATAATATAGCTGCCATCATTTTTCCTTTTGAGATAAACATAATGATTAGAGTGACATCTAGTATAACCTTGTTCAAACATAAACCTGTCAAATTTTAGATACCACTGCCTTGGATCCTGTTTTTAGCATACAAGCTCTTCTTCAACCTGCACACTAGTTTCTCCTTCCATTTTACCTCATAGCCTTGTGGCTACTCCCTATATATCTCTTCCTCCAAATCCCCATGGAGAAAGGCTGTCTTTACATCTAACTGCTCAAGATGCAAATCTTTAGCTGCTAGACTTAAAATAGTTCTGATTGAAGTCATTTTAACAACATGAGAAAATATCTCATCAAAGTCTATACCCTTTTTCTGTGCAAACCCCTTCACCACAAGTCTAGCTTTATACCTTTTTCTACCTCCATCTTCTTCCTTCAACCTGTAAACCCATTTATTCTGCAACGTTTTTTTACCTGTAGGCAACCTGACTAATTACGAAGTCTGGTTATGTGTTAAGGAGTCCATCTCTTCTTTCATGGCTTGCTCGCACTTCTTCCTGGTTTCTACCTGCACTGCTTCTTCATAACATTCTAGTTCACTAGAATCAATCAACAATACATAATATAATGAAGGAGAGTATCGTTTAGGGGGTCTACTTATCCTGGTAGATATTCTAACACCACTTTCAGGTGTTTGAGGTGCTTGTTGTTTTTGTGGTTGCTGTTGTTGTTCTGGTTGTTGATCATTATGATTTTTAGGCACCATCACTTTTTCTATGATCTCATCAAGCATTGTGTATTCTCTGTTTTCTTTTTCCTGTTTCTTTTCCTGCAGCTGATCCTTATACAAAACCTTTTCATTGAATATGACATCTCCGCTTCTAATGATTCAGTGTTTTTCATAATCATAAAAGCGATAACCAAAATCATTAACACCATATCCAATAAAGGTACATTTCTTTGATTTTTCCTTAAGCTTTGTTCCATTTTATTTATTAATGTGGACAAAGTCTTCCCAACCAAAAGTCTTTAAAAATGAGTAGTTTACTTTTTTACTCGTCCATGCCTCCTCTGGAATACCACCATCTAAGGAACTTGAAGGCCCTCTATTTATTAGATAAACAATAGTATCTACAACATCTACCCAAAATTGTAAAGGAAATCCTGCATGCAATCTCATGCACCTTTCACGCTCCATGATTGTACTGTTCATCCTTTCTGACACACCATTTTCTTGTGGTGTTCCTGGAACTGTCTTCTCTCTGCGAATTCCATTCTCTGAACAATACCTATCAAACTCTTTGCTGCAATATTCACCTCCATTTTATGATCTGACACACTTCAACCTTTTTCCTGTCTCATTTTCAACCCAAGCTTTCCATTTCTTGAAAGTATCAAATACATCAGATTTATTTCAAATACAATAAATCCAGATTTTTCTGGTTGCATCATCAATAAAAGTAACATAATAACTAGAGCCACCGAGAGATGATACCTGAGAAGGTCCCCATACATTTGTATGCATAAGCTCTAATTTTTCGCTCTTCTTTTCTTTCCCAACTCTGAGGAATATAACTCTCTTTTGTTCTCCATAAACACAATTCTCACAAAATTTTAAATCAACATGCTTCAAACCTGGCAACAAATTTCTTGAGTGAAGAATCTGCATCCCCTTCTCACTCATGTGCCCAAGCTTATGATGCCACAATGCCGTATCTTCTCCTGTAGAGGTTAAAGCATTAACAAAGTTAGAAATACCATTTCATAAATACAATGTACCAACCTTTTCTCCATTTGCTATTACCAGGGCTCCTTCAGTGACCTTCCAGGTTTTATCTTTAAAAGTAGTTACACAACCTTCACCTCCCAACTGCCCTGTTGAAATCATATTTTTCTTTAGATCTAGAACATGCCTTACCTCCTTCAATAGCCATTGATTTCCATTCTTTTGTTTTATGAAAGTTGTACCCATTCCAATGATTTTACAGGGTTTATCATCACCCAATCGAACCTGTCCAAGATCTCCTTGAACATAATCAAGAAAATGTTTCATATCAGGTGTGGCATGGAATGAGGCCCCTGAATCTACCACCCAGGCATCAATAATATTTTCTAATGAAAGAATCAAAGCATCTTGCAACACCTCACCTGTCACATTCGCTTCATGATTGTTTTCTTGTTGCGTGTCTCCTTTTCCCTTTCGAGACTTGCAGTCTTTCTTCAGGTGTCCTTTCTTCCCGCATTTCTAGCACACTATACCCGATCTGGACTTGGATTTTCCTTTCCTTGAATTACTGTGATATCATGGGCTCTTTCCTCTTTCCATTTTTCTTCCCCTAGTCTTTGCAGTCAAAGCATTACCTGATGTCTCATTAGAGCTTTTCCGTTGCATTTCCTTGCTAAGGATTGCACCCACAACATCGTCAAACTTTGAAGTACTAGATCCAGAGACAAAGTTACTAATGGCCATAACTAAACCATTCCAACTTTCTGGCAATGAACATAGAAATAACAAAGCCCTAACTTCATCATCAAAAGTTACCCCTATAGAACTTAACTAACTGGCATCTTTATTAAATTCATTTAAATGATCATCAATAGATCCACCTTCTGACATCTTCATGTTAAATAAACACTTCATAAGAAAGACCTTATTTGAAGCCGAGGGTTTTTCATATAGTTTGGCCAATGCCGACATTAAACCCTTTGTTTTCGTTTCCTTTGAAATATTAAAGGCTACCGATGTCGCTAGGCATAGCCATATTGTTCCAAGTGCCTTTCTGTCGAGAATATCCCATTTTGTGTCTATCATACTCATCAGCTTCTTTGTATTTCTGCTCAATGGTAGGTACAAATCTTTCTGATACAGATAATCTTCCATTTGCATCTTCCATAGCTGGTAGTTTTGGCCATTATTTTTTTCGACCCTAAACCTACCATATTCCGCCATTGCTCCCACTCGAACCCGGAACCCTTCTCTCCTGCGAGTTTATCAACCAAATAGACCTTCGACTTTGATACCAGTTGTTAGAAAATTATATATTACAGAGCAATGGAACACATAAAATATTGCAGAAATATAAACACAGAAAACACATAAAACAAGAGAGACACAGATAGACGTGGTTCACCCAATTTTGGCTATGTCCACGAAGAAACAACCAGTCCTCGACATGTAATCCATGGAGATGGATTCCCAGGGTCAGCTAGGAGTAGGCAAAGGAGTATACATGCATTTATTCTTGATTGTAGGTTTGGAAATGGCACAGGCAGTGCAAGATCTGATGTACTTCCCAAGATCTTGTCCAAGGTTTGGCCAATAAAAATACTTCTACAACACTGCCACTATCTTTTTTATCCCAAAATGTCCAACGAATCGACTGTAGTGCACCTCCCTAATCATCTTGGCATGATTGCTTGAAGTAACAGAGAGGTGTCCTAGGTGGCATAATAACAGGTCCTGGAGGTGAAAGACTGGAACATTCTTACTTTCTAGAATAATTTGGTTTGTGGTGTCAAATTCCTGATCACTCTTGTAAAGATTTGGCCATTTCGAAGTCTCATGTACATAAGAGTTGAGCACAATGGTTAGCGCCATGACTGACGGTCGGTTGAGACAGTCTGCAACTTTATTGGTGCTTTCCTTCTTGTACTTAATGTTCAAATGTAAATTTTGCAGGTATGTGGACCATTTCTGATGGTGATCGTTCTGCAACTTTCCTTGTGTCTGTATGAACTACAGGGGTTAGTGGTCTATGTGGATGACAGTTTCCTTCCCTATAATGTAATGATTCCATTTTCGACAGGCCTGCACAATGGAATACATCTCTTTGTCATAAGTGGGACACTTCCGTGTTGTGTCTGAAAGTGTCCCACTATGATGTGCCACTAGATCCCCTACCAAGTAAGAACTCCACCAATAACATAGTCATAGGCATTTGTCTCAATATCAAATTGTTGCTACAGGTCTGGTAATGTGAGCACTGGTGTAGATAAGAGGCGATGCTTCAACTCGGAAAATGCCTTCTGTTGGGATTCAAACCAAAAGAAATTTAGTTTCACTCCACCCTTGGTGACTTGACTCAAAGGCCAAGTGATATGAGAGAACCCGAACATGAACCTACAATAGAAATTGGCAAGACCCAGAAATCTGCGGAGCTCTATTAGAGTGGTTAGGGCTAGCCAATCCTGAATAGATTGTATCTTGGATGGGTCCACATGCATACCCCTCTCATCAATGATGTACCCTAGATATTGAACCCGAGTCATACCAAAAATGAATTTCTCCAAATTGGCACACAATTTGTGTTGTCGCAGGGTTTGGAGGACTTGTCGAATATGGTGGAGGTGCTCTTCCCAACTTTGGCTGAAGATCAGGATGTCATCCAAATACCCTACCATGAATGAGTTGGTGAAGTTAAGTAAGATGTCTTACATCAACCTCATGAATGTTGCGGGGGAATTTGCCAACTCGAAAGTAAAGACCAACGATTGAAAAAGGCTCTCCTTAGATTTGAAGGCAGTCTTCCCCATATCGAAGTGTTTGATTGGTACCTGGTGATAAATAGACTTCAAGTCAATCTTGCTGAAATATTTGGCCCTGTGGAGTTGGTCCTGAAGGTCATAAATTCGTGGGATTGGATGCCTATTCTGGACAATGATCTTATTCAACATCCCATAGTCAATACAAAGTCTCCAAGTCCTATCCTTCTTCTATACCAACACGATTGAGCTCCCATAGGGTGTTGAACTTTCCATGATGTGCCATTTTTGCAACATCCCCTTAATTTGCTTTTTGATTTCATAATTCTCTAGAATAGAGCGTCGATAGATTGTCCCATTGGGTAGCGGTGTGCCCGGGGTCAGATCAATGGAGTGCTTGACCTGACAGTGTAGGGGTACCCCTGTGTATGAGGTGAAGATGTCCCTGTACTCCTCCATGACCTTGTCCATATGCTGCTGCCATGCAGAGGAGCCCTGTCTGAGGTCGTTGACGTGACCACACTATTATTCTTGCCCCGAGGGTGAATCATAAGGAAGAAAAATTTCCTGGTCTGGGAAATGGTCTTACTTGCATTGCTTCGCAGAGATCAAGGAGATGGCGGTAGGTAGTTTTACCTCTGGTATCCTGTATAAATTATTTTCCAAAGAAAAAATAACAGTGTAAGGCTTAGAATCATACATAGAATGATGCTTCCACAAGTATTGTTGGCCTAATAATTGACCCGAATGGAAAATGGTCTTCATCCACCCATGGAATTTACCCATGGTATTGTAAGTGACATCCACCCATGGTATTTTCGCATGGTATTGTATGTGACATCAAACGATGGTATTTTCCCATGGTATTTTATGTGATATCAACCCATGGTATTCATTCACCCATGGTATTTACCCACCCATGGAATTTACATGTGGTATTGTAACCAAAAAATGCTATAAGTAACAAGTCACATTTTGTAAAAGGACATATTGTCCACCATAATATATCCTTTATGGTTATTATTTGTTTTAATGAAAAAATTCTTTGTGGTTTTTCTATTGTGTGTTCTCCTCTTTTCTTCTGGCATTTCAATTTTTCAAATCTTGGGGGCTTCTCCTCCCAAGATCCATTTCAATTTTTTAGATCTTGGGGGCCTCCCCCCAAGATCCAGATCAGTGGTATCAAAGCCAGGTTACGACTCCATGGGAATGAGGGTTTGATGCATATTCAGTTTCAATTTTTTGCATAAATCTTCAACAATCATCATGCATGTGCTACGACCTTCACAGAGCACTTTCTTGGGCAAAGCGGGAAGAATTTTCTTTTTTTTTTCTCATTTTTTTGTAGGAATTTTCTAGGCGGCGAGTTTGTAGATCAGATATAAAAATTTCAGTGAAAAATTTAGAAATACAAATAACATATTTGGATTCCAAGTGAAAAAATACCCAAATTCAAAAAAAAATCGGTCAAATTGGAGTCTGGATGAGGGAGACACTGCTGATTTAAAATCAGCTATGTTGAAGAAAGTTTTCTGACGACAATTTGTGGACGACGACTCTCTTATCATTTTTTGCAGTTTTTGTGCAAAATTTCAGAAAAATTATTGCATATTTGAGATCTTCTTGAAAAATCACCCAATTTCAAAAGAAAATTAGTTGAATCGGAGTTCGGATGAGGAAGATATTGCTGATTTAAAATCAACTATTTTTTTAGAACTTTTGTGACAGAGGAATAGTTGCAGCGCGAATTTGAGTTTCCAGAGTGTCCAAATAGGGATTTTAAACATAAAGGAAGATGCAAAATGGTAATTATGTTTCCAAAAACAGGTTATAATAAATATTTTGAGTTATATTGACTGAGTTATGTCCATTTTAAATCTGGAGTAGCATTCAGACTGGGTTCCCTTTGGAAATGTGCCCTCCCAACCCGCTTTAGTAGGCACTTGCTTCACATTCATCAGTTTCAACATAGAAACATTTAGCTTGGGTTCTTTGGAGATGTGCCCTCCCACCCCAGGATATGTAGGCACCTGCTACTTCATCAACAATCAACATCGCGGTTATGGGTCAACCGCACAAAATCCTTGTCATTGAAGTCCATTTGCTAGGCCACACACTATTAGTATCACTGTTGGTCACAAGCATTACATGGTATCTCTATCCTTGGATCTTCATATGTCATGGTTATGGGTCATCAACAAATCCACACTTCATCGAAGTCCATTTTTTAGGCCGCACACTGTCAGTATCACAGCTGTTCACAAACATTACATGGTATCTCTATCCTCAAATATTTGTTTGTCATGGTTATGGGTCATCCACAAACCCACACTTCATCGAAGTCCATTTTCTAGGCCACATACTATCAGTATCACAGTTGGTCACAATCATTACATTGTATATCTATCCTCATATTTTCGCTCATCACGGTTATGGGTCAACCACACAAAACCCTTCCCTTTAGTGGCTCTTCATATTCAACACAGGCTTCTCAGGAGGGAAATTTAGGTAATGGGGACCATTTCTTTTTAAGGATGGAGGAATGCTCCAGATGGAAAATGACATCTACCCATGGTATTCATCCACCCATGGAATTTACCCATGGTATTGTAAGTGACATCCACCCATGTTATTCATTCACCCACGGTATTTACCCATGGTATTGGATGTGAAATCAATCCATGGTATTCATTCACCCATGGTATTTACCCACCCATGGAAATTACTTGTGGTATTGTAACCAAAAAATGTTATAAGTAACAAGTCACATTTTGTAAAAGGACAAATTGTCCACCACAATGTATCCTTTATGGTTATTATCTGTTTTAATAAAAAAATTCTTTGTGGTTTTGTTATTGTGTGTTCTCTTTTCTTCTGGCATTTCAATTTTTCAGACCTTGGGGGTCTCCCATCTAGATCCGGATCAATAATACATCATAATATTCAAGAGGAGCAACATCACACAATACCGCATCTGTGAAGGGCTTGATGTTGTAGGGAAGGCGACACTGTTGGCTGACATAAATATCTCATCCTTGGTGACGCCACCCGATGGTGTACGACTGCGGGTGTGTGATGGTCGGTAAGACCAACCACTTCATGGCCTCTGCTGATATGAGGTTATTTTGGCTTCTCCTATTGACAATGAAATGCAGCGGAGAACCCTTCATCCACATCTGTGAGTTGAAGAGCTGCTCCCCCTCCTCTGGATATTCGACTCAATATTTTGGATCTAGGTGGTGGAAACAATAGCACTAGGCTCTGCATTAATAATCTTCTTTCCTTTCTCATTCCCTTTTCGGGTTCTGACTTAGAGTCAGAAAATGCATTTGACTCTAAAGCCTTCAGATCGACCACTAGTGACTGCTTGGCTCGACACTCACTTGTGTTGTGAGGTGGGATCTTATGGAACTCACACTACTTTCCTATGTCCTTCTTTGTCTTTGTGGTGTTGCTCTTTGATTGTGGCTTTGGCAGGTTGTCCTGGGTCACCCCGCCTTGTCTTTTTCCGTTGTTATGTGGTTTGGGGATGCCTTTCCCTTGCTTTGGATTTGCAGATCCAAAGCCTCTCTTCTTTTGTTTAAACTTCTTCTCGATTTTGACAGTGTATCGGTAGGTGGAACCAAGTCAGTAGATGTCCAAGAAATCCATCTCATCCTAGATGTATTTGTGTAGACAACCACGGTACTTGATTACTAGATTCCTCTCATAATTCTTGATACCCATCTTCATGCGAAGGGTGTGAAAAGTATTTGTGAACTTCGACACGTATTGGTCCCTTCCCTACCATAGTATGGTCCACTTTATGTATTTATCTTCATAGCTCTCGACAAGGTAATTTTTCTCCTTGATAGCATCTCGGAAAGAGTTCCAAGTGGGTGCAACTGAAAACAGTGAGGGTTCCCTCTCGTCCTTCTGCTCACAATAGGTTTCCCACTAGTCCTTAACGTGGGGGTGGCTTTGAGGAGTGAAAAAGTACTCTTTTCCCTATTAGAAAAACTGTGAACCAAAAAATAACCTTCCAACAGATTTAACCATCTATATATGGAGTTTACATCTATCTGGCCTTCAAATATGGAAATGTCAAAGTTGACTTATACCTTGAAGGGAGTGGTGCCTCCAAAGTGGCTGTTGGATGAAGATGTGTTGCCTGTAGGCATCCACCGAAGGATCTGGGAAAAGTTGTCCATCATTGTGTTCCTTTGTCACTCGAGGGCTTCTTTGAGAAATATTTTGAAGGGATCTCCTGCTCCCTCGTCTTTATTTTCTTCTACCATCGGAGGTCGTCGGGTTTTATGAGGCTGGTCTTGCAAAGGTTCAACCAGTTCGAGCTGTAACTCCTTATACCTTGACCTCGTTGGGGACATGCAAAGAGAAATAGAGAAAGAGAAGACCACTCTGATACCACTGATTCAGACTTATGTAGGAACACAAAAGAATACAAATATAAACATAGTCATATAGAGGAAATAGAAATAAAACTTGATTTCCTTAATATCAAGAACTGAAATATGCGTACATACATAACTGAAATAAAGTATCTCGGGTGATGGTAGCTTATCTTGGAGAAGAGATGTGGTAGATAGATGCCTCTGAAATATGTTACAATGAGGCTTGAAGGCCTATTTATTATTGAGAACCAATGGAAAACCCTAAATATCCAAAAACATAACCCTAAGAGACGAAGCGCCAAAACTATGGGTTCCGTTGGGGTAAATTGGTACATCAATTTCCTAGGGTCATAACTTTGGCATATGATCTCCATTTGACGTGCATGATACCTTGTTAGAAATATCTCATAGTCACGACATGCGTCAAAGTCTCACATTTTCCCATTTTCCAAAAAAACGTCATTTAGGGCCTCAAAACTGCTTCGGAAATTTAGGACCCAAAAAACTGCCAAAAATAGTAAACCGTGCTACAATTAAGGAAACTAAAAAATTGAAAAAAATAATGGTGGGGGTCCAAGTGGAATAGGTGGGTGGCCACCAATATCCACATGGATTAGTCCTCCCCCTTTAGGAAGTAATGGACCCCATTTCCTTAAGTGCCTCCATCAGATGGGGAAACTTCTGCTGAACTTGTTCCCTAGTGAGCCACTTGCCTTGGTGCAGGAGTTGGGCAACTTTGACAACTCGATACAGTTGGACCTTCTGCAGGCAAGTGTTCTTGATTTGTGTGTCCATGATCCTACTAGTTGTGGAATGTTCAATGTAGCTTGATCACTATTGGTGTCAACTGCTCAACAATGTCTAATGTGTCCAGCGATGGGGGAAAGTATGGCTGTAGTCAATCCACATTGAATATTGGGTGCAGGCCAAGGAATTGTGGAAAGATGAGCTCGAAATAATTTTCACCTACAACCTTAGTGATGGTGTAAGGCCCATATCTAAGTGGGAGAAGCTTGTAGTAGACCCCAGCGAGGCGATCCTTTTGCAAATGTAACCAAAATTTGTCACCCACCTAAAAATTGTGTGGCACCTGATGTAATTTGTACTTAGAAGTTGATTTGTATAATATGTCATGGACCTGCTGGTAGATGTGATGGATGTGCTCAATGAAGCTGTTAGCTCTGTCGGCTTCAAACTGGACATGAGCCGAATCTGCTTGAGTACCTGCAAGTGGTATGGAAACATCAATGGGACATAGTGGTTAGAATCTCATCCCCACTTGAAAGGGGTTGTGGCCAATTGAGCTATGGAGAGCTCTATTTGTAGCTATGATGGACATAGGGGAGGCTTTCATCCCATGTGCGTGAATGCTTTGAGTTGTACATGCGCAGGATATGCATGATCATCCTATTGACGACCTCTGCCTGGACATCAGTTTGGGGGTGGAAGGCCGTGGACTTAGTGAAATTGGTATCTAACAATGACCAGAGGCTTGACCAAATTTCACTTAAGAACTTGCTGTCCAGATATGAGATAATGGATTGTGGGATTCGAAAGTGTACCCACACTCGTTCAAAGAAGAGTTTGGAAGTGGCTTCTGTTGTGATTCTCTTCTTGTAGGCCACCATAATGGACATCTTATAGAATTTGTTGACAACCATGAAAAAACATTCATTTCCATGCTTGGTAGAAGGAAGAACCAACATGTAATTAATGGATATGGATTCCCAGGGCTGGCTAGGAGTAGGCAAAGGAGTATACATGCCTTGATTTTTTACTATAGGTTTGGTAATGGCACAGGGAGTGCAGGATCTAATGTAATTACCATCATCCCGTTGAAGGTTTGGCCAATAAAAATAATTCTGCAACACTGCCATTGTATTTTCTTTTCCAAAAATTCCACCAAATTTAGTGCGCCTCCCAAATAATCTTGACATGCTCGCTTGAAGGAACACAGAGGTTTCCCAGGTGGCATACTAGTGCATCCTGGAGGTGAAAGTTTAGAACTTTCTTACCTTCTAGGAGCATCTATTATGTGGTGTTGAATTCTGGATCACTCTTGTAAATATGTGGCAATTCCGAAGTCTCGTGTCCACAAGAGTCGAGCACAGTGGTCGACACCATGAGTGGTGGTCGACTTAGTTAGTCTACATCATTATTGGCGCTTCCCTTCTTGTACTTAATGTTCAAATGGAACTGTTGCAGGCATGTGGATTATTTCCAATGGCGATCATTCTGTAACTTTCCTTATGTCTATATGAACTGCAGGGGTCAATGGTGTTTGTGGATGATCATTTACTTCCCCATAATGTAATGCTTCCATTGTCGACAGACCTACATAATGGAATACATCTCTTTTTCATAGGTGGGATACTTTTGGGCTGTGTCTGACAGTGTCTCACTGTGATATGCCCCTGGATTCCCCTAGTGAATAAAAACTGCATCAATAACATGGTCAGAGGCATCTATCATAATCTCAAACAATTGTTGTAGGTATGGTAATGTGATCACTGGTGCAGAGAAGAGGCGATGATTCAACTCAGAAAATGACTTCTATTGGGATTCAAACCAAAATAAATTTTCTTTTGCTCCACCCTTCGTGACTTAACTCAAAGGGAAAGTGATATGAGAGAACCCAAACATGAACCTTTGGTAGAAATTGACAAGAACTAGAAATATGCGGAGCTCTGTTAGAGTGGTTGGGGCTGGCCAATCTCGAATAACTTGTATCTTGGATGGGTCCACACGCACACATTTATCATCAATGATGTACCCCAAATAGTGAACCAGGGTCACACCAAAAGTGCATTTCTCTAAATTGGCACACAATTTGTGTTGTCGCAGGGTTTGAGGACCTGTCGAATATGGTGGAGGTGCTCTTCCCAACTATCGCTGAAGATCAGGATGTCGTCCAAATACACTACCACGAATGAGTTGGTGAAGGGCCGCAACATGTATTCCATCAACCTCATGAATGTTGCGAGGGCATTCGTCAACCTGAAAGGTATGACCAACTATTCGAAAAGGCCATCCTTGGATTTGAAGGAAGTTTTCCACACATTGGAGGGCTTGATTGGTACCTGGTGATAATTGAACTTCAAGTCAATCTTGTTGAAATATTTGTCCCCCTGAGTTGGTCCAAAAGGTTATCAATCAGTGGGATTGGATACCTATTCCATACAATGATCTTATTCAACACCTGATAGTCAATATAGAGTCTCCATGTCCCATCTTTCTTTTGTACCAACACGATCAGGCTCCCACAAGGTGATGAATTTGGCCTGATGTGCCATTTCTGTAACAACTCCTAAATATGCCTCTTGATTTCATCATTCTTTAAAAAATAGTGTCAATAGATCAACCTGTTTGGTAGCGACACGACTAGGGTTAGATCGATGGAGTGCCTGACCTGAAAATGTAGGGGTACCCCTTTGGGTGAGGTGAAGATGTCCCTGTACTCCTCCAAGACCTTGTCCATCTCTTAATACCATGTGAAGGAGCCCTTTCTGAAGGTCATGGATGTGGCCACAATCTTCTTCTTTCCCTGAGGGTGAATCATAAGGAAGACAAATTTCCTGGTCTGGGAAATGATCTTACTACATTTCTTCATAGAGATCAAAGAGATGGTGGTAGGTGGTGCTATCTCCGGTATCTTGTATAACTTATTTCCCAAAGAAATAATAATAGTGCAAAGCCTAGACTCATACATAACATGATGCTTCCACAAGTATGGTTGGACTAATAATACATCAAAAACTTCAAGAGGAAAAACATCACACAATACCTCATCTGTGAAGGGCTTGATGCTATAGGGAAGGCGACACTGCTGGCTAACGTGAATATCTCATCCTTGGTGAACCCACCTAATTGTGTATGGCTCTGGGTGTGGTGTGGTCCGTAGGCCCAAATGCTTCATTTCCTATGCTGATATGAGGTTCTTTTGGCTTATGCTGTAAAAAATGAACTGCAACGGAGAATCCTTTACCTACATCTGTGAGTGGAAGAGCCCCTCCCCCTCCTTTGGATCTTCAGGCTCAATATTCTAGATCTTGGTGGTGGAAATGGTGGCACTAGGCTCTACATCAATAATCTTCTTTCCTTTTTCATTCCCCTTTTTGGGTTTTGACTCAGAGTTAAAACATGCATCTGAATTTGAAGCCTTCAGCTTGGCCACCAGTGACTGCTTGGCTCGACACTCACGTGTGTTGTGAGTGGGGATCGTATGGAACTCATACCACTTTCTTGTGTCCTTATTTATCTTCGTGGTGTTTTTCTTTTATTGTGGATTTGAAGGGTTGTCATGGGACACCCCACCTTGGATTTGTCCTTTGTTCTATAGTTTGGGGGCACCTTTCCCTTGCTTCGGATTCATAGATCCAAAGTTTCGCTTCTTCTGTTTAAACTTCTGCTCAATCTTGACAGTGTATTGATAGGCGACTTCAAGCGAGGAGATGTCTAAGAAGTACATCTCGTCTTGGATGTATTTTCACATACAACGACAGTACTTGAGTACCAGATGCCACTTAGAATCCTTGATACCCAACTTCATGCAAAGGGTGTGAAATGTATTTGTGAACTCTGACATGTCTTTGTCCCTTCCTTGCTGTAGTGTGTTCCACTTTATTTACTTATCTTCATAGCTCCTGACAGGGTAATAATTCTCCTTGATGGCATCTCGTAAATAGTTCCAAGTGGGTGTGGTTGAAAACATTAAGGGTTCCCTCTCGTCCTTCTTCTCACAGTAGGTTTCCCACCAGTCCCTTACGTGGGGGGTGGATTTGAGGAGTGCAAAAGTAATCTTTTCCCTATTGGAAAAATCATGAACCGAAAAATAACCTTCCAACAAATTTAACCATATATCTATGACATTTTCATCTGTCTGGCCTTCAAATAGGGGCACATAAAATTTGAATTATACCTTGAAGGGAGTGGTGCCTCCAGAGTGGCTTCCAGATGAAGATGCGTCGCCCGTGGGCATCTGCCAAAGGATCAAGGAAAAGTTGTCCATCATTGCATTCCTCTGTTACTCAAGGGATTCTTCAAGCAATATTTTGAAGGGATCTCCTACTTCTTCATCTTTATTTTCTTCTGCCATGGGAGGTCGTCAGGGTTTATGAGATTGGTCTTGCAAAGGTTCAATGAGTTCGAGCCTTAACTCCTTATACCCTGACCTCGTTGGCGACATGCAAAGAAAAATAGAGAAAGAGAAGACCGCTCTAATACCACTGCTCTAGACTTATGAAGGAACAAAACTGAATACAAATATAAACGTAAACACGGAGATGCAATAGAAATAAAACTTCATTGCCGTAATATCAAGAACTGAAATATGCTTACATACATAATGGAAATAAACTAGCTCAGGCGATGGTAGCTTATCTCTAAGAAGAGATGTGGTGGATACATGCCTCTGAATTGTGTTACAATGAAGCTCAAAGTCCTATTTATTATAGATAAATAATGGGAAACCCTAAACATCCAAAAACCTAACCCTAGGAGATGAAGCGCCAAAACTATGGGCCCTGTTGGGGTAAATTGGTACATCAATTTCCTAGGGTCGTAACTTTGGCATACGATCTCTGTTTGACGCGAACGACACATTGTTAGAAATATATGTTCGAGGAATATAACTTTTGATTGCAAACATTGAGAAAAACTCACATTTTCCTGTTTTAAAAAAAATGATGTTTAGGGCATCAAAATGGCTCTAGAATTTCAGGATCCGAAAAACTGTAAAAAATAGTAAACTGTGCTACAATTAAGGAAATTGAAAAACTGAAAGAAACAATGGTGGGGGTCCAAGTGGAATAGGAGGGTGGCCACCAATATCCACCTGGATCATCATCTGTACATTCATAAT
Source organism: Pinus tabuliformis (assembly GCA_031772625.1). NCBI lineage: Eukaryota > Viridiplantae > Streptophyta > Pinopsida > Pinales > Pinaceae > Pinus > Pinus tabuliformis. The sequence goes on along the minus strand of CM062813.1, from coordinate 799,474,918 downwards.
TTGGATGAGATCTTCTATGTCACAAATTGCATATATCTTTCTTGTAGATTTCCCATCAAGCATATTATTATGTTGATCTTGCTTTTCTCTTAATTTTTTCTAGAGTGCATCAATCAATTGATACTTCATACATAGATCACCTTGAAGAATATTTGTTGACTGTACTGTATCATCCATTTGATCAATTGTGATTTTTTTTCGTTTTGTAAGTTCCACTCAAGTAATTTAATTTGATCTTGCAATTCCTTGTTTTACTCTTGCAAATCCTTGATTCTTGAGATGTGATTTGTAGACACTTTCCTCATTTACCCATTTTTCTTACTCTCTCTTGTACTTTCTCGCTTGATCATAGGCTTATGTATAACACTCACTTGATTTATGTCACGTTAGGGTGTTGGGTACTACCAATAATACACCTTGAAGTGCGATTACAATATTGAATTTTTACCTCCTTATTTAATTTTAGGTAGATATTTTTTATTTTTGACTTTAAAAGACGATTCTCTAATGCTCCAAGTAACCCCCCTTTTTTACGTCCTATTCTTACACGTGCATTGTGACAAAAGGAAATTAAGTTCCAAAATAGAAACAAAATAAAATGTGATGCATCCAAAATCATACATAATTGGAAATATCCTTAGACCCCCTTATTCAATTTTTAGGTGGTTTAGAAAAAATAGAAAAATGAAAATTTGATTTTATTATGATCCCTTTCTATGACCATAGTGCGCCTAAATACAAAAATAATGCTTCAATATTTTTCCTCCTCTAATGATTTACTAATGCTAAAGGATTTCCTCCTTTAAAAAATACCGCCTTACATGGATCCCTTAATATTTTCAAATAAGAGAAATTACAATTCCAAAAAATAATGCCCAATCACACAAGATTATTGTCTTTTGGAAAAAATAAATAATTTAAACCACCCTTGATATTTTACTCTATTTCAATAAAAAATGTCTAACTTATACTCTCCCATATATTAATACTAATGATTTCCTAATTTTTCCTAGGTGAAATAATTTCTTACACCATCACCTTTTAATCATTGTGGGTGGTCAATTTTCACTAAGAAACTTGTAATTTCCAAATAAACTAATCAGGCTACCTTCTATCCAACTTACATGTGGATGCGTTGATGTAGATAGATGAGGTGGAATGTTGTGTTAACCTATGGCTATGGATTGATCAATATGGATTATTTTCTTCAAACAATTGGGAATCAGTAACGTATATCAAATATCTCTCCAAGGTTGTAGATTTCATGATACTCATAATAAATATCTCTGCAATGGATGGGTTTTCAAATATTTGGGATCATTTAGAGTCTTCATGTATCTCAACTTCTATGTGCTTTGAGGTGGATCCACACCAATTCAAATACAACTAGCCAATATTGGGAGGTCATCACTATAACTTAGTGTTTGGATTGTTGGTGTCTACATAAAAATGGATTTCTGAGTAATATTATTCAGCTATGGTTCTTCAAGGAGTTCCACATGATGATTTACTTCATTGATATGCCAAATACAATATTGATATCATTTATTTTAATAGATCATTTGATTATTTGTCTAGAAATATTTTGCAACATGGAGCATTTTATGCTCTTTGAATTCTATTTGAGTATCATCGAAATCCATTTGTGTGCCTACCAAAATTGAGAAGAAACAATCTATTTCCATATCGAGTAATTTGACCCTATCAATTTTTTTAAGTAATGCAGCCATCATGGAAAAAAAAATTCAACACAATCAGGACACATAAAATGCCCTAAATACATTCAAAAATTTCATAAATATGCCAAAATAGAGCACTTCTTAAAAAACACTTTCTATGGAAGCATAAACCAACAAAACATATCTGAAATATGGACTCCTTACATACTGAGTCTTTTGACTATAGACTGGAACATTTTTGCCCCATATAAACGATGACTACATGGTAATGTGCTACTATCATAAGTTCTGGATTCCATGCCTCAATAACAAGAATACACAATGTCTCTAGATAGTTGATGTCACACACTTAATAGTTTGCAATATGGCCTCACACCAAACAATTTCTCAATAACAATTTCCATGAGATCTTGTGCAGTAGTGAGTATTACAAACTTATGAAACTTATGTTCTTCAAATTCTGTTCTTCACATTAGCTTTGAGATGACTTCTCCGTTAACAAATCTCTATCCTCTCAACCCAAAACAAATTTGTGAGACCCACAATAATAGATATAATCTCTATTGAACCATATATCAACACAAACTTCTACAAGAGTTGGACTAAGGACAACTCTTAGTGCCTTCTTTCTCATGCATCTAGTTGCATGCCACAAGATCAAAGGGCTTAAGAACTTTAAATTTTTTACCATTTTTAGCAGCACTGGTTTGATTCTTTCATGCAACAAACTGCTCCCTAATTGCTATTTCTTGTCCTGGGAAAATTACAATGCCCATCGTGCAAATTTGCGGGTCGGCCATGTCAAATTATCGTCTTCATTCCCCACCAAGGATTAGGTTGATCTTTCAATGGAAGTGGAAAACCACATAAACCATATAATCCTCAAAATCAAAAGAAATTTTAAATTCAGAAAGTGTCTTCTTATTTCATTATTAAACCCTTTTCATCTCTTCATGACTATGGGAAAAGGTTGTCCATCTTGTAACCCATATTTACTCCATGACCAAAACAATCATTAAGCCATCAACAACATGACATTCTATATTTACTCAAGAAATCTCAGAGATTGTCACATTTTTTTCCTCAGGCTAAAATTTCTCCAAATCATGGCATACCTAAATGGTTTATTCAACTTCTAAAAGAATGCGACAATGATGGAATTTAGAAGAAAAGTAGATGAATTAAGAACATTCTGATATGGAACTTCTATTGGTGTACACAACATTCATTATCTCCATCATAATAAACTCTTTAATGGATTGTTCATTCCCTGAGAACTATAGGGATATGGAATCAAACTTGCCATCAAGCTTCCTTAATAATGGCTTTGTTACCATGTTAGTAATTAGACACGAATGAGACAAAATAAGCAAATGATGGAAAATTATTAATTCCAATTTCAAACACATTGTATTGGTCCTAGGATATGAATTTATAATACATCGATATGGACTTCTAGATCTATATTTAAATCTTACTAGAAGCTCATCAGTGGATCATGAAAACACCTCATTAACATAAGGATTACAACTCATGACAATATGGTATTAGACTCTATGATTTTCTAGGGACTCAGTTTAAGAATAGGGAGTATATTACCAGAAGGGGCCAAAGAACATATATTCCAAAAGAATGAAAAAGGAGAGGTGTAGTAGACTAAGAAATCAAGAAATCAAGAAGCCATAGATAATGACCTATATCTACTAAACTATAGTCCACATCACTCCAAAATTTACCAAGATAGCCATGGCAGAAACTACATGTTACACACCTAATCCCCCGTAATCCTCTCTAAGGATATGGGGTACACATGCCCAACCCTCAAAGAAAATTTAGGTAAGACATCACTTTGCACAACAGGTTTCCACCTCAGCCATCCATGTTATACTTTCATACCTTTGTATACTACCTTAGCATGCCATACCATCCTTACTTGCAATTGTGCCATTTTAGCATGAGACATCAATATGCCATGTCATACCCCTACTTACTTATATGGAATGGGGTTTGCTTATGTGCACTCCATGTGTCCACCATGTATTCATCTAGTTGGCATTTGAATTTGGATTTTTATTTTCAAGTTCGGACCTTGTTTATTCACAAAGTCCATATCCTGTATAGGCTACATAACTCCACTATTAGGCTTCCTCCACATACCAGGTTCCAATGTTATGGGGTTTTGGCCATCCGCCATACATAGATTATAAAGGTTGAAATTTAAATGGAACCTTAGATGGATACATATCCAAATATCATTATATCCAAAATTTCAATCACATTGATAATAATTAAGCGCACAACAAATTCTAAAAATCCTAGATTCCAAATATCAAGAATCCAACTTCCTCCCAACATCCAACCCTAAACCATTTCTCTCCTTCACACTAGGCCTTGGTCACAACCATATTTATCCCATATGAACAATTTTTGTAGGCCTCCTAATTTTAGAATTTGATACCTCCTCTTGAACAAATCCAATTCGAAGGGGTGATTACTTTTCCCAATTCCTTTTTAAGGGTATTGAAGCCCATATCTCAGAGATCAAAACTCTCATGATTTCTCTCAAACATTATAAATACAATATGAACTCAAAGTCTCTTCTCAAAACATGGATACATTTCACCTACTCTACCACACAACTATTCCAACATGGATTCTTAGCATTCATACTCATTTTAAAGTCCATCAAGCCTAATGAATCCTTTCAATAGATTATGACAAGATTCATTAGTTTATATCAAACGTTATATGAATACTTCTTCCTCCAGTATTCACTCTAAAATCATGCATTTTCTCTTATATTAAGGTCCACTTCATCAATGTGACACTCTACCTGTAAGAAACAAATTCAAGGCACACTTTTCCTTACTAGAGAAAACCCAACTCCCATGGTTGAGACTCATTGAGATTCCTCATAACCATTTGGCCATAATGGCTATTCAAGGGGTTGAGGGGATTGAAATCCTTGTATTCTTAGCCATAACATATTTCTTGTCAAAAGGCCTATTAAAACCATACATAAAGTCCATACAAATAACTAACAATTTCTATTAGATCGACACTCAATAAATCATTACAATAAAATATTATCCATCAAATATACATTAGAAAACTACATACAAATTCAACAGGAAGACATATAAATATACACAATTATGAACATCATTTATATTTCATTTAACATAATTTACATTACAAATTAAAGTCCACAAGGGCACATATTTGATTAGGATACATGGTTGCATGTAATGGATGACGAGTGAACCACTTTCCACCCAACCATAAGCTTAGTTGATTGGTAGCTCTATCCTTTGCTATTTTCTACCCTCGAACCAAACCATGAATCCATGAGAGGAAATCTATTACACAGACAATAAATGATCCAGGTGGATGTTGGTGGCCACCCACCTATCCCATTTGGAGCCCCACAACTGTCTCTTTCAGCGTTTTCAATTTCCTAAATTGTAGCAGTTTACTATTTTTAGCAGTTTTTCGGGTCCTGAACTTCTGGAGCCATTTTGAGGCCCTAAATGACGTTTTTTGGGAAATCTGGGGCAACATGGATCTATGGACCAAAGTTGCCTCCCAAAGAGGTATTACTCGGATAGATCTTTCTAACGAGCTATTGTACGCGCCAAACGGAGATCGTATGCCAAAGTTACGACCCCGGGAAGTTGATGTACCAATTTACCCAAACGGGGCCCACAATTTGGCGTTTCATCTTCTAGGGTTAGATTTCAGAATGTTAAGGGTTTTCCATTGTTTCTCAACAATAAATAGGCATTCGAGCCTCATTGTAACATAGTTCAAAACAGTTCAAAGGCATGTAGCCATCACATCTCTTCTCAGAGATAAGCTACCATCGCCCTAGCTAGTTTATTTCCATTACTGTTTGTAAGCATATTTCAGTATTTTACAGTAATGAAATGAAGTATTATTTCTGCTGCATATCTGTCTTTATGGTTATCTCTGTGTTTTATTGTGTTCCTGTTTAAATCCGGATTAGTGGTATCAGAGCGGTCTGCTTTTTTCTCTGTTTTTCTTTGCATGTCCCCAATGAGGTCGAGATATAAGGAGTTAAGGCTTGAACTGGTCGAACCTTTACAAGACGAGCCTCACAAATCCCGACGACCTCCCATGGCAGATGAGAAGAAAGACGAGGGGGCAGGAGATCCTATCAAAATCTTGCTCAAAGAAGCGCTCGAGCGGCAAAGGAACGCGATGATGGATAGCTTTACGCAGATCCTTCAGTGGCTACCCAAAAGTGACGCATCGGCTTCCAGCAGCTACTCTCGAAACGACACGCCCTTTAAGGTACAAGTTAATTTTGAAATTCCCATATTCGAGGGTCAGATAGACGCAGATGCTATAGATAAATGGTTAAATCTGCTAGAGGGTTATTTTTCTGTTCACGAATTTTCGAGTCAGGAAAAGATTGTTTTTGCTCTTCTCAAAGCATCCCCCCACGTCAAGGACTGGTGGGAAACCTACTGCGAGCAGAAGGATGAAAGTACAGGCTCACTGTTTTCAGCCACACCCACTTGGAATGACTTCCGGGATGCCATCAAGGAGCAGTACTACCCTATCGGAAGCTATGAGGACAAATACATCAAATGCACCACACTGCGGCAGGGACAAGACCAAGATGTGCCAGAGTTCACAAACATTTTTCATACCCTTCGCACACAGTTGGGTATCAAAGATTCAGAGCTGCATTTGGTACTCAAATACGGCGGCTGCCTACACAGATACATCCAGGAAGAGATGGGGTTCTTGAACATCTCCTCACTCGGCACAACATACCGATATGCTGTCAAAATCGAGCAAAAGTTCAAATAGAAGAAGCGAGACTTTGGATCTGCAAATCTGAAGCCCAAAGGACAAAGCCAAGGCGGGGTGACCCAAGACAACCCGTCGAAGCCGCAAGAAAAGAACAATACCACGAAGCTGAAGAAGGACACAGGAAAGTGGTGTGAGTTCCACAAGAGTCCCACTCATAACACAAGTGAGTGTCGGACCAAGCAGTCGTTGGTGGCCGAGTTGAAGGCTTCTGAATCAGATACATGTCCCGACCCTGAGCCAGAACCCGACAAGGGGAATGGAAAAGGGAAGCAAATCATTGATGTAGATCCCAGTGCCATTGTTGCCACTGCTAAGATCCAGAAAAATGAGCCCGAAAATCCAGAGGAAGGGGAGCATCTTTTCCACTCACAGATGTGGGTGAAGGGTTCACCGTTGCAATTCATTGTCGACAGTGGCAACCAAAAGAACCTTATTTTAGCAGAGGTCGTGAAGCGGTTGGGCCTACCGACTACACCGCACCCGCAGCCGTATAGTATCGGGTGGCTTCACGAAGGACGAGATCTGAAAGTTCACCAGCAATGCCGCCTTCCCTATAGCATCAAGCCCTTCACAGACGAGGTATTATGTGATGTTACACCTCTGGATGTTTGTGATGTATTATTAGGCCAACCATACTTGTGGAGGCGACATGCTGTGTATGAGTGAAGGCCTCGTGCTGTCATTATTTCTTTGAATAATTCATTATACAGGATACCAGAGGTAGCCCCACCTACTGCCACCTCTTTGATCACTACTAAGAAAGGCAGTAAGCTCATCTCCCAGACTAGGAAATTCATTTGTCTGGTTCACTCCAAAAGTAAGGAGAAGATCATTGCTACATCCATGACCCCTGCAAAGGGTTCCTCCACGCAGCAGCAGCAACAAAGGGATACAGTCATGACAGAACACAGGAACAACTTCTCCTCACCCACAGGGGTACCACACAAGTTTCAGGTGGGCGACAAATTTTGGTTACATCTGTAGAGAGAATGCCTTACCAGGACCCATCAGAAACTCAGACCACTCCGACATTGTCCTTACACCAGTACCAAGGCTACGGTCAACAATGCTTCGAAGCACAACATTCCTCCATTCCTTGGCTTGCACCGAGTGTTCAATGTGGACCGTCGTCAACCATGCTTCCCACCATTTCTGGACACATCAGAGATTGCAGAACAACTCACCAGAGACCCAGCTCAGCAGAAGCTTCCTCATCTCAGGGAGGAACTCAACGCAATGGGGACCATTGCTTCCTAAGGGGGGAGGAATGATCCAGGTGGATGTTGGTGGCCACCCACCTATCCCATTTGGAGCCCCACAACTGTCTCTTTCAGCTTTTTCAATTTCCTAAATTGTAGCAGTTTACTATTTTTAGCAGTTTTTCGGGTCTTGAACTTCCGGAGCCGTTTTGAGGCCCTAAACGACGTTTTTTGGGAAATCTGGGGCAACATGGGTCCATGGACCGATGTTGCCTCCCAAAGAGGTGGTACTCAGATAGATCTTTCTAATGAGCTATTGTACGCGTCAAACAGAGATCGTATGCCAAAGTTACGACCCCGGGAAGTTGATGTACCAATTTACCCAAACGGGGCCCACAATTTGGCGTTTCATCTTCTAGGGTTAGATTTCAGAATGTTAAGGGTTTTCCATTGTTTCTCAACAATAAATAGGCCTTCGAGCCTCATTGTAACACAGTTTAGAACAGTTCAGAGGCATGTAGCCACCACATCTCTTCTCAGAGATAAGCTACCATCGCCTTAGCTGGTTTATTTCCATTACTGTTTGTAAGCATATTTCAGTATTTTACAGTAATGAATGAAGTATTATTTCTGCTGCATATCTGTCTTTATGGTTATCTCTGTGTTTTATTGCGTTCCTGTTTAAATCAAGATCAATAAAGGTGGGATCACAAAGGCCACTCTCCTTCTTTACTGCAAATTTAACAATTTCTCTTAGAATTCCACTATGCCCATAGAATACACAAATGTTATGGGTGGTTTCTCAATTGTCTTGCACATAAGAAAGAGATCCCTTTCACTTCCCACCAACCCATTGATGACCTTGCCTTTCTCAATGATTATTTCCTTTCCTGTAAAGCACCCAGAAAGAAGCTCTTTCTCAAGATACATGCGGTGAAAGGATGAAGGTCACCCTCCCTCATACACATAAAACCAATAAGTTCCATTCACACACCAATGAGCTACGATCTTGCACCTAATTATGGGTGCTTTTTAAGCTACATTTCATAGCAAAAAATAGACCCTTCACTGCTTCATCAATTACTTGGTAGCCTCATCTTTAAGTGCTCCAATGTCCTTCCCAATAAGCACCCAAAACATAGCTCTACATAGTAGCTCAAATTTTGGACACTTTCACTCGATTTCCTTAGTCCAAAATAAAATCAAATGACCCCTCGATGTGTTTCCATCACCCAAAAACAATGTAGGCACTTGTTTTTAGCCAAAATGTATCCTCAAACCTCTCATGTAACCCAAGTCTTTGCACCTGAAAACCCTCGTTCTCTACTCTCTCTGTATGCAAAAACACCTATATTCCCCTACATGTGAGAACACTCTTCTCTTTTGCACATGCAAACATTTTTTCAATTATATTCCACCCGAGAGAAGCCTTTTCTCTCCCCTCATGGATGTTAAAAAATCAGGGTTTTCTTGTCTCAATCCTCATGGGTTTCTTCCCCATTCAATTTTGTTTTAGATTTTCCAAATTTGCAGTCAGATCAAAAGCTTTTCGTCAAACCCCCATAAATATATAGATGTACTATTCCCATCCCTTGGATGAGACATTTGGGTATATGCCTAACTAATTCCATAATTATGGCCACTAATAGTTCAACTACCAAATCCTTCCCATTAAAACTATTTTCTTGGGAATTTGGAAATATTAGAACTTTTGAATATTTTAACTAATCCAATCAATTTATTGGTGTGTATTTCTCAATAGGCCAAGTTTTATACCATACCCCCTTTGTTGGCTTCCCTCTCTCTCATGGATTCTCATACTCTATGGGTCAAAGCATGGATTTGGGTTACACTTTTTGGCGAAATGAGGGTGCATTTTGCTGAAAATAGATGCTTGATCGAGTGTTTAAACAAACTCTAAATTGATTCGTTTTATAACTTAAGTTAATGACTCCATCGAGCCCTTGAGCCTTATGGGGGCACTAGCAGGTTAGATTTTTAATGGCTCGATGGAGTCGCTGGTTAACCACATATGCTACTTGATTGAGGGTTACTTTAATGCTAGATCAAGAAATTTAAATTTTGAATTTAAATGCTCGATCGAGCTCTTGAAGTCCTAGAAATTACAATTTCAACACCTCTTCTGCAGATTTCTCTGGAACCCCATTTTGTACCCTTGTGGATTTAGGGGAGAATTTTTCCTTAAGTGGCAGAGTTGATCATGTTGGATTCGTGAAATAATCCTCTATCCAATGGAATATTAACTTGATACTTCTGAATTCATATGATGTTTTTCATATAATTTCTTTTAAACATAACACTTGAATTTTTCTGGATAGTTTCAAAGTGGCTGAATAAAAAATCAATAACATAAAATATACACAACAAAAAAATTTCAAAAAATACCACTATATTTTTTTATGAGTCCTCTTTAAAAGGGAACTCTTGGTTTTTCAATTTATTTAAAGAGTTGAAAAAAATATTATGTGAACACGTGTCTCCAAAATGAAATTGAAATATTATTTCACCAACTTCAAAAAATAATAAAAAATATAATTTTGCATTTTTTTTTTTTTTTAATATGAAAAAGTTAGTTCTCTTAGTGTAGACTATGCTCATATATATATTATTAAAAATTACACATTTTAGACTAAGTTATGCTACGTGAACACACACATACCTCTTAAGTTTTGTGAAAATTTGCAAGGACATATATTGCATTTAATGGAAAATTGAGAGATTATACAACACTAATTTTTTTTGCAAAAAATATCATTAGGACAACAACATAATTCTCCACATATTTTCTTTTTACTCCGAATCAAAATTCATAATTCTTATATGAATTTTGAGGGGTGCAATTCGATAAAAGAGGAAAAACTTGAAATTTCATCGCCACATTTGGCCCAAAAGTGTAACCCATCTTCATGCTTTCACCCCTATATGAAGCTCAAACTCTTCATCTATTGTTTGGCAATTTACATTAAAAATATAGTTACTATTATTTTGGGTCTTTGAGCTAATCCATTATCCTAATTAATTACAATATTAGTGGTGGATTAAAAGTTTGGGTGTTACAATCCCCTCTCCCTTAAAGGAACATTGTCCTTGATGTTCACACCATTTCGGGTGTCATTTTAATAGCATTAGACTACCCCAGGTGTCCTTATTAGTAACACAATTTTGAGTGCCTTTTGTTCACTACAACAATCCACGTACTGCTTCTTTTCAATTGCACCAACATCATTTCTCTTACATACCAATAATATATTTCATGTTATTTTCCTTTCCCATTGGTTTATCAATGGCCTTTCTTTTCACAACCTAGTCACCTATAAAAGTATGGCATTCCATCTAATTCATACATTAGAAAATCATTAGCACATAGTTGTTATAAACATTTTGAAATAACCATTATATTATTCATAAGAAATTTCTAACTTTCACAAGGAAAACATGCATTTCAAAATTTCCATGTTTAATTCAATACTTATTTGTATGGTTGTCCCTTGCTTCATAAGGCTCCCATATGTAAGAAATTAAACTCTATGATTTCTCAGACACACCAAAATGCACTTATGATCATAATTTATACATGACATAAAATTTTAATAGCAATTTCATTTAAGTATCCTCTTCCTTGCAATCACTCACCCTTCCAGGAATAGGAAATCCCCTTTTTTCTATACAGTCTCTCACGTTCATGATCCCAATGAAAATGTGACATAATTTTTTATAGCAATTTAATTCAAGTATCCTCTTCCTTGCAATCACTCACCCTTCTAGGATTAGGAATCCCCTTGTCTATTATACAGTCCCTCAAGTGATCTACCTGATCAAGAATTTCTTGCATAGGAAGGCCAAAGAGGCTTATGGAGTTTTACAACCAAGGAATCCGTCTAGCTTGCTCTTAATATAGCACAACACGGTTCCCATGTCTTTACTTATTATGATCATGGCATGTCATATGGTTTCAGTGTCACTATAGTATCCTTGTCCTTGGGATTTTATCTTTACGACCATAATCTATTCTCCCTGTATAGTTACATCATCATCACTTGTATCACGTGCATATAATTCCCATGAGATGTATTACAAAAATTTCAATCAAAATTTAATTTTCCAAACTTGCTTCATACAGAATCCAAGTCTCACAAACATGAGACTCTTCTCATAATGTTTGGTTCTTTGAAAATGATAATATTCCTATCCTTCATTATAGGCTTACATTCCATGCCATACCCAAGGCAGTCTACTTGCAATATGCATTTCACTCATCCAATCAATGTTAGTTCCTCATGCATAAAATCCTTTCAATATGACATTAAAACAACCATCAAATTGGTTTCCAAGGCCATTAGATGGTCAATAATTTGATCATGTCCAACTAAATACTATACAAATTAAAAGGAAACCGTTAATGCATTAAATATTCATAGAATATCATCACAACCGTTCCATAAGATTTATATGGAGATAACATCTTTCAAGTAAACAAATCAACGTAGATCAAGGATGTGAGTTTCATGTGCACTCTCTCCACTGAGATATCCATTTCAAAGTTTATTAGCAATTAGTTTTCCCACTTTACTTTCTGTGGGAGTGAGGGATTCACATCACTCACTTCAACACTTAATAGGTTTGTATAAATATTAGCAATCATTTTTTTCGTGTCTGTTAGCAATTCTAATGCTTGTCCCACATAAGCATTCATGCATTCATTGCATCAAGCATATATATTACCAAATGTAACAATATTTCATACTAAGAACTTCATTTCTCTATCATACTCCAATGCGTATTTTGTCAAATATGCATTCATGTATTAATGATTCCATCGATATTCATATTCATTAAGGATAACCACAATTTACTTTCATATGCCTTACTACCACTCTTAGCGTTATATATTTCCTTGGTTATTCACATAAGACAAGAACAATCAAACAATTAGGTACATGGTACGATTTATAACACTCATCATTAGGCAATAAAATCATTTGATTCATATAGAAGCCTTTGGGTCAACACTCATGGCTTCATGCACACAATGAATCCTTGTATTCACTTCATTGCATCACACATATCCATGCATTCCCTCAATGCATTAGTAAACATAGAGTTCATCTTGTATTACTCATTTGATTGATGTCCATTATGAGATCTCAATGTATTTCTATATTTACACATTTTATGTTTTGGAAACTTCCTACCTTGATTGTACTACATTGGGTATCCATACAATTCAGACATTCAAGTGAAACCATATCATAAAAGATATAAACTCAGTCTGAAGGAATTCTTACACAATTCCTTCAACTTACCTTTTGCCTTAGCTTGGCTTATTTCAATACTTACATGGTTGCCATCACTATGCATACTCAATAGAATATTTTCAAGGAGTCCACCTGGATTCTTCTTTGACCTTTGAAAAATTTCCTCTTATTATTGCCCTCCAAATTCATGTCAATGGATGAAGGCACTTCCATTGCATCAAACCCACTTCCAATAAATGGTAATTTTTCTAGTTTCTAGAGAAAAATCTGCATCTTTTCCTGATGCACAATTTAATCACACATCAATTGTTAATCATATTAATAAAAAAATGTGTTGCAACACTTCTAAATCAAAATCCAATTATTTTTATTTACATGCACTCAATCATTATTATTATTTTTTATTTTAAATCATTTCAAGTATGTATTTACATATTAGCATTTAATCAAACATTCCCAAGCTTAGGCTACTTCACAATTCAACCTTTTTAAATTTTAAAGAAAGGCATAACAACCAATACAAAAATAAATTTTCAAGGGATGCTCCCCTTTCCTAAATATTTTACACAACTTGGTGACTCCACAGTCCAATTTCATTAACCTAATCAAGCCCTCCTTGAATGATTTTGTTGCCAAAATACGTTGTTTGATGCATCGTTTGCATTCAACTTGGTAAGGGAAAATTTAGAAGTTCACCTAAACCTTTATCATATTAATCATATGCAAAAACTTGTATTAAAAAATTATTTGTAATTTTCAATGAGATTAGTAGCCCAATTTATCTCTTGTAACAGCCTAGGGATCCTTCCCACTTGAACTCCTATGTATACTAGCTATCATTTTACATCAATATCTTCTTACTATACTTATTATTATTTTTTGACCCAATTTAAGGCATAATCCACTACTTTTATTATTTCTCATAACTTGATTATCTTGTTAAGTATTTACATAGTGAACCCAAGGAAACATCTTTTCATGTAGCTTCACTGGTTGCGCTTAGTTTTATTCAACATGATCATACCATTCAATTTTCTTTGATTTGACTAGCACTTGCCTAGTTGGCCTTCACACCCTTTGTGAAAAACTTACACTTCATAAGAGATTTAATAAACTATACCATTCAAGCCATCCTTTTAATCTCAAGGATATTTAATATATAGAAATAAATCCTCACAATCTCAACATGAGCTTATAAAATTTAGTGCATATTTGGAACCTCACTCTTTCTCTCAACCATAACTAAGGAATTCCACCCTTAGCCTGACCAATAGTTAGCTTGTTGGTCTTCATATTCATTTATGTTGAACCCTTGCACCTATGAAATAACCATTTATCATCAATGTATTAGGTTCTTTCTCACTTAACAATGGAAGTGTTTAATTATCCCATTTTGCATCCAATAGATTTTAACATCAAGTCTCAGTGAGACCCTATGATGGGATTTCTCTTAAATTATAGGCATCATTTCCAACTTTTCGATTGTTCCCATGGCATATGTTGGGAACGGGTTCCCCCAAGGACAGTTTTGGGGCTGGAAGCCCATGTTTTGGGACGATTTTGTAATAAAGTTGTAAAGCCTCCGCATTTTGTGGTCGCGGAGCGTGAAGGTGTCAAGAGTCATAAAGGGTTGTCTGCCCTTATTTTGTAAAGTGTAAAGTCATCTGTAAAGATCCACCCATGGTCCACAAACCATGGGATTGTATAAAAAGGAGCTAAGTAAGTAAGCTCTAAGGAGATAGGGAAGAATGAAGTGAGGAGTTAAGCATTGGAGTCTAAGTGTTCTCGGGTCTTAGCGTAGGTAGAGGCTCTGCAGTTGAGTGCGTAGAGGCCTAAGGTGGAAGTCCACAACTGAGTGCACGGACCCCTGTAGCTGAGTGTGCAAGGCGGACAGATTCTGTATTAACTTAAATATATCAATAAAGAGAAGTATTCCATAATTACTGTGTATTTAGTTCTTATTAATGCATCTGCTTATATTGCGTTTTGGGTTTAATTTACAATGTTTATGTGATGCGCGAATATATGTGATTATATTGGTTAATTGAACGCAAGTAAGAATATCAGTTTACGCGACGCTAACTGTGATTGATTAGTAAGATAAGTAGAACACTTAAGATAACTTG
Organism: Pinus tabuliformis; assembly: GCA_031772625.1. NCBI lineage: Eukaryota > Viridiplantae > Streptophyta > Pinopsida > Pinales > Pinaceae > Pinus > Pinus tabuliformis. The sequence continues at coordinate 799,459,796 of CM062813.1, read as the reverse complement.
GGAACCTATACAATATGCTATCATAGCTATGCAGAAGTACCTGGATCACGGTTAAGGTTGCACGAAGGTCAATCATACACCTTCGCGGAGGTACTGAAGAGTGGAATAAAGGGGTAGATTGACAGAGCCCTAAGGCTTAATGACCTGTGCGAAAGTAGGGGCCGAGGGTAAAAACCGACATCACAACCATCTCAGGGTGTGGAAACTTGGTTCTAGCATCCCCCATACTGCTTCGGGTGAGACTTCGGTCCGCGCTCCGCGGGATGATGACGAAAGGGCCAGTAGTGTAGGGATTTGTTTGGCTAACTAACACTGAACCTAGGTCAGGCCCCACAAAGCCAACAAATGGTTCTGTTACCGGGACCAGAATTTGCATAAGAGATGTGTGATGTCGTATCACTGGAATCCAACTAAGAAAGAGGTCGAAGACTGGTTGGATAGGAAGATCCACGAATTCGCGGTGCAGGAGAATAGAAATCTGCGACTGACAAAGGAACAATGGCTAGACATGTACCTATATACAAAAATCCATGAGATCTTTTTCTGTTCCTTTCTAGTTGATTTATACGAGTGGATCGTGAAGCTAGCGGATAGCCAAGGAAGGTGGAGAGTTGATGGTCCTATTGTCTGGACCTCGGAGTTAGTACAGAGACTGGAACCTTTGAGGATAATATTGCCCGTGCTATCGACCATTGGCTTGATCGCATCATAGGAGGATTTGTGACTGAATTCACGGTTGATACCTCAGTTAGTTACAATGAGGTGGAGAAACAATTTTTCAAAGGTCCGCGAGGTAAGTACTTGAAGTATTTAAATACCTGGATTAAGATGTTATTGTGCGAAAAATGTGTTATGAAGCTACCTTGATATTCAAAGCTACGCGAAGTGGAAATAATTACAGAAACGAAGGAAGAAAGGGTCTTGAATATAGCCCACTGATTTCACCGCCATTGGGTGACGAAGAGGGAGTAGCGCAGGCTTCTCCGCGAAGTGCAGTTCAGTTAATAAGACAGGGATTCCCGCGACTTCCACCTCCACCTACACCACCTCCAACTTCACCACCGTCACCTGCGACTTCGCCCATACCACCACCACCTCCACCGCAATTCAGCATGGAAAATTCAGTGAAGCTGCCTTTGTTTAAGGGCTTGGGAAATGAGGACTCAAACCAGTTTTGGTTCATCGTGAAAGCTGTATGGGAAGCTCAGGGCATTACAGATGATCACATGAAGAAGGCAACATTGGTTAGTGCTTTGCAGGATCACGTGCTAACTTGGTACATCAAGTACTCTAATGATAACCCAAATGCTGGGTTGGCAAAGATCCAAAATGCGCTGAATAAAGAGTTCAGTAGGCCTAAATCCAAGGCACAGTTGATTGTGTGGTTCAAGGAAATTGCAATGAAACTAGGTGAGACACCTTGGGAATTGGATTAGAGATTGAAGTGTAAAATATGCGAAGCCAATATGAACTTAACAGATGGACAACACCGCGAATGGTTTGTGGCTTCTCTCCTGCGTCACCTAAGGGTTGCATTGTCACAACAGAAAATTATGACTTAGGAAGATGCCTTGGAGATTGCCATAAGACTGCATGAAATGCCGATGAAATATCTGAATCTGGGGTTTCAGCAGATCCATGTGCAGTTGCAAAATCTTTGCCTTGAAATGCAAAGTTTGAAGCAGGACAGAGCAGTTTGATCGAAGGCGTGTAAAGAAATATGATGCCTGAAATGTAAAGGTTAGGGGCATGACAAAGACCATTGCATGGTCTTTGTGAACTATATTATAGGAGGAGGATTGATGCCTTTGAGGCTGGAAGCGCAAACAGGACTGAGCGCAGGGCTTGCGTTGTGTTGCGCTATATGTTAGGTAGCAGGGAAACATACAACTGATAATTTCCATTTGCTGTAGAAGTTTGTACAAACACCGCAACAACTGTTCTGCAACTTTTGCAGGTCGGTAGGGCATGATGAGTGCAATTGCCAAAGTTATGAATTGATGATGGACAAAACACCCGCCTATAGAGTCTAGGCAGAAACGCGGCCTCCTGACCAAAGCGTTGGGATGGTGCGAACAGGCTTTCAGGGGCGCGGACAAGGCCGAGGCGGAGGAGGACCTGGTAGAGGTTGGGGACAACTGATCTGTTACAATTGTGGAGGACCAGGACACTATGCCCGTGAATGCACTAACCCAACGCGTTCGTCGTGCAAATATTGTACTCAGTTTGATCATGAGACAGAGGACTGTCCTATACTAATAGCGAGGATACATGACAAAGGGGTGCTACCACCTCAGTTGACTCAGAACCTACAAATGATGAGGGCTAAGCCTCGCGAAGAGGATCCGAATGTGAATATAGTGCTTCGAAGTGGAATTGCAACGGGCGATGATAAGGGGAAACAACTTGAAGACAACGCATGGGTTCGCAAAGCTCCGGCAAAGGAGGCTGAATTTGATTTGGAGCACGCACGTGAAACATTCATGGAAGCAAAGAAGAGCTTCGCTGAGGCCTCTACCTCAGGGAGCAGGGATAAGCTTGATCAGGAAATGGACCCTTCTATGCTTATGACCTTTCTAGAGACCTGCATGAAGCTACTGTGTGATAGCAAGGCTGTGAAGGGGTTACAAGAGCTTATAAATAGATGTGCCGGAAACACTCCGGGTGACCGACGTGTTGTACAGAAGATTGGTAAGCATAAAGCAAGGACGGGACGAGAGATGAGACTGACCACACAGATAGGAGAATATGAAATGGATAAGGTTATTATGGATCTGGGGTTAGACGCAAAAGTTTTACCAAAGCAATCTTGGGAGCGGAAGGGAAGACCCGCTCTGTAGTGGTATCCGATTCAGTTAAGGATGGAAAATTAGTAGAAGATAATCCCTATGGGATGGCTACAAGGAGTAACTGAAGATATTGACGGTACGAGCGCATTAGCTGACTTTGAAGTGATAGAAATTGTGGATGACAACAACCCCTAACCTGCGCTCCTTGGCATTAATTGGGCTACTGACATGAATGGGGTAATCAACCTAAAGAAGCGTAAGATGATATTTGAAAAGAAATCGCTTCGTGTAATAGTACCCCTAGATCCTGCTGAAGGATCTCGCTATACTGAACTCGTACGTGATTACGAAAACGATGAAGATTTGGACGACATATATAAAATAACAATGCGAGACCAATATTGGGTGAATCTGACAGCAGATGGATGAATTACATGGGATTGCAAGAGCTCCTGCACCTCAGATGCTGATGAGGAATTAGAACGCTGGCAGAATCAGTTACATGAAGTAACCACGCTGAGCTGTAACATGATGACCTGGTCGCTGCACTGTGTATCGTTAGAGGTAAGAAATATTCCCACTTACAATGGCTTGAATGATGTAGATGTATTTTTGGATGCATTTGAGAGGGAAGTACCAGAGAAGTAGCGCTTCCAGGATTTGGACTGGGCACTGCGCGCTATGCCTGTGAGATGGTGGGGTACGCACAAGGGTAGCTTTGACGATTTGCACGAGTGTAGGAGGATGATGCGAACATGCTTTGGGAAGTCGAAGGTACGAGTGACAGAAAAATATGACGGGAAGGATGATCTGCTCGCATACTTGGCAAAATGGGCTAAGGCTTATGGAGCGAAGCCCCAACCTGAATGGGTGCACTTGTTCTGTCACACCTTGGATGTCATCCCGATGAACTGGTACTTGGAAACAGAGCTCCGCCATGGTATAAGTGAATGGGATATTCTACGTGAAGGATTCATAATGATGTTCAGCTTCGAAGATGGGTTTGACTGTATTGACGAAGCGCTACAAGAAGTTAAAGCAACAATATTTAGGATACCGCAGGATCCTTTGGATCTGATTCAACCCGATTGGACTACTCAGCTGAGCCACGCGTTGGAATGCTATAACGTGATTACTGAAGAAGAAGACGAGGATCCACGAAATATTAATATCCCTGAAACCGAGGGTCACCGCGAGGTCAAGGGACCACAGATTGAGAATCCTGATATAACCATGCCACTGAAAACGAAACAGGTAAATATTGGTACGAAGGCGGAGCCCAAATTCACAAAGATTGGAGATTACTGGGATGATGCAACGGTAGATAAGGTCGCCGAATTTCTCCATGAATACCAGGATTTGCTCCCTACCAAGTTTACGGAGTTAAAGGGGGTAATAGGAGACCTGGGAGTTATGAAGATCACGTTAAAACTTGATGCAAATCCGGTTAAGCAAAGATCTTACCGTCTCAATACGAAGTATAAGGAGAAGGTCTGCCTAGAGCTAGACAAGATGATCGCGACAGGCATCATTGAGCCCGTAGAAGAATTTGATTGGGTAAGCCCAATTGTGGTACAGGAAAAGAATCATAAGGATGAAATAAGGATATGCTTAGATCTCTGGAAGTTGAATGACACTTGCATACATGATCCCTTCCCGACTTCGTTCACTAATGAGGTATTGGATAATGTAGGTGGACAGGAAGCGTACTCCTTCATTGATTGGTTCTTTGGGTACCATTAGATCAAAATCGCACTTGAGGATAGAAGCAAGACAACTTTCATGACTGAGTGGGGATGTTTTTAGTACACTGTAATGCATTTTGGTTTGAAGAATGCGCCTGCGATTTTTTCGCGCGTTGTCATTGCTGCATTCAAATAATTCATTCATAAGTTTCTGGAGGTGTACTTTGATGATTGGACTGTGTTTGGGTTGGTAAAATGCCATGTGGAAAGTTTGTGCCTGATGCTAGATACTTGTCGAAGGTACCAGATTGCGCTCAATTTGAAGAAATGCCTGTTTTGTGTTCCTTTTGGGACTCTACTGGGTCATGTGGTTTGTAGATAGGGACTGATGGTAGATCCTGCGAAGATCGCAGTGATACTTAACTTGGAGGCGTCGAGGGGTGTGAAACAACTGTGCGTAACCCTAGGACGTACTGGGTATTACAAGAATTTTAGCAAGGGCTATGCCTAGATCACCACACCTATGGAGAATTTGTTGAAAAAGGATGTCACGTTCTGTTGGAATGAGGACTATCAGAAAATCTTGGATGTATTGAAGGGAAAAATGGTCACCGCGCCGATTTTAGTCTTCCTGGATTGGAAGAAGGAGTTTCATGTACATGTAGATGTGTCATGTATAGCATTGGGAGCCATACTGACATAGGATGGCGGAGGAGAATTGGACCATCCTATAGCATTCACAGGTAGGAGATTATCCAAGGCTGAGAAGAACTATTGCACCACCAAGCGCGAAGGGTTAGTGTTATAGACATTTTTGTGCCTTACAGCTATAAGCGTGAAATGTCCATAATTCAAGGGATCCAAAGTACCTAAAGATGTTGTTATAGCTCCTAAAGGAACAAGGTCAACCAATGACAACTTCTCCCAGAAGTTCTCCACCAAAAACCACTCAGAAATAGTCAATTCAGGATCAATTCAGAGGCTCCACTAGCTGCCTGCGTTGAAATGCAGAGTCTACACTGGCTAGGTGCACTGCAACGCAGGTGGAAGCACTACCAGGGTGCGCTGAGCGGGAAATGACAAATGGCAAGCTCATTCAACGAGGTGGAAAGACCCTGGAAGCTTCCAGAATCTTCTCCAATGACACTTGCCTCAATGAATTCGACTAGTGATGAGTAAGAGGTTCTCAACCTCCAAGTGGAAGCAAGAACTGACAGAGAGAAGCCACGAGTCAAAACATAAGCTGACTCATCCTCTCTGCTTACATCTATATATGGATCTCTCACCCAGAGGTTCAAGAGGCTGGAATTTTGTACTTTGCAGAGAATTGCTGTTGGTTTGATTTTGAGATTAGTACATTGGGTGATTTATGCTTTGTTGGAGGAGAGGAAGGGATTCCTTTGCTGGGAGGTAGATGCTGGATCAGAAATCACTCGGTTGTATCTCCTCTTGGACTTTCTTATTCTATCAATAAACTATTTGAGTTTCTCCTACATGTTGTATACCAATGATGTTTTGTTATGCTTACATGTTTAGCTTAATCTGATCTTGAGCTTTTTATGAATGTATATCTGTATCTTTGTGTAGTTTCTCTCTCTTGTGATCTTGCAGGAATTCGGTGAAGCTGGGCCAGTGAAGGAGCAAGGAGCTGGGAGCTACTGAAGAGAGGAGTGATTTGGATTGACAAACTAGCGGAAGACACAGGTTAGTTACATCCTTCTTCCTCATTTACATTTCATAAAGAAGAATACTCAATTAGTTTACCTCGTTTGTTGCTAAGGCACTATCACACCTTAGAGTGGGATAGGGGCATTCTGAATTGGATACTTTTCCCAACAACAAATTGGCGACTCCACTGGGGAGAGTATCTTGTTAGTTTATTTGTGTTTCTATTGTTGTTCTTCTCATAAACTCAGGAGTGCTGAATCGAAATGCATTTGCCATTTTCAAATGCAAAGTAGAGATCTGCCACTCTAGTCCACTCACTGGGCCTGTTTTTATGATATGAACAAACTGATCCACAAGTGCTCTAACAGCCCTTTGTGATAGATCTTAGTCCTCCTTTAAATCATCCTCCTAATTGTACCTAATTGATAGCTTTGATCCGGCCAAAAACTGTAGATTTAACTGCAAACCGTGACCCAGAACCCAGAAACAACTCTCGTTTCTGCTTCAGCGCAGACTCTGTGAAGAGGTTCTGCATTTCAACGCAGGTCCCGTGAAGGATACCTGCGCTGAAGTTCAGTTTCTCTGTGCTGAGGGTGCACTGATCAGCCTTTGCCTTGTGCAGCTGTGGTTCCCTGCTTCCTTTTGCTCAGTTTTATCTCTGTTTTTTGCAGCCTGTTATCAGTCAGTGTACCTATCTGAAACCCCTTTTCTTTGCCTCAATTCCGCCTCAGTTGTATAAAGAAACTATATTTTTTCTTTGTGTATTTGTTACATCATTTGCAGTTTCCCATTACAAAAGTAAACTAGTCATACTGTCGCCCTTAGATCTAGACCTGTCATAAGTGTCGTTTTGGTCTTAGGAGTGAGTTTGTTTGCTGTTCACAGTTGATTGAGCTTTTACTTTTGTCGTTTGGTTTGAATTTATGCATTTATAGTGTCGAAACAAGTAAATCATAAAGTGTCGTAATCGTCTTTTTGATTTTGGAAAAGGAACTTGTTTATGTTTTCACTTGAAATCGAATTCAAATTTGTACAACAACTTTCTTTTTAGGCATCAATATTAAGAAAGCAAAAACAAATACATGCATTTTTGCATTTGCATTTTGATAGTTTGCATGCTTTGATTTAGGAAAAGTGCATTTACAGTGTGCTCTATGCTCTTTGAGAAAAGATTGTGTCTTTTTTTCCCCTTGTAGCTAGGATTTTCATTGTTGAAAAGTAAACGCTTGCTTATCATCTTTAGACTGCATTTAGGAATTGTATCATACATCTCGTGGTGATCCAAAAAGGAAAACTTCTAAGAAAGATCAACCTAAAATAAATTGAATGAACTTAACAACACTTTATAACTTAATGCACAACATAGAGGTCTAGGCTAGAGACGTGTTCCGGCGTCGTAAAACCTGGTGACTGGCGATCTCGCTGATGGTTGGGTGATTCCTCCTGAGAGACGATAGCGCCAGTACGGATTGTGCTCCCACGTACCGTCGAGTATATATTGGAAGACCCCTATAGGAACAAAACCTTTATCCTTAGGAAGCCGTGTCGGCCGCCCTACTGATCCCAATGCACTAAACATAGCATTCGGGAAGATTGACCGCCCGTACCTTAAAAAGAATTCTGCGGTTTTGTGAAAAGTTTGGCACACCCTCTACCTAGAACTCCAGAGCAGTTCCTTTTGGCCTTTTTCAGACTCTATAACGAAAAAAGTCCATCCGAGCATTTGTCACTTCGGGCTCGTTAAAACATCGAAGGTGACTAGAGTCATCTTTAGCTTTTTCTCGACTCTTTAAAATTGAAAATGAAAGTTGTGTCTAAAGCGTCATTAAAATTTATTTTAAACGGAACAATCACCCCTTTTTCCTGCGTTGATCTTTAGGTTGAGAAAATGGAACCCACCAACCAAGGAATTCCCCAAGGTGGAAATCATAGTCCCTTCTCCTCTTGGGGAGATGTTGGTGCGCCCCATATGGCCACATTGTCGCTTCCAGGACTGATAATTGGCTTGCCGGTCTGGCTCTTCTCAACCAATGTCGTTCAGAACACCACTATTCCTTAACAGTCGAATCAACAGTTAGACCAGTCCAGAGTTGCCCACCAGCCTTCTACTTCCTCTAATTCTTCCTCTCCTCCTTCCTCTTCGCTTGACGGAACGGGTAAAACAAAAAACCAAGTTCCTAAGGAGAAGAAGGAAAAGAAGAAGAAATAGAAGAAGAAGAAGGAGCCAAAAGCGATTGGGGGCAAACAAGTGTCGTCTGACAAAAATCCACACACAGCACTGACTAGGTCTAAATCGCCATGTGTCATATGCAAGGGAGACCACTTCCACAGAGATTGTCCCTGCATCCCTCGGATACTAAGGGACTGGTCTCCCCATTTGCACAATCCGGTGGCATCAACTTCTGATAGCCATGTTGAATGCATACCGTCAACTAGCGAAAGTGAAGTCCTTGGACAAAAAGGGAGAGCTAGATCTCCCTGTAGATTGTGCGAAGGCGACCATGCCATCCACCGTTGTCCCTTCTTAGACAAAGCGAAAAGAGTTTTAGATGATCGTCCGGTTTCACCGTTACGACTCCCTCCTGGATATAAAAAACTCTTGCCGAGTCCTTCGTTAGTTGAAAATCCAGCTGGCCCGCTCAAGTGGTCAGCTGAAGCGCCGGTCATTGAAGATGAACCAGCTGAATCCATACCCGACGAAAGTCAAAAGGTCGAGGCGGCAGTTGAACCGGTCTTGCCTTCAGAGGATTTATCTTCGAATGATACAGTCACTGAAGAGGATAAATATGACACCATCCAAATTCTCTTCATCAACACAGACTCCGACGAGCACGGGGGCACTCCCCCCATTCCTTTATCGCAGGAAGGAAGTTCGTCAGAGCGATACCCGGCCGTTTACTCGGTCCCACCACCAAGCAACCTAGTTGTCTCCTTCGACTGGAACCAACTAGGCAGACCCCGTTCGCCAGCAAGCATACCAGTCAGAATTATCGTCCAAATATACAGAATGGTCATGGTTGGCACCATCATTGATGAGGGGGCATCTGTGAGTATCGTTTCCTCCACTGCTTGGAGAGCGCTTAGTTCGCCAGCGCTTTTGCCTGAAATGAGAAATCTGACAGGCTTTGATAAAGGAACCAGTCGACCTTTAGGGATCCTCCCCAATGTGCCTATCACATTGAAAGGGAAGACCGTTCAAATGAAAGTGATGGTCGTTCAAGGACCCTTGGATTATAACCTACTCCTTGGACGAGACTATATATATTGCATGGGAGCCATCATCTCCTCACTCTTTAGAGTAATGTGTTTTCCGCACGAAGGAAGAGTGGTCAAGCTCGTGGACCAACTTTCATTTCCCGGATCACGCATCACAAATAGTCATATACCATCCCTAAATGGTCTCTTCACGCAATAAATGTCTAAACCCACGGTCCGTCCTCCCGATGAGCGCGAGTAATTCGGAAGGATATGTCTGGAACCCAGGGGGCATGCGTCCTGGTCTGCTTCGGTAGGAAAACTTTGGGTATAGGGTAGGTTTCCACGGGAGAATATGACTAGTCTGTACCCCGTCCGTCTTGGAAGAGGGGTTATTCTAGAATAAGATTCTTTTGTCAAAGTTATGTGTTTGGCGCTCGTTGTCACTCACCTTTGTCTATCTCGGTAGACACCGCCGAAGAAATGTTTTGTTTGAAAGATTAATAGAACAATCTTTGGGTAACCTGAAAGAGGTAGGCCTTTCCTGGTAGAACAAATGTTTTATCTGCAAATTGAGGGGTAACCTTGAAATCGTACTTTATGCCTGGGGGCATGCAAACCTTTTTGAGTGCAAGCAAGGGGCGGCTATTTATTTTTAAAATTTTTAGGTCCTCCCTTTAAACCTGTAGGTCTAACCCTTTAAACTCGTAGGATTAGTCGTTTCCGAACTTGCATAACGAAAGGATGCGGGGCATAGCTTTGGTAAGGCGCAAGCTCCATAAAAAATGGCATCTTACATGAGACATTCTTATCATATGACTGGATTATCGAGCAGTTTTAGCACATAGTTCATGCTCGTTAAAAAATAAACATAAGATCGAGCAGTTTTAGCACATAGTTCATGCTCGTTAAAAAAAAAAAACATAAGACTGAGCAGTGTTTTTCCGCGTTTAAGCTCGTTAAAAAATGAACTAGCCTTCGGTAAATAACCACCGTGAATGTAACATAATCATCCACTAAAGCCTTGGTCGTGTTTGCATCGTCACCTCCACTTTTCCATTGGCCGATCATTCACCTCCATTTGATTGTTTACCCATTTTGAGGAACAGCTGCGAAGAGTGATTTCACTAGCCATCCTTGTGACACTGCCGTGATTGGAAAATTCCAACCCTTACCTGGAATCAGTTGCTAACCCGTTTTATCACTCGTTCCTCAAAAGACGAGTCTCCTTTAAGCTCTTTTTATCTGACTCGTAAAATATGAAAAGATTGCCGAGTTTTGGCCTTCCAGCTCGTTAAAGCGACCGGAAGTGCTATCCCTCCTTTAGATTTTAATCTTTTTGGACCTGAGGGATTATTGCACAAAAAGATCGAGCACTTGTTTTGTTCGGCTCGTTAAAACTATCGAAAACTCATCCCTTCTGTATTGTTTTATACTTTTTCGGACTTAAGGGATTAGATGACGAAAAAGGACTTTCGGAGTTGACTTTACGTACCTTTTCAGACTCTCTAAAAATGAAAAGGACCGAGTTATCTTTGTCGTTAGACTTGTTAAAAACATTAAATAGCGACAAACTTGTCTTTAGACGAGAACGAGTTTCACTATCGCTAGGCTCGTTAAAACATAGCGATGGGTTTGCCCGAAGGGAAAATTATAGAACAAGCATATGTTATCCTCCTCAAGCTTGACAAAAATAAAGAGGTACTGGTCAGCAATGACTGGGGAAAAATTGGGAAGAAACTCAAAGAACTTTATTGGTAGCAAGTCGCTCTTGAACATGACACTTCCACTCCGTGCCAGAGTCGGGTTGGGTTGTTTCATTCACCGGTCACATCACCATGGTCTCGCCATACCATCCACCTTTGGGGTAAATGCTACCAATCCATCACATAAGTGTCGCCGATATGTTCAAGAGAAGTCATCCAGAGAAGTCAACCGTGTCCCATCCACTACCATACATTATCCTTCATTCTTTCATGACCGCCACCCTGAACCATATATCATCAGATCGTTTTCACCTCCATCAAAATCATTTTCTCCGTTCCGTGTCACTGATGTGGGATACATTAAGGCCCTCCTTTGACGGATCGCTTCTTGTCGACATCATCTCATTACCCAAGAAGTTGATCTAGGGACACCCCCTTCAGTACTTTGAAGCTTGCATGCCTCAATGGCAAGTTTCTCACTTCCGGCGACAGGTATACATCAATGACCTTCGACCGAAAGATTTTGCGTGGTGTTCGACGCCAAGTCCTTTATTCACACCACGTGAATTGTACTGCAGTACCTTGAGGGTCATTATCATTATCGGTGATTCCTCTCACTCTTGTTAACGGTTTACATCATTGACCGGTAATCAAGCGATGTCTTTCCATGTTCGACTTCAGAACATTTCTCACATGGATCGACTTGTACTGAGAGTGAAGATCGAACGAGTTTGAAGACCCTGGATCTAGTTTCATCCATCCGGGTTGCGATATATATTCAGGAAAAATAAAGACAATGACATGTACAGCATTGCAGCACAGACAATCATCCTACCAAAGGATGATGATTTCAGCAAGATCATCAGTCTATCATCAGACAATTGTCTGTCCTATGTACATAAAAATGAATTTATAAAGCTGAGCATGGGAATGCACGCCTCAGCTAGATCATGAAAACAGTATGAAAAATAATGTATTGTATTGTATCTTATTACAGGTCTCCTCCCATCATTGAATGAACTTCGGATCCTCCTAATAAAGCATTTCAACCGATAAACGGCCTCATACTTTAGGGGGCAACTGTTATAGACATTTTTGTGCCTTACAGCTATAAGAATGAAATGTCCATAATTCAAGGGATCCAAAGTCCCTAAAGATGTTGTTACAGCTCCTAAAGGAACAAGGTCAACCAATGACAACTTCTCCCAGAAGTTCTCCACCAAAAACCACTCAGAAATAGTCAATTCAGGATCAATTCAGAGGCTCCACTAGCTGCCTGCATTGAAATGCAGAGTCTACACTGGCTAGGTGCACTGCAACGCAGGTGGAAGCACTACCAGGGTGCACTAAGCGGGAAATGACAAATGGCAAGCTCATTCAACGAGGTGGAAAGACCCTGGAAGCTTCCAGAATCTTCTCCAATGACACTTGCCTCAATGGATTCGACTAGTGATGAGTAAGAGGTTCTCAACCTCCAAGTGGAAGCAAGAACTGACAGAGAGAAGCCACGAGTCAAAACATAAGCTGACTCATCCTCTCTGCTTACATCTATATATGGATCTCTCATCCAGAGGTTCAAGAGGCTGGAATTTTGTACTTTGCAGAGAATTGCTGTTGGTTTGAGATTGAGATTAGTACATTGGGTGATTTATGCTTTGTTGGAGGAGAGGAAGGGATTCCTTTGCTGGGAGGTAGATGCTGGATCGGAACTCACTTGGTTGTATCTCCTCTTGGACTTTATTATTCTATCAATAAACTATTTGAGTTTCTCCTACATGTTGTATACCGATGATGTTTTGTTATGCTTACATGTTTAGCTTAATCTGATCTTGAGATTTTTATGAATGTATATCTGTATCTTTGTGTAGTTTCTCTCTCTTGTGATCTTGCAGGAATTCGGTGAAGCTGGGCTGGTGAAGGAGCAAGGAGCTGGGAGCTACTGAAGAGAGGAGTGATTTGGATTGACAAACTAGCGGAAGACACAGGTTAGTTACATCCTTCTTCCTCATTTACATTTCATAAAGAAGAATACTCAATTAGTTTACCTCGTTTGTTGCTAAGGCACTATCACACCTTAGAGTGGGATAAGGGCATTCCGAATTGGATACTTTTCCCAACAACAGTTAGCCATGGTAGACGCGCTCCAGAAGTTTAGACACTATTTGTTGGGAGGACATTTTAAGATGTATACAGATCATTTTGTGTTGAAATACATGGTCAATAAGCCTGTGTTGGGGGGGAGAATCTGTAGGTGGTTGTTATTGTTCCAGGAGTATGATTTTGAGGTTATTGTGAAGCTTGGATGACTAAACACGGGACCAGACCATTTGTCGCACATCGAAACAATGGAAGAGCCCACTAATTTGAAGGAGGCACTGCCTGACGCGCAACTATTTGTAGTGCACATCATGGATGGTCACTTTGAAGACATCATACACTTCCTAACGACAGGAATTGCCCCAGAAGGTTACACCATCCAGCAGAAAAAGGAGTTAGTGGTACGCGTGATAGAATTTTCTGTCATTGCCGGACATCTGTAAAAAATGGGGTCTGATGAAGTATTACGATAATATGTACCAGAGTTTGAAAGGAGCAGTATCCTTGCAAAATCTCATGGGGGCGCTGCGGGAGGCCATTATGTAGGAAGAGCGACCACACAGAAGATTCTACGCACAGGGTTGTGGTGGCCAACCCTCCATCAGGATTCAAAATCTTACTGCAAGGCATGTGATGTGTGTCAAAGGACAGGCAGGCCATCGCGGGGAGATGAGCTGCCTCTGAACCCACAGACGACGTTACAACTTTTTGAGAAATGGGCGATAGAATTTCTAGGACCCATTTAGCCCCAAGGAAATAATACAGGAGCGCGGTACATTATCACCGTGACTAAGTATTTGACTCGATGGGGGCACAGCCTGTGAAGGATTGCACAGGTGCGACTACTGTGAAGTTCCTCTTTGAGTATGTATTGACACGATTTCGGTGTCCAAAGATTTTGATGAGTGATCGTGGTATGCACTTTCTGAATGAAATGATCAACGCGCTGACGGAGGAATTTTAGGTATATCACTAGAAAAGCACACCTTATCACCCACAGGCTAATGGGACGGTGGAAGCGTTCAATAAGGTGCTGGAGAACATGCTGAAAAAGGTTTGCAACACTCAACGAAGTGATTGGGACCTACGCATACCCGTAGTACTATGGGCCTATTGGACGGCATGCAAGAAGTTGACTGGACATACACCCTTTAGGCTTGTATATGGTGTTGAAGCAGTGATGCCCATGTAATACATTGTGCCTAGTATACGCATAATGGCAATCATGGGTATGACGGATCACAGAGCCCTAGAAGAGAGGCTCGCGCAACTTGTTGAGCTTGAGGAAGAGAGATTTCTAGTTGGATTTCACCAACAAGTCCAAAAATAGCGCGAAAAAGAATGGCACGATCGGCACATTAAGCTGCGTAGCTTTAAGGTAAATGATCCAGTTATGTTATATGACAGTAAGTTTGATAAATTTCCAGGGAAGTTCAGAATGCACTGGCTAGGGCCCTATGTCATTAAGGAGATTACTGATGGCGGTGCAGTTCAGTTGGTTAAATTGAATGGAGATCCCCTCCCAGGAAAGGTGAATGGCAGCCGATTGAAGCCATACGCCGGTGATCCGATGAGGTGAATATATGAGGGTAGCATATTCTTAGTGCTCCAGGAAGCTAAAAGGAGGCGCGAGACTATAAACCATACTTCCCAGGTTGGGGAACTACGCAATTGGAGGATTGTGCGGGACGAGGAAATGTCACAGGGTTCGCAATAGCGCGAAGAGAGCTACACTACCCAGGGCGAAATCACGCGGGTCAGCCGACAAGTGACCGTTACAGTCACTGTTCATGATTTGACAGTAGAAATGTATCCAAATGGAGCGGGCGAATGACATTTAAGACACACTTTATGGGTAAGATCCTTGGAAATCTGCCGCCAATCCGGAATTAATGAACCGAATGTGGGGGGAACAATCGGATTTGAATTCAAAATGCCCTATAAATTACAAGTGGAGGCCCAACGAAAAACACTTGGCATTTTGAACATTGCGTTGGTGAGCTCTCAAACGTGCATGATTCGCGCATTCCTTGAAGCATTGCTTGACTGCCCAGTGTTTGATCAATTCCCAGAATCCAACCATAAATTCATCTGTGATTTTATCCCCGGATCCGAAGCTATGGACACCGAAGCAGTGACAGCCGAGGGGGCTGTGCCGAAAGTTGTTAGGGAAGCTGAGGGGGTTGTGCCGGAAGTTGTTAGTGAAGCAGAGGTATTTTCTCCAGAGGTTGTAGAGGTATTAGCTAAAGTTCCCAAATCACCACAAACACCTAAACCAAAGCTGACCCCAACCAAGGAGAGTGCGAAGGATAAGAAGGGAAAGCAGGCTGCGATACCAGTGCACATGTCACCGAGAAGAAACCCACTGAAGGACAAGCCCACCACACAGGAAAAGGGGCAAAGCCATTAACTTGGAGCTAAAGGAGGAAGAAATTGAGGACATCCCGATGGATGATGAGGAGTTGGGCGTGGAAGTGGAGGAAGTTGAAGTCGAGGGTTCTGACCCTATCACTAAGTTGCCTGAATACGTCCCTTTGCGCAAGGGCAAGACCAAAGTGCCGAAGGACATTGACGAAAGCAAGGTTGCCTTGCACACACCTTTGCTACCAGACGAAATTGTCTTTGAAGGACTGCGATTGGGGCAGATTCCTCTGTTGAAACTGGAAGATTGGGACTTAGCTGACCATGAGAAGTTCCCGCACTTGGCGATAGAGCAGCTAATGTGCCACGTTGTTGACACAACCACCGGGATGACTACATTAGAACCATAGAAGTGGCTCAGGGGAGTAGACAAGGCAGGTCTGCTCAACTTGCTATGGGTGCCGCACTACAATCACACCCCCATTATAGTATTGGTCATCAAGCAACTGCTATGCTTGGTGCATGATGGGTGTCTGTGGCTGGAGGAGCCAATACCCATCACCGACAGATTGATCCATAGGATCACACAGCTGCCCTACACAGGGGAAAATCCAGCCATGATGTTTGGTGGAAAAGGTGGCAAGCAGGCCCTCGCGGAGGCCATGAAGGAGAAATTCAAGCTCGTAAAGAAGCCGTGAGGCTATGCCATCTCGAGTATCTGTGACCCTGCAGTCAAGGTAGCCACGCAAATTTTGGTAGGAAATGTTATGAGGAAGTGTCGCGTAGATGAAGTGCCGGCACCAGTGGTTGCTCTTGCAGCCCAATGCACCGAAGGTGTCCAGTTAAATGGGCGCGTTACCTCTGTGGTGAGTTCCTTGAGAACTACCATGAGGAACAGGAGCTCAGCAAGACCTTCCACTATGCTCGCACAGAGTTGGCTAAGGTTCAGCTGGAGCTGAACCTACAGATTGCAGATTTACAGTTGAAGGCCCAACCTTCAACTCCGCCAGAAGTAAAGGAGCAACGTGCAACTGCTTTCACAGAGGCGACAATAGCGGTAGATAGTGTAGTAGCAGAGTGCACACGGTTGTTTGAACAATCATTCGAGGTCCTGATGAGCCTGCAGGAGGACCCTAATGTACAGCGGCTGGATAACTGCAACAACACTATGATGAAGTAAAAGGTACAACACGCACCGTCACTCTCACGCATAGACTGGCGAAGTTACAGGAGGCCAAAGCATTGAAAGAACATGTAGATGCAGCAAAACACAAAGAGGCGATGCTGAAGGTGTGCTTGAAGCCCTTGTTGGATGAGGCTTATTCGGTCATGGCCTCTATTGAAGGCAAGCTCGCTAATCTGCAAGCAACTCAACAGAAGCTTCAAGCTGACAGTTCAGGACCAGTGAGAGAGCAGTTGGTTAAAGAAGCGAAGCAAGCGACTACACAGTGCACTACCGAGGTTGCCGTCATACAATTCAAGTTGGAAGGTCTTTGTGCCAAGATCTCCGTGCCCGCAGAGTGACTCAAGGGCGAGTCACCATGTTTGTGTTGGGGGCCTGTTGGGAACGGGTTCCCCCAAGGACAGTTTTGGGGCTAAAAGCCCATGTTTTGGGACAATTTTGTAATAAAGTTGTAAAGTCTCCACATTTTGTGGTCGCGGAGCGTGAAGGTGTCAAGAGTCATAAAGGGTTGTCCGCCCTTATTTTGTAAAGTGTAAAGTTAGCTGTAAAGATCCACCCATGGTCCACAGACCATGGGATTGTATAAAAAAGAGCTAAGTAAGTAAGCTCTAGGGAGATAGCGAAGAATGAAGTGAGGAGTTAAGCATTGGAGTCTAAGTGTTCTCGGGTCTTAGCGTAGGTAGAGGCTCTACAGCTGAGTGCGCAGAGGCCTAGGGTGGAAGTCACATCTGAGTGCGTGGACCCCTGTAGCTGAGTGCGCAGGGCAGATAGAGTCTGTATTAACTTAAAGATATCAATAAAGAGAAGTATTCCACAATTATTGTGTATTTAGTTCTTGTTAATGCATTTGCTTATATTGCGTTTTGGGTTTAATTTACAATGTTTATGTGATGCACGAATATATGTGATTATATTGGTTAATTGAACGCAAGTAAGAATATCAGTTTACACGGTGCTAACTATGATTGATTACTAAGATAAATAGAACACTTAAGATAAATTGGGAACCTATACAATATACTATCATAGCTGCGCGGAAGTACCTGGATCACGAGTTAAGGCTGCGTGAAGGTCAATCATACACCTTCGCGGAGGTACTAAAGAGTGGAATAAAGGGGTAGACTGATGGAGCCCTAAGGATTAACGACCTGTGTGAAAGTAGGGGTTGAGGGTAAAAGCCGACATCACGACCATCTCAGGGTGCAGAAACTTGGTTCCTGCATCCCCCCATACTACTTCGGGTGAGACTTCGGTTTGTGCTCCATGGGTTGATGCCGAAAGGGCCAGTAGTGTAGGGATTTTTTTGGCTAACTAACACTGAACCTGGGTTAGTCCCCACAAAGTCAATAACACACTTACCAGTAGCCTTTCCTCTTCCATGAGGAAACTTGATATACACATTAGCCTCATTCACTTTCCAATTGATTAATTGTATCAAATTATCCAAGGAGATCCTTATTTCCATCAAATATATTTATTCAATTTGGTCAACATTCCAAAACCTGACTATATTTGTATTAGACTTACCACCTACTACATACTCATGTCATCATTCATATCATTTACCATTTATCCATACCATGTATTATACAAGGTACTCCATGGTACCTTTAGGTATGATATGCATACCGTCACATGCACATACACATGTACATTCATGTGCATCATCTCACACATGATTATTTCACTCATATTTAAAGAAATATGATTTTTAGGTTTTACCTCCATGCTTCATTCCATAATCCTCATACATATATTTCCATAACCAACATTATGACTCTTTTTTCCAAGAAATATCTCTCTCGTGCACACTTGCTCTCATGAGAATCATGTGCATCATGAAATTTCACTAAGGAAATCTAGATGGTGTAAAATTTTCCCTAAAAACATAATAGGCAAGCCGCATCCTTGCTTACCAGCTCAGTTGATCCATGCATTTTCCCTCATGCATTTCAACCAACATTGATATGCCACATTTGCTTTCTAGGAATGTTTAGCCTCATCAAATCACTTAAAGGAACTATGCCTTGCCATACATGACACCTATCGTAGAACCAAAACCAATTTCCTCTAACTCAAGCCTTTCAATGTTTGCACACATGGTGCAAGGACTTCTATCATCCCTAGCATAATTAACTTCAGTCAATCAATAATTTTTTTCCACCTATCATACTCCCCATCCTCAATTGGAAAATTCATTATGACCACATCACCAATCCAAGGATGAAATCATTTCAAGGATATCTAGGGTTTGTTATTTCAAACTGCCCACATATACATATTTGCATGCATCCAACATGTATGCAAGTGCATTAATCATGGCAATTTTCATATTTAATTATAACTTGTTAATTTATAGATCAACATCATCCACAAAAGTTAATCCTCCTTTAAATAGCCTTCCTCGAGGCATCTTTTCATAGTTGCTCCATTTTTAAGAAAAAAGTCTATCCAAGGTCATATCAAGCACTACTATTTCTGCAAAATGTAACTAATGAGATCTTTGTCTAGCTCCATATTCATCTTTATGATCTATATTTGGTACTTTATTCCTAGCATTTAAATGAAAGCTCTGATACCACTCTATAACATACCTAGTCCCCTCTAAGCCTCTTTGATGGTATGGGGTACACATGCCCAACCCCAAGGGTACTTTATGGAGGTGGGGTATCCAAATTTTCTTTTCTTTTAACCATATCAAATCTCCTTTTTGAGGCCACTATCATTTTCTTCTCATTGAGAGCTTTCTAACCATATAAATTTAATCTCATTTTGAGCTTAAAGTACAAATTTATGGCCCTTAGAATATTACCGTTTTATACTATGTAAATATACCATATAGCTAACACATCACTGACACGTGGTAATATTGTGCCCACATGTCACCATCATATGGTACGATTCTTGTAGGAAATACACATTTATATTTGGGTTTCATTATCCTTCTCTGCAGGTCATTTCCAATTCCTCTAGATTCTTAGATGTCTAGATCATCCAACATCCTGATTCTTGGAAAGGGCCCTCCATTCAATAAGTTCAACATTTGGATGTTTAGATTCTTCAATATCTAAAACATCTACTATTCAGATTTCCTCAAAATTTCCATTTTTTAAGAAGGATGGATTTCAGATTCCCAAACCCACATCACTTTCCATGATGAATTTAAACCTTCGTCGTCTATGTCAAATTTTTTTACCTTTCTACACCACCTCAACATGTCATGTCACCCTTAATTGTCATCATTCTATGGCAAAATGACACATGATCCTACACCATCATACACCCAATCACATGCATAACCTGTGGTGATCCAGGTGGATATGCCAGCCACCCGCCTATTCCACTTGGACCCCCACCATTGTTTCTTTCAGTTTCCTTAATTGTAGCACAATTTACTATTTTTGGTAGTTTTTTCAGGTCTTGAACTTCAGAATATGTTTTGAGGCCCTAAATGACATTCTTTTGGAAAAAGGGCATAGTCGAAATTTGTAGTCCTTGGATAGATATTTGGAATGAGGTATCGTACGTGTCAAACGAAGATCGTATGCCAAAGTTACGACCTCGGGAAGTTGATGTACCAATGTACCCCTATGGGGCCCATAAATTTTTTGGGTTTCATCTCCTATGATTAGGTTTTTGGATGTTTAGGGTTTTCCATTATTTCTCAATAATAAAGAGGCCTTCGAGCCTCCTTGTAACACAGTTGTGTAGGCATGTAGCCACCACAACTCTTCTCAGAGATAAGATACCATCGCTTGAGCTAGCTTATTTCCATTCTGCATGTAAACAATTTTTATTATTTTGTTATTAATGAATTGGAGTTATGTTCTTGCTGTATCTCTATCTTTCTGTTTATATCTGTATTTCATTTCATTCCTTCGTAATTTCTGATTAGTGGTATTATACTATTCTACTCTTTTTTTTTTGCATGTCCCCAACGAGGCTGGGGTATAAGGAGTTAGGGTTCGAACTGGTTAAACCTTTTCAAGACCAACCTCACCGACCTTGACAACCTCCATGGTGGAAGAAAAGAAAGATGAGGGAGCAGGAGATCCTTTCAAAATATTGCTCGAAGAAGCCCTTGAGCGATAAAGGAAAACAATGATGGAAAATTTTGCTCAAACCTTTGGTGGATGCCCATGGGTGACACATATTCATTCAACAACCACCTTGGAGGCGCCAATCCATTTAAGGTATAATTCAAGTTTGAAATTCCCATATTTGAAGGCCAAATAGATGCACATGCCATAGATAAATGGTTAAATATGTTGCAAGGATATTTTTTGGCTCATAATTTTTCTAATAGGGAAAATATTAACTTTGTACTCCTCAAAGATGCCCCCCATGTCAAGGACTGGTGGGAAAAATACTGTGAGAAGAGGGACGAGAGGGATCCCTCACTGTTTTTAACTACATCCTATTTGAATTATTTTTGAGATGCCACCCTATCAGGAGATATGAATATAAGTACATAAAGTGGACCACACTGTCGCAGGGAAGGGACCAAGACGTGTCAGATTTCACAAATATCTATCATACCCTTTGCACGAAGTTGGGTATGAAGGATTTTGAGCGACATATGTTACTCAAGTACCGTGACTATCTACACAAATACATCAAGGACAAGATGTAGTTCCAAGAAATATCCTCGCTTGGCACTGTAGATCAATACGTTGTCAATATCGAGCATAAATTTAAATAGAAGAATCAAGACCTTATATCTAAGAATTTGAAGCAAGGGAAAAGTGCCCCCAAACCATAGAGCAAAGGACAAAGCCAAGGGTGACCCACGACAACTTTCCGAAGCACAATAAAAGAATAACACCACGAAGACAAACAAGGATATAGGAAAGTGGTGTGAGTTCCATAAGAGCCCCACTCACAAAACAAGAGAGTGTCGAGCCAAGCAGTCATTGGTGGTTGAGTTGAAGGCTTTTGATTCAGATGCATGTTCTGAATCCACATCAGAACACGATAAGGGGAATGACAAAGGGAATCATATTATTGTTGCGGAGCCCAACGCTACTATTTCCACCATTAAGGTCCAGAAGATTGAGCCTGAAGAGCTAGAGGAGGGGGAGCATCTCTTCCACCACATATGTGGGTGAAAGGTTCACCGCTGCAGTTCATTGTCTACAATGAGAGCCAAAAGAATCTCATTCAGCAGAGGTCGTGAATCATTTGGGCCTATCAACCACACCACACCCACAACCATACATGATTAGGTGGCTTCACCAAGGACGATATATCCATTTCAGCCAGCAACATCGCCTTCCCTACAGTATCAAACCCTTCATAGATGAGGTATTGTGTGATATTGCTCCTCTTTAAGCTTGTGATATATTATTAGGCTAACTATACTTGTGGAAGCGTCATGATGTGTATGAGTCTAGGCCTCACACTGTTATTATTACTTTGGGAAATAAGTTAGACATGATACTAGAGGTAGCCCCGCTTACCACCATCTCTTTGATCTATGCCAAGAAATGTAGTAAGATCATATCCTAGACGAGGAAATTTGTTTTCTTTTTGTTTCGCTCTTAAAGTAAGGGGAATATCATAGCCACATCCATGGCCCCCGGGAATGGTTCCTCCACACAACAGAAGTAGGTCGATACAGTTGTGGAATAATACAAGGGCATCTTCTCCTCACCCATAGGGGTGCCCTTACACTGTTAGGTCAAGCATTCGATCAATCTAACCCATAGAGTACCTCTACCCAATGGTTTGATATACCTCCACTCCATTCTATAAAATGAAGAGATCAAGAAACAAATCTAGGCACTTCTGCAAAAAGGGAATATCCCACTAATTTCCTCGCCTTGCGGGAGCTTGACTGTACTTATACAAAAGAAGGGTGGGACCTAGAGGCTTTGCATTGATTATCTGGCACTAAACAAAATCACTATCAGGAATGCGTATCCCATCCCGTATATTGATGACCTTCTTGACTAGCTCAAAGGGCCCAAGTATTTCAACAAGATCAATCTGAAGTATGGCTATCATCAGGTCCCAATATATCCCACAGATGTATGGAATATTGCCTTCAAATCCAAGGACGACCTTTCTAAATTTGATCATGCTTTTCGGGTTGACAAATGCCCCTGTTACTTTTATGATGCTGATGGATGACATCTTGTGGCCCTTCACAAACTCATTTGTGGTTGTATATATGGACGAATTTCTTATCTTATATAAGAGTTGGCAAGAGCACTTGCAACACATTTGATAAGTCCTCTAAACCCTGCGACAATGCAAACTATGTGCCAACTTGGAGAAATGCACCTTTGGTATCAGCTAGGTACAATATCTAGGTTACATCATAGATGAGCAAGGCATGCATGTTGATCCAACTAAGATCCAAGTCATTCAAGATTGGCCAACCTCGACCACTCTCACAGAGCTTCGTAGATTTTTGGGCCTTACCAATTTTCATCGGAGGTTCGTTTTGGGATTCTCCTATATCACTTGGCCTTTGAGTCAAGTTACCAAGGGTAGAGAAAAAGCAAAGTTTTTTCTAGTCCGATTCCCAACAAAAGGTGTTTGTTCAGATGAAGCAGCGCCTCTGCTCTACAGTTGTACTCACATTTCTAGACTTGCAACAACCATTTGAAATCGAGACGAAAGCCGCTAACTATGCTATTGGTGCAATTCTCACCCAACAAGAGCATCTCATGGCCTATCACAATAAGACACTTTTTGATACAATTCAGAAGTACCCCACCCATGATAATGAAATGTATTCTATCATGTAGGCTTTCTGGAAATGGAAACATTACATTTCGGGGAAGGAAACAATCATCCACACAAATAATCGACCTCTTTAGTTCATATAGACATAAGGGAAGTTACAGAATGATCACCATTAAAAGTGGTCTACATAATTCTACAACAATTCCACTTGAACATTAAGTACAAGAAGGGAAACACCAATCATATTGTAGATTGCCTTAGTCAGGCCCCAGTTCTATAATCTTGTGGCCACGAGGCCTCTATATGGACACAAATGTACAAGAATGATTCAAAGTTTACCACCACTTACCATATGTTAGTGGATGGAAAGAAAGTTCCAGATTTCCACTTCCAGGATGCATTGTTATGCTTCCTGGGCCAACTTTGTGTTCCTTCAAGAGAGCATGCCAAATTGATTTGGGAGGTGCACTACAGTCGAGACGGAGGACACTTTCACATGGAGAAAATTGTGGCCATACTACAAAAGTATTTTTATTGGCCAAAACTCCGACAAGATGTTGGAAAATATATCAGATCCTACACTTCCTGTGCCATTGCCAAGCCAACCATCAAGAAGAAAGGCTTGTACCCTCCTCTGCCTACCCCCAGCTAGCCTCGTGAATCCATATCCGTGGACTATATGTTGGGCTTTGCTTCTACCAAGAATGGTAATGACTGTGTATTTGTGGTCATGGACAAATTTTCTAAGATGGCCATACTGTTGACTTGCAAGAAGAGCATCAAAACAAAGGACACTACCAAACTCTTCTTTGAACGAGTATGGGTAAATTTTCGAATCCCGCAAACCATTATATTAGATTGGGATAACACATTCTTGATAAACTTTTGGTCGAGCCTCTGGACATTATTGGACACTAAGCTCACCAAGTCGACTGCATTCCATCCCCAAACTGATGACTAGACAAAGGTCGTCAACAAGATGATAGTGCACATCCTACACATGTACAACTCCAAGCATCCATGAACCTAGGATGAGAGCCTTCCTTATGTGAAACACAACTATAACAAAGCTCTCCATAGCTCGACTAGCTGCAATCCATTTCAAGTGGGTCTGCGTTTCCAACCATTGTGTCCAATTAATGTTGTCATGCCTCATGCGACTAAATAAATAGAATCCACACATGTACAGTTCGAGGCTGCTAAAGAAACCCAATTTATTGAACACATCCAACACATCTTCCAACATGTGCACGACATCTTGGATAAGTCCAATGCCAAGTAAAAGCAATGACATGATCAACATCGGGTGCCACATATGTTTCAGGTGGGAGACAAAGTTTGGTTACATTTGTAGAAAGAACGCCTTACAAGAGCCCATAAGAAACTTAGACGACTCCAATATGAGGCTTACACCAATATTACGAATGTATTTTGTGATACAGATGATTATCTAGGTGGATATTTCCAGCCACTTGCCTATTCCACTTCGACCCCCACCATTGTTTCTTTCAGTTTCCTTAATTATAGTACAATTTACTATTTTTGGTAGTTTTCCGGGTCCTGAACTTCTGGAGCCGTTTCGAGGCCCTAAATGATGTTTGCAGTCGAAAGTTTTATTCCTCAGATATATATTTATAACGATGCATCGTACGTGTCAAACAAAGATCATATGCCAAAGTTATGACCCCGGGAAGTTGATGTACCAATTTACCCCAATGGGGCCCACAAAATTTTGGCATTTCATCTCCTAGGGTTAGGTTTTTGGATGTTTATGGTTTTCCATTGTTTCTCAATAATAAATATGCCTTTGAGCCTCATTGTAACATAATTTGGAAGGCTTGTAGCCACCACATATATTCTCATAGATAAGATACTATCGTCCGAGCTAGTTTATTTCCATTCAGCATGTAAACAATTTTTAGTATTTTTTTATTAATGAATTGAAGTTTTGTTCTCAATGTATCTCTGTGTTTTTGTTTATATCCATATTTCATTTCATTCCTTCATAATTTTGGATCATGAGGTTTTCTTACATGGACTGCATGTGTCCACCATGTGATCTATCTAGCTGACATCCAAATATAATTTCTATGTTTCATCTTTAGACCCATTTATTGGCAAATTCCAGATCCCAGATAGGAAGCATAACTATATTGTCAAGGTTCCTCCACACACTAGGTTCCACTGATTCGGCCATCTTCCATCTAGATATTATAAAGGATGACATTTACATGAAACCTCGAATGCCTAAGTTTTTAGATATCTAGCATCACAATTACTTTGATAAAAGCTAAGTGTGTAACAAATTCATATAAGGCTTGGATATCTATATATTTGACATATAGCCTTAGCCAAGAATCCAAACTTTTTCCATTTTATCCTTCATACTAGTCTTAAGTCATGACCACGACTAGCCCATATGACTAAGGTCTAGGGCTAACTCTGGGCACCAAACTTGAGAGTTTTTGTAGGATTCCCAATTTTAGAATTTTATGCCTCCTCTGAACTAAATGTGATTCAAAAGGGGAGATTATTTTTCCCATATAATTTTAAGGGTATAAAGGCCCATCTCTCATAAATAA
The DNA here is from genome assembly GCA_031772625.1 of Pinus tabuliformis. Lineage (NCBI taxonomy): Eukaryota > Viridiplantae > Streptophyta > Pinopsida > Pinales > Pinaceae > Pinus > Pinus tabuliformis. The sequence goes on along the minus strand of CM062813.1, from coordinate 799,433,837 downwards.
ACACTCATGATTTCCCTCCATCTTGAATACAAGATGATCTCCAAATATTCTTATCCGAAAACATGGATACACTTTAGCTACTCTATTGCACAACTATCCCAATAGGGATTCTTAACATGAAGACTCTTTCTAAAGGCCTTCAAGCTGGGATTTTTAATAGAATGTGATAAGATTCATTAGTTTATCGATGAAATTTCTAACTCCATACATATTTTCAAGACTCCTTCCTTTAATTATTCACTCTAAAATCAAGTTGTCTCTTGTATTTAGGTCCACTTCATTAATGGGACAGTTTGCTCATAAGCAACATATTCAAGGAATATTTTTACTATTTAGAGAAAAACTAACTCCCATGGTTGAAACTCACTGAGAGTACTTAACCATTTATCCATCATTTTTGTTCAATGGCATGAGGGAATTTACATCCCATGTCTTCTTAGCCATAACATATTTCTTGTCAAAAGGCATATCATAACCAAAGATAAAGGCTAGACAAGCCACTAAAAATTTCTATGAAATATGTGCTCAATAACTCATCAAATTAAGAGAATTTCCATAAAATATACTTTACAAAAACACATACAAATTCAATCAGAAAGCACATCAATATACACAATTATGAACATCATTTCTATTTTATTTAACAAAATTTACATTACAAAATTGAAGTCCACAAGAGTACTTATCTAATCAAGATACATAGCTTCCTACAACTGATGAAGAGTGAGCTTCTTTACACCCAACATTAGGCTTAGATAAATACTATATCCTTTGCATCTAGTCACCCCCAAGCCAAACCATAAATCGATGAGGGGAAATGTCTCACTTAAACAATAAAGGTTGATTCATGAAGGTCACTACAAATTCAACAAGTTATCTTAGAATCCCACTGATCCAAAAGATTGGACAAATGTTATGGATGGTTTCTTAGCTATATTTCACAACACAAAGGGAGTATGTTCACTTCCCACTAGTCCCTCAATGATCTCCCCTTTCTCAATTCTTAGTTCCTTTCCAAACAAACAACTAGAAATAATCTCTCTCTCTCTTTGAAGGTACAAGTGGTGAACGTATGAAGTCCACCCTCCTTCATCCACATAAAATTAGCAAGTTCCATTCAAATATCAATGAGACATTATTCTTCACTTAACTATAGGTTCTTTCTCATCTATCTTGCAAAACACAAAGGATCCCCTTCACTATTTCATCAATCTCGTGGCCTCTTTCGCTTAGTGCTTCAATTACCCACCTAACAAGAATCCAAAACACAAATTAACAAAATAGCTCAGATTTAGTAAACTTGCACTTGATTTCCTTATTCCAATGTTGGATCAAATGATACCTCAATGTGTTTTATCACCCAGTAGTAACTTTGGCACTCATTTACAACTAGACTTGGTCCTCATTCCAATGCTTGTGCAACCCAGTTCTTTGCATAGGAAAACCCTCGTACTTTTCTCTTTTGCATGTGAGAACACCTATGTTACCTACATGTGAGAGTACTCTTCTCTTCTATACATGATAACATTTTCTCAATTTTCATCAAACCAAGAGAGACCTCATCTATCTCCTCATGGATACTCAAAATATTGGGGATTGCTCATCTCACAATCCTCCAGGGTTTCTTCCCCATTTAATTTAATGTCAAATCTTCGAAATTCATGGTTATATAAAAATATTTTGTTCAAACACCCATAAATATATGGTTGTACTATGCCCAACTACTTCCATAATTATGGCAGTTGGTTGTTGAACTAGTAAATCCTTGCAATTAACTATTTTCTTGGGAATTTGGCAATCTTGGACTTTATGAATATTTAGCTTAGCCAATTAATTTATTGGAAAGGATTATTTCAATAGGCCAAGTTTTCTACCATATCCCCCTTGTTGGATTCCCTCATTCTCATGGCTTGTCATGGTCCATATTAGGCTCCACCTCTTCATCAATTGTTTGGAATTGACATTAAAAATATAATTACAATCGTTCAAGGTCTTTAACACATTCACATTTGCATTCCCACGCATGCCATTAACACAATTAAATTAAAATATCAACGGGGCATTAAAGGATGAGGTGTTACACCATGTGTGATATCCCACCTCGACCCGAGGCAACTTGCGAGAAACAAATATTAGTTGGGGGGGGGCATTGATGAGACTAAGTGGACTGATACAATATACCTCACTTGCATGATCTGCATACATTTGTAGGAGTTAATGGGTTCCTTTTAATGGAGGGGAGGATTTACTAAAGGTCTAGTCATGGAATGGGGAGAATGAAATGTTTCTCGTTGGAAACCAAAACATCCACATTTTCCAACAAATCCATGTTCACTTGCAAATTAATTACTAGGTTATTAGTTCAAGGGGTGACAAAGAATGTGCTTTTAGAGAAAAGGGGTAGGAATAAATGGATCCAAAAAAAGAGAAGCCTCATAGATAGATTGGGGCATAGGTTCCCAAGTACATATGGCATATTGTATTCATTGATTCCTCAACAACATTGAGGCTTATGAGATTATGAGAAGGGGAAAGTTTGATTCCCATAAGGAGAGTGTAGGCTTTAGCTTGATTATTGGTGGTTGTGCCCAAGTTCCATGTGTAGGTTATCTCTATTTTTCCTCCAGGGTCATCGATGATCCCCCACCGCCTCCTCACTTGCTCCCTCACCTGTCACAATTGGATTTTCTTTATAGGATCCATTGAGACAAAAGGTGAAGCAAGAATGATGAGATCTCCAATTATTAGAGTTAGAGATGGAAATGTGAAGCTGCCAAGTTGGTATGTATTTGGAGAGCTTGGGGGTGTGATAGGGGTAGGGATATAACATACCCCCTAATATGCCTATCCCCTTCTAAAGCAACAATAAAGAATTAATAAGCTGACTTGACCCCCAAGTTTCCAGTTATGGAGATGGAGTCTAAAAATTTCGACCTTTTTCAAACTTTTCAAAAATTAAAATGGAAAATACCATTACGTTTGTCTCATCGAGACCTTTCCAATGGTATATCATTTATCTTGATCTAACCTCCAAGTCAAAAGATAAGATTCTTCAAATTTTTTTACTAATACCAATCTTCCATGTCATCAAGGCTAAACGTTGCACCCACACCGTTCCCACACGACCCTCCAAGTCAGAATAATGTTAGTTTTCGACTCATTCATGGTAATAATATAATATGGATGGGTCCCAAAGGTTTATGGCCATGCACACATGTTATAGACATTTTTGTGCCTCGCGACATGGAGCATGAAAGGTCAATAATTACAGGGATCCTCAGTCCCTAAACATGTTGTTCTTACCCCTAAAAGAACAAGGTCATCAAACAACAACACTTCCAATCAGTTCTCCACCTGAAAACACTCAGAAACAGGCTATTTTTGGATCATGTCAGCTGCTCCACTGAGCATCTGCGCTGGAATGCAACTGCTCCTCCTTGTACCTGCGCTGAAAGTAAAATCTAATGAAGGCTACCTGCGCTGGGCGAGATTGGCCAAGTGGCACAGTCATTCTGCAAGGTGTCAATTGCCCAGGAAGCTTCCAAACTGACACTTGGTTCAAGGGATTCGCCCTGTGATGACTAAGAGGTACTTGATCTCCATGTGTAAGCAAGGATCTCCAAGTGGACTCAAGAACTGAAGTTTAACTAAAGTGGGAGAGGACACTAGTCAGCTTTATGCCAGCCTCAAGCTGACTCATCCTTTCTCCAAATCTCCTATATATAGAGCTCTTCTATGAGGTCTAAGGAGGCTGGAATTTTGTGTAAAGCAAGGAGGTGCTGTTGGTTTACAGTTAGAGCTATTGGGTGATTGTTTTACTAGAGGTGAAGAGGAGAGTTCTTGCTGCTGGGGAGGTGCTGCTGGATTGGAGCCATCAATGGTTGTAACCTTCTCAGAACCCTGTTACTTCTATCAATAAAGTTTTGCATGTTCTCCTATATACTTGTATTGCATTGATGTATTGTATTTACTTGTATATTTGATTCACTCTAATCCATGCATCAGTTATGAGTACATGTATCTTGTAGTTTCCTCTCTTGTTTTGTGCAGGATCTGTGTGTAGCTGGACCGGCAAAGAGAGCAAGGAGTTGGGAACAAGAGACAAAGAGAGAGGATAAGGATCGACTAAGCGAAAGACACCAGGTTGGTTAATCTTTTCTTCCTTCTCTCTGTACTTTCATAAAGGAAAATATCAAAGCTTTACTTTCAGTTGTTGCTAAAGACTGTCACCTTTAGAGTAGGGATAGGGTCATCCGAGTCGGATACTTTTCCCCACAACAAACTGGCGACTCCGCTGGGGAGCCTAGTATCTTGTTGGTGTTTGTAGTATTTTGCTATTCATTTCTTGAAGAAAAGAGTACCAAATCGAAAAGCTTTTGACTATATCAAAAGCGAAGTAGAGGGACTGCTACTCTTGCTCATTTTTGAGCAGATTCATGATTTGAAGAGCTGATCTACAAAAGACTCTGTACTCTTTGTGATAGCTTTTCATCCTCTTGATCATCCCTTAGCCTGTACTTGACCTATAGCTTTTTATTTCAGCAAAAACAGTGCATTTTTGAGCTTTTTATGACCCGGAAAACTTTGTAGACGTAACTCTCGTGTCCCAGAGCAGGCTGTCCATAGGCAGTCTGCATTACAGCGCAGGTACTCCCTTCGGGAACTGCGCTGAGAGTCAAACTGACAGACCAGAGCCTGCGCTGGTCCAGTTAGCCTTTGTCTTGCTCAGTTTTCCCATTGTGTCTTGGCCCTGTTTTCACTGATTTTTTGCTGATTGCTTGCTGGTCATTGTATTTGCTGTAAACCCTTCTCCTTGACATTATTCCGCCTCAGTTGTGTGATGAAACTGTGAATGTTCTTTCAATATTTCTTGTTTCAGTTACGGTTTCCCATTGTGAAAAGCGAACCAGTATAGCTGTGACCTCTTAGATCCTGAACTGAAAAAGTGTCTTTGTGATCTTAAGAGCTAGTTTTATTACTGTTCATGGCTGTTTGAGTTTGTTTGTTTTTTATTTTATGGTTTGAATCTATACATTTCCTGTGTTTAAACAAGTCGATCATAAGGTGTCTTTTTGATTATTGGACAAGCTTGTTTATTTCTACTTGAAATTAGATTCAAAATTATACAACAGTTTCCTTTCTGTCTTACATCAACATTAAGGATAACGAAAAGAAATACATGCATTGTGCATTTTGCATTTGACTGTGTGCTTGACGATTTAGGAAAATGTGCATTTTAGTGTGTGTTCTATGATCTGTGGAAAAAGTTGTGTCTTTCTTTTCCCTCAGTAGATTAAGGTTTTCAAAGTTGAAAGATTGAAAAGATTTGCTTCTCATCTTAGATTGCATATAGGAAGTTGTATATATACATCTCGTGGCGACCCTGAAAGGCAAACTGTTAAGCAAGATCAACATTAAAATAAACCCAATTTACATAACAACGCTTTGTAACATAACGCAAACATCTAGAGGTCTAGGTAGAGACGTGTTCCGGCGTCGTTAAACATAGTGACTGTCGATCTCTACGAAGGTGGGTGATTCCTCCTGAGAGTCGGTGGCACTAACACGGACTTGTGCTCCTGCGTACCGTCGCGTATATTGGGAGACCCCTATAGGCTTTTATCCTTTATCCTTAGGAAACCGTGTCGGCCGCCCTACTGATCGCGATGCAGTGAACACAGCATTCACGAAGATCGACCACCCGTACCGTAAAACGTATTCTGTGGTTTCGCGAAAGGTTTGGCACACCCTCTGCCTAGATCTCCAGAGCAGTTTCTTTTGGCCTTTTTCAAACTCTATAACTGAAAAAGTCCAACCGAGCATTTGTCACTTCGGGCTCGTTAAAACATCGAAGGCGACTAGAGTCATCTTTAGCTTTTTCTCGACTCTTAAAACATGAAAAAGCAAGTTTGTGTCTAAAAGCGTCGTTAATAAAATTTATTTTAAGCGGAACATAATCACCTGTTATTCCCACGTTGATCTTTCAGTTGAAAAGTATGGAGCCCACCAACCAAGGAGGTAACCTTGGCGGAAGTCCAAATCCCTTCTCCTCTTGGGGAGATGTTGGTGCGCCTCATATGGCTACATTGTCACTTCCAGGGTTGACAATCGGCCTCCCTGTATGGCTCTTTTCAACTAATGTAGTCTAGATCACCACTAATCCTGAGCAGTCGAATCAACAGTCAGAACAATCTAGAACTACCCACCAGCCTTCCACTTCTTATGATACTTCCTCTGATCCTTCATCTTCGCAAGGTAGAGCTGGCAAAAGTCAGCCTCCCAAGGAGAAGAAGGAAAAGAGGAAGAGAGAAAAGAAGCAGAAGGAGCCTATGGCGAAGGCGACTGGGGGCAAGCAGAAGAAAGCTGACAAAAACCCACACACTGCACCGACCGGGTCTAAATCGCCATGTGTCATTTGCAAAGGGATCCACTTCCATCGTGATTGTCCTTGTATTCCCCGGATACTAAGGGACTGGTCCCCAAGGTTGCACAATCCGGTAGCATCAACCTCTGGTTGTCATGTTGATTGCAATCCGTCGACTAATGAGAGTGAAGGACGAAGAAGGGGACCAAGATCACCCTGTCTATTGTGTGAAGGCAATCATGCCATCCACAAATGTCCATTCTTAGATGAGGCAAAGAGAGTTTTGGAAGATCGCCCGGTTTCACCGTTGCAACTTCCTCCTGGATACCGAAAACTCGTGCCTAATCCCTCGATAGTTGAAAATCCAGCTGGCCCGCTCAAGTGGTCAGCTGAAGTGTCGGTCATTGAGAATGAACCTACTGAATCCAGACCAGACGAAAGTCTAAAGGTCGAAACGGCAGTTGACCCGGTTCTTCCTTCAGAGGTTCTATCGTCCAATGACTCCGTCATTGAAGACCCGTCTTCAAATGACACCGTCGCCGAAGAGTCGTCTTCATGCGACACCCTCACTGAAGAGAATAAGGATGACACCATCCAGGTTCTTTTCATCAGCACCGATTCCGATGAGCGTCAGGGCAATGCGCCCATTCCTTTATCGCAGGAAGGAACATCATCAGAGTCATATCCGGCCGTATATTCGGTCCCACCACCGAGCAACCTGGTTGTATCCTTTGATTGGAATCAACTAGGCAGACCCCGGTTACCAGCCAGTACACCATTCAGAATCATTGTCCAGATCTATAGAATGATTATGGCTGGTACTATCATTGATGAAGGGGCGTCTGTGAGTATCCTTTCCTCTGTTGCTTGGAAAGCACTGGGTTCCCCAGCGCTTTTACCTGAGTTGAGAAATCTCTCAGGTTTTGATAAAGGAACCAGTCGACCATTAGGAATCCTCCCCAATGTACCTGTTACATTGAAAGGGAAGACCGTTAATATGAACGTGTTGGTCGTCCAGGGACCCTTGGATTATAACCTACTCCTTGGACGTGACTATATTTATTGCATGGGAGCGATAGTCTCCTCACTCTTTAGAGTAATGTGTTTTCCACACGAAGGAAGGATGGTCAAGCTCGTAGACCAACTTTCATTTCCGGGATCTCGCATCGCAAATAGTCAAATACCATTCCTAAATGGTCTGTTCACTCAAGATTCGCCTCCACCCCCAGTCCTCCTTCCCGATGAGTGCGAGTGATTCGGAAAGAAAGACTAGGACCCAGGGGGCATGCACCCTGGTCTGCTTCGGGCAGAAGAAACCCCGGGTATAAGGAAGAATTTCCGCAGAAGAATATGACTAGTCCGTACCCCGTCCGTGGAAGGAAGTGGGGTTGTTCTGGAATAGTGTTCTTTTGTTAAAGTTATGTGTTTGGCAAAAGAGTCATTCACCTTTGTCTAAAAAAGTGGGCAATGCCCAAGTAGGAATTCCCTTATCGCGACGAATAGTAACCATCTTTGAATTCAAGCCTCGCCCATTAAAACATATGTTTTGAAGGATAAGCAGGGGCAGCCTCCAAAGAAAGGGACTATATTGTTGTGACAGAGGGTAACCATCTTTGGACAACCCAATGATAGACACCGCCGAAGAAAGAGATTGATTTGCGGCAGCAAATAGAACCCTCTTCGGATAATAAGAAAGAGGCAGGTCTCGTTGAAAAGGGGTAGCCCCGAAATTCTACCCTATACCTGGGGGCATGCAAACTTTTGGAGTGCAAGCAAGGGACGACTATTTATTTTTAAAATTTTTAGGTCCTCCCTTTAAACCTGTAGGTCTAACCCTTTAAACTCGTAGGATTAGCCGTTTCCGACCTTGCATGAAGAAAGCCTGTGGGGCAAAAGTAAAATTTGCCAAAATTGGAGCATAGCTTTGTGAGATAAAGCTCCTTAAAAAATAGTTATCTCATAGGAGGCGTTCTTATTATGACTGGTATATCGAGCAGTTTTAGCATATAGTTCATGCTCGTTAAAAAATAAACGCAAAATTCGAGCAGTTTTATGACTGAATTTATGCTCGTTAAAAAATAGAAAAGTGTGAGCAAAAGTTTCCCCCAGAGTTCAAGCTCATGGAAAAAATGAACCTATCCCGGTAAATAACCTTTTGAGATTGTAAATTCATCAGCCATAAGAACCTTGATCGTGTTTTCATCCATCACCTCCACTGTTCATTTGGCCGATCATTCACTTCCATTTGTGTGTTTACCTCTTTTGAGAAACAGCTGCGAAGAGTGATTTCACCTAGCCATCCTTGTGACACTGCCGTGATTGGAAAATTCCAACCTGTACCTGGAATCTGCTGCTATCCCTGTTTATCACTCGTTCCTCAAAAGACGAGTCTTCTTTGAGCTCTTTTCACTGACTCGTAAAAAATGAAAAGTTTGCCGAGTTTTGGCCTTCCAGCTCGTTAAATGACCGGAACGCTATCCCTCCTCTAAATTTTAATCTTTTTGGACCTGAGGGATTATTGCACAAAAGGATCGAGCGCTTGTCTTGTTCGGCTCGTTAAAAGTACCGAACAGCCATCCCTTCTGTATTTTGTTTTATACTTTTTCGGACTCAAGGGATTAGCTGACGAAAAAGAAATTATGGAGTTAACTTTCTGTACCTTTTTAGACTCTCTAAAAATGAAAAGGACCGAGTTTTCCTTGTCGTTAGACTCGTTAAAATGATTAAATAGCGACAAGCTTGTCTTTAGACGAGAACGAGTTTCCCTATCGCTAAGCTCGTTAAATCATAGCGATGGGCTTGCCCGAAGGGCAGGTTATAGAACAAGCATATGTTATCCTCCTCAAGCTTGACAAAAATAAAGAGGTACTGGTCAGAAATGACTGGGGAAAAATTGGGAGAACATCAAAGTTTAATGGTAGCAAGTCACTCTTGAACATGGCACTTTTCCTCCGTACCACATCGGGTTGGGTTGTTTCATTCACCGGTCTCATCACCATGGTCCTCGCCAAACCATCCACATTTGGGGTAATGCTACCGATCCATCGCATCAGTGTCGTTATATGTTCAAGAGGGGTCATTCTGAAAGTGTCAACCGTGTCCCATCCACTGCCATACATTATCCTTCATCCATTCATGATCGCCACCCTGAATCATATGTCACAGTTTGTTTTCACCTCCACTAAAATCATTAGCTCCGTTCCGTGTCATTGATGTGGGATTCATTAAGGCCCTCCTTTGACGGATCGCTTCTTGTCGACTTCAGCTCATTATCCAAGAAGTTGATCTAGGAACAACCCCATCAGTACTTTGAAGCTTGCATGCCTCAATGGCAAGTTTCTCACTTCCGGCGACAGGTATACATCAATGACCTTCGACCAGAAGATTTTGCGTGGCGTTCGACGCCAAGTCCTTTATTCACGCCACGTGAATTGTACTGCAGTACCTTGAGGGTCATTATCGTTATCGGTGATTCCTCTCGCGCTTGTTAACGGTTTTCATCATTGACCGGTAATCAAGCGATGTCTTTCCATGTTCGACTTCAGCGAAATTCTCACATGGATCGACTTGTACTTAGAGTGAAGATCGAACGAGTTTGAAGACCCCGGATCTAGTTTCATCCATCCAGGCTGCGATACATATTCAGGAAATATAAAAGCATTTGTCATGTACATCATTGCAGCAGATGATCATCCTACTCAAAGGATGATAATTTCAGCAGAAAATTATCAGTCGACCTTCAGACGATCGTCTGTCATATGTACCAAAATGTATTTATAAAAGCTGAGCATGGGAATGCCCGCCTCAGCTAGATCATGAAAATAGAATGAAAAATAATGTATTGTATTACAGGGCGCCTCCTCAGCACTGGAATGAACTTCGGACCCTCTAGATAAAGCATTTCACCCGATAAACGGCCTCATACTTTAGGGGGCAACTGTTATAGACATTTTTGTGCCTCGCGACATGGAGCATGAAAGGTCAATAATTACAGGGATCCTCAGTCCCTAAACATGTTGTTCTTACCCCTAAAAGAACAAGGTCATCAAACAACAGCACTTCCAATCAGTTCTCCACCTGAAAACACTCAGAAACAGGCTATTTTTGGATCATGTCAGCTGCTCCACTGAGCATCTGCGCTGGAATGCAACTGCTCCTCCTTGTACCTGCGCTGAAAGTAAAATCTAATGAAGGCTACCTGCGCTGGGCGAGATTGGCCAAGTGGCACAGTCATTCTGCAAGGTGTCAATTGCCCAGGAAGCTTCCAAACTGACACTTGGTTCAAGGGATTCGCCCTGTGATGACTAAGAGGTACTTGATCTCCATGTGTAAGCAAGGATCTCCAAGTGGACTCAAGAACTGAAGTTTAACTAAAGTGGGAGAGGACACTAGTCAGCTTTATGCCAGCCTCAAGCTGACTCATCCTTTCTCCAAATCTCCTATATATAGAGCTCTTCTATGAGGTCTAAGGAGGCTGGAATTTTGTGTAAAGCAAGGAGGTGCTGTTGGTTTACAGTTAGAGCTATTGGGTGATTGTTTTACTAGAGGTGAAGAGGAGAGTTCTTGCTGCTGGGGAGGTGCTGCTGGATTGGAGCCATCAATGGTTGTAACCTTCTCAGAACCCTGTTACTTCTATCAATAAAGTTTTGCATGTTCTCCTATATACTTGTATTGCATTGATGTATTGTATTTACTTGTATATTTGATTCACTCTAATCCATGCATCAGTTATGAGTACATGTATCTTGTAGTTTCCTCTCTTGTTTTGTGCAGGATCTGTGTGTAGCTGGACCGGCAAAGAGAGCAAGGAGCTGGGAACAAGAGACAAAGAGAGAGGATAAGGATCGACTAAGCGAAAGACACCAGGTTGGTTAATCTTTTCTTCCTTCTCTCTGTACTTTCATAAAGGAAAATATCAAAGCTTTACTTTCAGTTGTTGCTAAAGACTTTCACCTTTAGAGTAGGGATAGGGTCATCCGAGTCGGATACTTTTCCCCACAACAACACATCTATATAACTACACTACAGTCCTCCGATTATTATATATAAAAATATATAACGTGGAGCATGAGGTCCCCTCTGCTTCAACGTCCTTGGAAGCGAATCATAGGAGATTTCTCTCTACACTAGATGAAAATAGTTCGGGGCATCACCTCCTAACACTGTTGGGCTTATATGGATGGTCCAACTGCAACCTACCTCATATCATCTTCATGTGGCATGGAGTATACTCTCCCTCCAATGCCACCTTACCCCGGGAGTTTAATCCTAGAGGTTTTGCTTTGTGCTTGTTCAAAAATATCCAAGATACCTTGTTTTGAAATCACTGGGATTATGCAGATGACCCCACTACTTTCTCCCTCTTATCACCTTCACACAACATGGAGTGGACCCTTTCTCAGATACCACATCACCCCGGGAGTTCGAGAGTTGGCCTTAATTGAAGACCTCCGGGGTGACGTTAGCCTAGTGTGACATCCCCCGCCTCATCACAAATTTCACCTAATTGATCTTCAACAGATGTTAGGTGCTCAGTGCCTCTGACGGGGTCCTCCAGACTATGTCATACATGGAATAAAATATCAGACCTTTCTTCCTATGCTCCACTTAAAATCTTCGAGGTACCATACCTATGTGGTCATTCGATGATGCAAATCTATCAATGAGATCAATGGCCTTGACATCTCTTTTCTCTCGCCTTTGGTAATGCACCTGAGAACGTGGGAACATAAGTTTCAAGGCCTAGATCCTTCAGAGCCTAGTGTTTAGACTCTCGCACAATGCCAAATTTACAATTATTTATGTATGCATATAGAGAGCCCACGCCCAACCTCCAAGGTCTCAACACATGCGAAGGTGTGGGAGCTCGATTAGCTATCGCTCTAAGGTATTCACTGTCTCAAACCATCTCATCCTATGCTATGCAACACACACACACACACACACATTTTGGATGAAGATATGGCTAGCCCTCCTAAGCTTGCAATTTAAAAAATAAGGCCTGAATTGTAGGCATCTAGGCTTAGCCTATAGATGGATTTCACAAAGATTTTATTTATCTCAAGTCATCTATATGTTGTTGCTACTAAAAAACCCTCCAAAAGTTTTGCTATATTCAAATTTTGGATCCTACTCTCTAACATTTTAAGTGTTTCTTTTGGTCGTCCAATACTGTTTCATGTTTCTACACATGTTCTAAATCCCCATGTTCCTTTCTAAGTGTCGTAAGATCATCAAGACTAACAATAGTGCACTTTGAAGTCATAATACACTTTCTAGTCGGAAAACGACATTTTTTGGTTGCAAATGTTGTTTTTCCATGAACTTGGGTCTAAGATAAAGTCTTAAAATCTCCGGTGCTACCAAACCAAGAATTGCAATGATACTACTTTGCATAACGGAATATAAACATTAGTAAATCACACATGCATAGAATATAGACAAATTTTTACAGTTTTTAACCCAACTTCGTTATATTAATCCAACTGATATATTGCAACAGTCTAGGGCTCTCGTACCAGGGATAATGGCCCTCATACATCCACTAGTACAATATACAAAGCTTTAGTCCATAGATAACCAATATGTCCTCAACAAGCTATTCTAACCATCTAGCTGATGTAGAGCTCCTCACAAGTGCCTTGGTCGTACCCTGTACCTGCCTGGTCATTCAGCTCTCGAAATACAAATCTTGCCTCTATCAATGATCCAAGTCCATCTGGCCACTGAATATCGGCTATCCAATTTTCTCACTAGTTGATCATTCATCCATAAATGCAACAACGCAATGTGACTCCTGTTGAGTTGTTCACAACTCCACTTGTGAACAATTATCGATCTGCCCACTGCTGCTCCTCAACTACTTAGGGATTTCAACCCACTATGGTATTCCTGCTCTGCTTTTGATGAAGACCAACATATGGAACAAAGGGATACCACCTATCCTTGCAAGATATCCATCTCCAATAATGAAGATGTGCTAGGAGGACTACCCACCATCTACTATAGAAGTACTTCTCTACACACAAGTCTCAGTCTCCACAAACCGCTCCTCTGGTTCGTCAACCCTTGATCTCAATGACTACCACTCTAGCAACTACCTTTTTCCATCAAAGTATTGCACATCAAGCTCCAACTTGGACACTATCACATTTTCCTCCAGCAGACCATAAGTGCCCAATCCACGTTCACACTTAGTACACTCTCACGCTACCCTCCAATAGTCCACGAGCGACCAAGTCCATGCTGTAGCATCGGCACCTAGCTAGGGCATCCTCACACCTACGAGAACCTTACACATGGATGCCAACGTACTTCTCCATATTTTCCATTTGCTATGAAATAGAGGAGCTATTGCACAAATATAGGCACCAATCTTCACTGTGGAAATTGCCTACTAGTTAGGGCTTCTAACCTCCACATCAGCCCTCCCATCTTGGCTTCCACAAGTTTCACTCTAACCAATCCGATAATGATCACACACTATGACCCAACACAAGGCATCAATGGAGAAAATACATACCTTTATTATGTTGTTCATGGGCATTGTTTTTGTCACTGGTTAGGGCACCCAGTGTAACCTACAACAACCCAACCTTCTTTCCCAAAACACACTTCAATTGATGCAACCTCCACTCCTTTACATGCTAGGTGAACTTGCTGTGTGAGGAAGCACCTACAACTCCTTGTTAGGGATGCTTTAACCCTCAAAACACCACCTATAGGCCTGTAGATTAGTCATCACAGGAGGTCTCCTTCTCTGCTTGTTTTAAAATGATTTTGCTGCGTCCCTTTCCCAAAACAATCCCTCATCAATGCAACCCTATAGCAAGGTATCTTCCAACTTTAGGTTACTAGATTTTTACCTCAAATAATCCTCCACACCTTCGCTGGCCTATCCTTCTTGCTGCGGCCTTCAACAATGTATTTCTCCTCCTTTACGAGTTCCATTTTTCTACAACATACAACCCTAGAACTGACCCTAAGACAATACTTAACCAAGCTCGCCCTTCTCTAGTTGGTTGCGGCTACCACAGGGAATTCTTCCCACAAGGATGCTCCAAAATACACTCAAGGATCCATCTACTCCTGTGGCTAGGACCCGCAGTGAATCTGCACCTTCTTTGGGAGGTAAGACTACTCCTTGACACCTCCTTGCCACCATGCAATGTGCCCTAGAGCTGCAAATTTTCCTTAGACAGAAATCCATACTAAAACAGAACTCGACCTCCCATAAACATGTGCTTCATCCCTTGCGTCCTATCTGCCTCCTCCTTGTACGATTTCAGATCTCCTCTCTTAGATGTGTTTTCCTCTTGGATGTCCTCGTGGACATTATAATAGGGCTTGAACAACTATCACTAGGCTTATTAACTCCAAGCCAACCTAGACACATATGTGAAAAATATGATGATTATCATTGCATTAGAATCATCTCACTGAGAGATATTGTCCTCATCCATCACATGTCAAAATGTGCTCATGCTTTTGGCCCAAATCCCGATGGGTGCAAAACCCACAAGCTTGGGTTTTAAGCCCACAAACCTACTTGCGGTGCTTTTCCATCCAATCCCTAAACCCTAGCGCTTGGAGTACCTCCCAAGCTACACAAAATCCAAAAGAAAATACACATACATGGTTTGTTATACTTGGTGAGTGTTTGTGAACTAGTGTTTTGATGTATAATTCTTAGTTTTGGGTTCTGTCTAAGTTTTTCTAATGAGTTGAGATGTGTCACACTTGATTTTTCTTCTAACTCATTATGTTTTTCCATGTGTTATCCCTACATACTTTGAAAATTTTATGACTTTATAAGACTATCCTCTAGGCCAAGAGGAGTGCACAATGCACTCGCAAGGCTTAGTGGAGACCCTCCTTTTCATTTTTTTTCTTCACCTTGTTCCTAGAAGGCTTCTCTCCACTGCAAAACACACTCCTAGTCTAGAAACCCTTATCCTTGTTGCTTGTTCCTGCACCTTTCACCAAGCCTAGCCCCTATCTTCTAGTTGAGTGCACTTCACAATCTCAGTGTGCAGTGAGGCCTTCCCTTGTTCCTTGTCTCTGCACCCTACGCCCTCCTTTTGGCCCTGAGTCTCCCTTCTTAGTGCACAACACATCCTTAGTGAATAATAATGCTTCTTGTCCCTTGTTGCTGTGCTCGGTGCCCTCAAACATGACTCCTCCTCCTCCAGTTGTGTGAAAACACATTATTGGTTATTAGTGAAGCCCCTCCTTTCCTCTCGCAAATGTTCCCAACGCCCAAATAACTTATCTCTTTCCCCTTAGTGCATTGTTGATCCAAAAACATAAAATATGCATGAAGCATGATAAAATAGGATATTTTTGGGCTAATGTTTGCTTTCCATGAGTGATCTACATATGTAGGTGTTTAATGAAGCATGGAAAATATCTGTGAGGAGATATGATAAGAATTGTTTCCCAAGGAAGCATCCTAAAGAAAAAGGCACCATGTTGTGATAATTGAAAGAACAATGCATCCCAATGGTCAAAATGGCTCATGAAGACTTCAAGATCTATGAAGACCTTTTTAAAGAGAAATTTTTCGGCGAAAATCACAAGGAATATCATTTGTCGACGAGTTTCAAACCAACCAGTGTGGTTCATCGTGAAGACCCTTTGGAGGGTATATGGAAACAATAATGCAATATATGTTATGAGTATTGAAGACATAGTGGCAGTTTCATCACTTATCAAAGAACCTTATGTACAAGCCACCGCGAGTCCAAGTCTTCAATCTTGCTGACTTGTCATTTTGTCGTCACAGGATGATGCATAAATTATGATGTAATTTTGGAAAATATTGTAACTATAAATATGTGGAAGTCCAAAAGTCAAATAGAAGTTAAAAAGTCATATAAAAGTCCAAAGGTCACATCAGAAGTCTAGGAGTCATGAGGAAGTTCAAGAGTCATGGGGATATGAAAGGTCACCCCTTTTGTTATACAACGAGCCTCATTACTCAAAGAGAGGAATTTTAATATCGGCTTTTCCATGCAAGCATTAGAGACGAAGATAGTTCTTTTGGAGAGCAAGTAGTGGCTTAATGCTCCACTATTGGAACTAGTGGTTTTCATTGTATTAATGTATCTTGGAACTTTTGCCTAATATTTGAAGCTCATTGAGCCAACACATTTTCATGCGTATATCGTGAATGTTTTAGGACTATTTTTTGGGATGTTCGCGGTATATGTTAGCATTCATATGTACTAAATAATTTGAACTGTTTCGGTGGCTTTGGTGCTCATCTCATTGAATATGTGTTGTACATGCTTTCATGATCGTTTCATCTATGTGAACTATTTCACTTGATGACTAACGATTCTTTCATATGTATGTGTGTTTCTTTATTAGATTAGTACTAATAATTCTCTTCAACAAGATCACTTTTTTCCCCTTCTAGTGAAAGTACCTTGATATTTATTACAATTGAAAATTTCACAAGGAATTCTTACTTTCTCATTCAAAAGTACATGTGCATTGCTCTCTTATGCTAACAGCTGCATCCAAGGAAAATAGTTAAGAAAATGGTAACTTGGCCACATTTCCGGATGGGGCTCCTATATCAAACGGTGTGAGGTATAATTGGGATTTCAAATTGGGGAGACCCCCTGTAAGTTGGTAGGATCCAACACCATCAACATTCTGGTGCTAGAAGCAGGACAACCTTTATATGGCTGACAATTCACCTCATCCCAACAACCAACCATTCGTGCAAGGAAGTAAAATTCTGAGTTCAACTCCAGCTCATGTTCATGAGATAGGGGAGTCCTCTCATCAAAGTATGAAACATGCTTTTGGAGTTACTTGCGATCAAATCTAGAAAATCCAGCCTATTACTCATCAGTTTGCAGGAGCTCTTGGTTTACTCCATGTCACTGCTATTCTACCTCGTCAGCTGATAAAGAAAGAAAAAATCACAATGGCGTATTGGTTTCTTCAGTGGAAGATTTTGTTATTGCAACCCTTGAAGAGTTAGTTGATTCTTCTGAAAGAGAAAATCAACAAGGGTAACTCGCACCTATTAAGGAATATTTGGACGGTGAAGGGGAATATTTTCAATTTTCCGATGAAGAACAACTAGGATGAGGAGAAGAGTTGGATTATATCAAAAATTTGAATGGTGAGGGAGAAGACTCTTCAGATTCAAAAGGAGAAGAGTAGGAGGAAGAAGATATGGCTAATGAATTATTGGATTGTAGGGCCCAAGGGCCACTTGCTATTCTGATAAATCTTCATTGTATGCCCAAACACCTGGAGAAGATTCTTTTGAAGTTTAATCCTGAAAAGAAGACGAAAGATGAGGACCATATTGATGAATTCTACATGCATTTGCGAATGCTTGAGGTATTCTTTGATGATATTGATTGTAGAAATTTTCTGTACATGCTAGAAGGTAGCGCATTAGTTTGATATCAGACTCTTCCCCCTAATTCAATCCACAACTGGAGGGAGTTTAAGAAATTGTTTTTGGATAAGCTTGCTAATGATAAAAGTTCCGCCATGTTGCTAAAATATCTCGGGAATATTAAGATGGAGGACAAGGAAAAAGTAAAGGATTTCATTCAAAGGTTTACTCATTTATTAAACAATTTCCCCACAGATGTTCAACCACGCGATTCAATAACCAAATATTATTATATAGCTTCCATGTGTACAAATATTTCTATTTTTGTTAAATGAGATGCAAAGGATACATTAGTTTTTAACTTTACAGAAGAAATTGTTGTTGAAAAAGACTTGTGGTTTACTAGAGCCACTAGAGATCATGAAGATTCTAAAGACTCCAAAGACACTGGTAAGAAAAATGAAGCTTCTTCTACTAAAGCCAAAGAAAATGATTACTTTAATATGGAAATCTTGGCCAAGTTTTTAAAGTTTCTCACAAATGCAATATTTGAATAAAAGAGAAGGTCAAGTGAGGCATCTCCCAACAATAGGTGTTTGAAGCTGCCTTTATTTAAGAAGAACAAAAAAATGAATTGGCTAAGTCTGCTTAGAGCTCAAACTCAGTGTTCAATGTTGAAAGTTGGGGTATGGATAACTATTTCACTTTCCATTAGGAGAAAAATTTAGAGAAGACATGTCCACAATGGAACCATAACATGAATGCTATGATGACTAACTTTGTAGATACTTTATTAGCAGATGAGTAGTCTTAGCAAAGTGAAGAAGAAAATGAACCTACCATGGCCAAGGAAAGTTTAGGTGTTGGACATTCAGTTAATTCATTCAATGGCATATATAATGCTGATAAGAAGAGTGAGGATGAGCCACCAACAAGTGAGGCTCCTCCTCAACAAGAAAAATATTAATATAATCTTAGGAGAAAAGGACTTATTTCTAAGCAAGAGCTTAAAAATAAATTGTTGAGAAGGATTTTAACACCCTCAAACCTTGCTCAAAATTTACAGAATAAGTCTGGAAGTGATACCCCTTCTAAGAAAACTTCCATGAATAATAAGAATAAGTCCTTAAATCCTGACACTTCTAACAAAGCTACACCACCAGATACTTCAGCACAGGCTGTTAGGAATGAGGGTATTTCTTATATATTGTTGAGGATATGAAAATATATCATACCAATATCTCAATATTTGACCTCGAAAAGATAATAGGACAACATGATCTTATCATCGAAGCACTCTCATCACAAAACCCGACAGGTAATGAAGTTTTTTATTCTCAAGTTATGTCTGGTAAGTGTCATGATATTCTTGAATATGTAGCTAATGATATTAATTTAAATTCTAATACACTCTACCCCCTGTTCCTTTTAATGAGTCAAATCTTTAATTATAATGTCCATAATTGTCTTGTTAATTCTAGTGCATCTACAAATGTAATGCCATTATCTGTTGCTAAGAAAAATAACACTAAATGGGAAAAGACTCATGCATGAATCATACAACTAGACATATCATTGGTCCAGACAATTGGTGAACTCCATAATGTTATTATCCATTTGTCATTAGACCATAGAGTTCACCAATGCATTAACATTGTTATTGTGGACATTCTAGAAGCCTATGGTTTGCTTCTAAGTAGAGATTGGTCCAACAAGTTACAAGGATATTTCTCAATGGACTGGACACATTTATGGCTTCCTTACAAGGGAAAAAATAATCATATTTGAGTAGAAAGTGAGCCTTATATGAAGTACATTGTGACACCACTTGAGGGACATAATGAGCTAGTTGGCTTTGCATACATCATTTTCATAAATTGTTTCTTAGAAGTTGATCACGAGTGTTATCAAGTGGAACCATCACCCATACCATCAGATACATAGTTGGAGCTCCTTCCTTGCAGTCCAATTGGTGCAAATGAACTTTGTAATATAGATGTACATACTACTAGTGTAGAAATAAGCCCAACAACTACTGATATATGGACCTTATACTTTGATGGTTTTAAGACTCAAGATGGTTTTAGAGTTGTTTGTATTCTTATTGACCCTCAAAATAAAAGGTAGATTTTATCACGTCACTTCGAGTTCAAGTGAACAAACAACATTGTTGAATATGAAGCACTCATTTTGGGGTTAAATAAATCCATAGACATCAAGGTAGAGGTACTTAAGGTAATTGGTGATTCAGAGATCGTTACACGCTAGGTACAAAATACCATTCACTATCTTTCACTTACTTTAAAAACTACCAATTATAGGTATGGCAATTTCTTTCATGTTTTATCGCATTTAATATTATTTCTTTTCCTATGATACATAATGCTGCCGCAAATATATTAGCCAATGTAGCTATTTGAATGTCACCATTAAATGATGGTTTTTCTATTGAAATTATTTATAAGCCATCTATGTCTAATAACATAACTATTTTTTTCATATTTAATGCTGACCAAAAAATACTACACTTCATGGCCAATGCAAATATGTTTAAAGATGCGACCATTGAAGAAGATAAGAACGGCAAGGATTTTCCAGAAGCAAGTAAAGCATCAAAAGGGAATCCTATGCCGAAGGTGTGGTATCTCTTGAGAAAATATATGAGCTACAAAATTGATTCAAGGGACCAGTGAATGAAATACTCAGAGCTCAATGATATTATATGAATAAGTCAATTTGGGAACCAAATAGGATCCAAAGTATGTCAATCTTGGTACATGTTGTTCTCCTCAATAATGATTGGATTTTATTTGTCTCTCCAAATAGTACTGAGATGTATTTTCATGGATGTACAATGATTTGAAGACTTATGATACACACATCATTCAACATGTTATTCCTATTAAAGAAGGGGTAAAGCATTTTCAACATAAAAAAGAAAATTTCAACCAATACTTGAGCCCCTGATTCAAGAGGAATTAAGAAAATTGCTGGATGCTCGGATCATCCTCAAAGTTCGACATTCTACATGGGTGTCCAACCTAGTTCATGTTAGGAAAAAGTCTGTTGAGATACACCTACGTGTCGATTTTCCTAGCCTCAACCAAGCCTATGATAAGGAAAATTACCCAGTTCCATCGATGGAGTAGGTACTCTAGACGTTATCTAGGTCAGAAATGTTATTGCTGCTAGATTTATTTTCTAGATATAATCAGGTGCTAATAGTGGAACTAGATTTCTTGAAAACCACGTTCAGGATACAGTGGGAAAATTTTGCATTTAATTCCTTTCGAAGTTATTAAAGATGGCACTACTTTTCAAAGGGACATGTACATCACATTCCATGGATTGATTAGAAAGAGTGTAGTCATCTACTTGGATGACGTAATGGTATTTTCTAATAAAATATGAGATCATATTCGTCATCTTACACATATTTTCAAGTGATGACGTAAGTATGGGATTTTGTTGAATCCAAAAAAGAGCATCCTTGGTGTCTCAGAAGGTAATCTCTTAGGAAACATCATTGCTAAGTGTGGAATCAAAGTTGACCTAGAAAGGGTCAAAGCTATCACTTAAATCCCTTTTCCTATGAACACAAAAGCACACAACAAGTTCATCTTTGACTATGCTTAGATTGTAAAACCATTACAAGAGATGATAAAGAAAGATGCTACATATAAATGGGATAAAAGTGAGAAAGATTATTTTTCCTAAATCAAGCAAGCCATAGTTGATGCTCCAACCTTGTACATTCTAGAGTTTGGAAAACATTTCCTGTTATACACGTTTGCTTATGACGTGTCTATTATGGCGGTACTCACATAGAAAGACAATCAAGGGGACGAATGAACTATATATTTCATGAGTGATAGCTTATAAGGATATGAACTGAATTATCCCGCTATTGGTAATCAAGCATACACATTTTATAATGCGGTTAAACATTTTAGGCCTTACCTCATGAAAGCTCATAGGAATATCTATGTGCCCCATCCAACTGTTAGAACATTGTTTGTACAACAAGAACTAAGTGAAAGGAGAGATAATTGGACGATATGATTACAAGAATATGATATTTAGCTCAATATAGTTCATAATTTAAAGGCCATGGTCTTTGTTGATTAACAATTGAAGTGATGGATTCGCTAGAAGAAGATACTTCAGGATGGGAATAGGAAATAAATATGTATAATGTTCAACAAGTTCCTCCCACAAGTACAACCATGTCCTATTATTTATACCTATGAAAATACCCAAATCACAACAACTTGTCTTCTCATTTATCAAGCAAATAGAAGAGGGAAATCCACCTCAAAGATTTATCTTAACAACTTGTACATGTAGTGTTTTTCGAAAGAACCATAATGGTGTCTTGCTTAGATGCTTAGAGCCATAAGATTCAGAAAGGGTGTTAAAGGATATGCAAGATGGACCAATAGGTGGATACTCTACGGGTGATACCACAACTCATAAGGTTATGAGGGATAGTTACTATTGGCCCACATTATTCAAGGATGCTCATGCCTATGCCCGGAAGTTCCCTATATGTCAAAGGTGTGCTAGTCATGATCAAAAGTCAGTTTCCCCATTAATTCTCATAGTAGTTGATGAAGCATTCCAACAATGGGGATTAGATGCTATTAGCGAAATATTTTCTCATTCGTCAAAGCACCATCAATATATTCTAACCACAATTGACTATTTCACTCAGTGGAACAAAGCAGTGCCATTGAAGCTCAATGATTAGGAAGTCATCCAATTTCTCAAGCAGAATATCATAACCAGGTTCAACGCTCCTACATCGCTTTTGCTTGATAATGCAACTTATTTTTCGTTGTTAAAACTTTATGAGTTTTCATTTAAATATGGTATTATTTTTAAGCATTTATTTAACTATTACGCATAGGGAAATAGTTTAAGTTGAGTCTACAAACAAGAACCTTATTTGCATTATCAGGAAAACCGTTTTCTCTAAACAGAAGAACTGGCACAATGCTTTGGTGAATGCATTATGGGATGATCGTATCACCTCTAATCCCTCTCTGAAAACCTCTCCATACTTCCTTGTATTTGGAAAAGAGTTTATCCTTGCGCCGAACATTTACCTTCCCTCCTTGCAGCTTTCTCAGGAATCTCAAGGCAAACCTTGTCTTCTTGTTCAAAGTCGGATAAACACTCTCCTTAAGCGTGAGGAAGAAAGGCTCAAAGTAAAAGAGAAATTTTCCATCCATCAGAACTAAATCAAGTGTTGGTTTGATAAGAAGTATGTAGGGAATACAAATTTTAGTGTGGGTGACTTAGTACTAAAGTGGGACAAAGACCACGAAGAGAAAGGGAAGCACACCAAGTTTCAAACTATGTGGATTGGACCATATACCATCATTGAAGAACTTGGTCATAATTCTTACAAGTTGTAATATATATATGGGAGGACAAAACCTCTTCCAGTCAATAGCTAAGACCTTAAACACTATTTCCAATAACAACCTTGGGTTGCATTCCTTTTTTACAAATTTATTTATTTTTCATGTTGTTTGTTGGTTGATTTATTGTCCCATTTCTATTGTTTGGTTAGTGAACATAAATAATACCCTGTGTGTGAATGTATGCATGGATCAAAATATTATGTGGTGAAACAAATAGGGATTGTGAAAACCACAACACTTCGCTATATGTTAGTTCTTCTTCTTTGTTTGGGATATGCCTCAAGTCAAATAATGTCCAGATGGATAATATGATACATTCAAGAGGAAATCCTCGAGTACAACCATGACACCCACATCTATTCTAGTATCATTATTCATTAACTTGGTATTAAAATTACTTGGTTTTCTTCGTGCTAATCCAATCAAGTAGCGAATGGAAAGGGGAAAATCAATAGCGAGCAAACCTATATTAGAGGTATATATGCCCTTATATGAAGGGACAACCTCTTCTACTCTCAATAAGTCTGGATCCTTCTTTTTAACCAATGAAATAATAAGTGCCTAAGCACCTTTCTATAAGTAAAATAAATAAAGGGTGATGAGGAGAAATGCTTCTTGCACATAAAGGTGAGGCAAGTAACTTCACTAAGGCACTGAATAGGCTCACTGGTAGGGAAGCAATGCCTGTGTTCTTCTAGGGTATTGAACATGCCCGCTGGTAATAGAGCAACACCAAAGATGGAAACTAAGACTTTGAATATCTTTACCTCACAATTACATATCACCCTTCTCCTGGATCGAAACAATTGTGAAATGACAAAACTTGTTGTGTGTTAAACCAAGAGAGGGAATGATGTGTACTACATATATAACTAAGTTAAGTGGGGAAGCCAAGAAAAACCCCTTGATGAATCAATACACCCTAAAGGGATAATTTTTTGATGAAAATTATTCCTAGATAGAGAAGCTGAAGTTTGTCTAGTGTGTCGCAAAGTGTTGTCGCTACTACAACACCTCCAAAAGATTTTCTATATTTGAATTTTGGAGCCTAGTCTCTAACATGTTTAGTGTCACTTTTGGTCATCGAGCGCCATTTCATGTTTCTACACATGTTCTAAATTTCCATGTTCATTTTATGATT
The DNA here is from genome assembly GCA_031772625.1 of Pinus tabuliformis. Lineage (NCBI taxonomy): Eukaryota > Viridiplantae > Streptophyta > Pinopsida > Pinales > Pinaceae > Pinus > Pinus tabuliformis. The sequence goes on along the minus strand of CM062813.1, from coordinate 799,409,538 downwards.
GTCTTCATATCATCAAGAGTAACAATAGTGCACTTTGAAGTTATAGTACACTTTCTAGTCATAAAATGACACTTTTTGGTCACAACTACACATACTTAGGTTGTTATACTCGGTGAGTGTTTGTGATCTAGATTTTTGATGTATACTTCTTAGTTTTGGGTCCTGTCTCATTTTTGAAGATGAGTTTAGATGTGTCAAGCATTATTTTTCTCCTAACTCAATGTGTTTTTCCATGTGTTATCCCTCCAGACTTAGACAATTTTATGACTTCATAAGCTTTCCCTCTGGGCCATGAGGAGCAAAAAACTTATTCGAAAGTCTTAGTGGAAACCCTCCTTGTCAATTTTTTATATTCCCAATGCCCATAAGGGTTCTCTCCAACACACAACACCACACTTCTATTCCACAAAACCTTCTCCTTGCTGCTTGTTCCTGTGCCCTGCGCCAAGCCTAACCCATGTTTCCTAGTTGAGCACTTTACACACTCTTAGTGGGAAGTGAGGCCTTCCCTTGTGCCTTGTCTATGCACCCTATTCCATCCTTGTGGCCCTAACTCTCCCTTCTTAGTACACAACACATCCTCAATGAAAAATCTTGCTACTTGTCCCTTGTTGCTATTCAATGTGTCCTCCATCAGGCCTCCTCCTCCTCAAGTTGAGTGCACAACGCATGATCAGTGATCATTGAAGCCCCTCCTTGTCTCTCACAAGTGTGCACTGTGCCCAAAAACCTTCTCTCTTTCCCCTTGGTGCACTATTGATCCACATACAAAAAATCTGCATGAATCATGATAGAATAGGAGATTTTTGGGCTAATGTTTGCTTGCCATGAGCGATCTACATCTGCAAGTGTTCAATGAAGCATGACAAAGATATGTGAGGAGATACGATAATATTTTTTTCCCAAGGAAGCATCCTAAAGACGAAGGCTCCATTTTGCGACATTTGAAAGAATAATGGTTCTCGATGGCCAATGTGACTCATGAAGACTTCAAGATCTCTCAAGACCCTTTGGAGGGTAGATGGAAACAATAATGCAAGATATGTTATGAGTATTGACGACATAGTGGTAGTGTCATCAAATATCAAAGAACCTGATGTACAAGTAACCATGAGTCCAAGTCATCAATGTTTTTGAATTGTCACGTTGTCGTCACACGATGATGTGGAAATTATGATGTAATTTTGGCAAATATTTTAAAGTAAATATACAAAATTCCAAAATCAATATAAGTTCAAAAGTCATATAGAAGTCCAAAGGTCACATTAGAAGGCTAAGAGTCATGGGGATATTTAAGGCCATCCCTTTTGTTATAAAAGGGTCCTCATTACTCTAAGAGAGGAATTTTAGCCTTTGATTCTCCATCCAAGCATTAGAGAGGAAGATAGTTCTTTTAGAGAGATTGTAGTGGCTTAACACTCCACTATTAGAGGTAGTGGTGTTCATTGTATTAATGTATCTTGGAACTTTTGCCTAATATTTGAAGCTCATTGAGCCAACACATTTTCATGGGTATATCGTGAATGTTTTAGGACTATTCTTGGGATGTTTGTGATATAAGTTAGCATTCATATGTATTAAAGAAATTGAACTATTTAAATGGCTTTGGTGCTCATCTCATTGAATATGTGTTGTACTTGCTTTCATGATCGTTGCATCTATGTGAACTATTTTTATTGATGACTAACGATTCTGTTTTTGGAAATACTAAGTGGGGAGGGGGGAATGAATCAATATTTCTTTTACAATTGATACTTTAATAGTTTATATCACTTATAAAGAAAACACAAAATGAACAATACAAAATAATAATTTTATTAATTAGAAATATCGAGGAATCCAATCCTATTTTTACAATAAATACAATGCAATAATGTTTAGGGTTCCAACCCTAAATGAAGACACTAATATCCAATCTACCAAGCTCCAACCTTTAGGGCTCCAATCCTATCTTCTTTAGGACTCTTATCCTCTAGGGTATCGACCCTCTTTTTTGGCACAAGATCCAACCTGATTTATGAGGAACCCTATCCTTTAGGGAAAAAACCCTATCAAT